>CM073765.1:48495244-49095244 GCA_037127475.1 Arma custos
AATTGTAAAAATTCCGGTTCAAATATTTTTTATGAATATTTTAATTTGTGCAGTACAACTATTTGTGTCATAAAGGTATTATAAACTTTTCCGACAGTGATATCGGTAAAATAATTTTCTGGAGATAAACTATTTTGCAATTTATTCATAAATCGGATTATTCTTAAACAATCTTTATGTTTGCAATAAATATTTTGTTTTTATTTACTTTAAAACAAAAAATACTCTATAGAAAAAAATCTGTAGAATAAAAAAATTTACTGACCAGTCCTGTGCCCATGTACTGAGCCAAAGAGGAAAATGTCCTGTTCCTCGAGATAAGTCTAACTAAACATATTGATTGTTTTGTTTAGCAATTATAGCTAAGTAGTTGTAGCCGTTCCACCCTCTTATCTGATAAGAAGAGAATCGTGAGAAGGCGCACCTGTTATCAGTTGCTGATAAGGAGGTGGCGATGGAGGTGAAAACCCGACTAAGAGGATTTCATGCTCTGTAAGGCGCACTCAGCCGGCCTACGCTTCCCAATATACCACAACATAAACTGTCTATACACTGTTTGTACTGTCTATATAACATCTACATATCAAGTGCTGTTCCTCGAACAATCTGGTAGGATTAATAATAATATTAATACAAATATATCAATGCTTAATTATAGATGTTACTAGCGACCCGGTCGTAATTCGCATGCGTATTAGAGCCCTATTATGCCTACATGTTTTGACTGTCGCATCGTAGGATCGCATCAGTTTGATAAGTAGAATATGTGGATTAGATTTAAATATAACATAATGTCTACACTATATGAAGCATGTTAAAGTATGTCATTATGTAGATATTATAAAAATGAAAACAAAATAAAATATTTCTTTATATACGAATTTATTTTCACGTGCATTCATTATTTGCGATAACCCCTAAGATATTCATTTAAACTATATGATGTAAAATATTTTTATGCATGAAATGCTTAAGGTAACTAAAGTATTTAAATTGATAAGGATTAATACTGCATCCGTCTAAATAATTTCCAAATTCCGCATTCCCAATTTAAACAAAACCTTGGCAATTTATATACCTGAACATTCCTCGTGAATCATTAAAAACCTATTGGTGAAAACTGGATGAAAATCCGTGCAGTAGTTTTGAGTTTATCGCGAACAGACAGACAGACGTGGAGGACTTTTTTTTATAATATGACTTTAAAACTGTATATCTTCCTCTTCTACCGCTCATCCATCGGAGCCATTATTCTCAGTCTCAACGCATCTGTATCAGTCGGACCAAGGTTATGTCCTGTTCTGTGTATATTTTCTTGGTGCAAGACCCTTGGGCGACCATGGCGCCTTATGCTCAGTTTTCGGGCTCCAATACTTTCTTCGTCCGGCACTCGACTCGAGCCGAAGAATGGAAATTACGGTCCATCTTTGTTTTACCGACCGCTCAGCGGAGGTACGTCATTCTTGCACTGGTAATGCGGTTAATGTGTTAGTCAAGCAGGACCCAACTTTCTCTCCCTCTACATTTCGGTATCCAGATATGCTATTGTAGATCTAGCAATATATTTTCTTTGATAATTCTATTATCGGTTAATTCATCTATCTATCACAAGTATCATTCCGCACAGCTATCACTTCGAAAGCAAGGGCATAATAACCCCGCTCTTGATCGCCCCACAACCTGATCCTAATCCTAAACCTAGGTGGGTAAAGTGGTCTACTGTCCATGAGTTTCCCCATCGCAAAACAAAGGCCCATTATCATGACCATGCCTGAACACAATGAGCACTTTACTTTTAGGGATGTTTATGGTCATATTTATGACAGGGAATGACCATCCTTTAGGTTGTACCTCATTTTTCTATTCGACAAGTGCTTGCTGCATCTTCTCCTAAAGTCTGCCAAAAGGAAAATGTCTTCAGCACAGAGAAGGCATTGCACTGCGACATGACGCATATTCCATCTTCTAATTAATATTAGTGATCCTCTTGCATATTTTATGAATATCATTCATAAAACTAATAAATAAAGGGCTAAAGCTATCACCCTGCTTGACTCCTTTATTCACCTGAAATGCATTAGTCTCTCACCCATTGATCTCTAATTATATATGTTGAATAACAATTATAAAATATATATACATAATTATATCGCCGGGGCTAGCTCAGTGCAAGGCTAGTGGTGACTAACGATCCCCCGGTTCCCGATTTCAGCACCAACGCATTTAAAACAGTACACAATTCACTTATACTAAACATAAGGTCACTCACAGTACACACCCTAGGATCACCCCTAGGGCCGCCCCGGATGGGGGAGTAAGTCAGGGTGCTTTGAAGAGGCACTCCCTCCTCCTGACTTAGGAGAAATGGGCCGATACTATACTCCTCCTTAAAACCTCAAATATAACAGAAAATAGAAAGAATAGAGCTGGATTGTTTTCACGGAATATGATACGGCGCGGAAAATGGTTTTTAAGAATTACCACCTGGAACATTCGAGGTCTAACAGGAATCGCCGAGCTTGCCCTCAAAGCACAGAAATCAAATACAAGCCATGGGAATACGGTATTTGCGAAAATTAGAAAGGAAAACTCGGAGAGATAAGATGCGGAACACAACAATCTCTAATCTCGCTAATCTCGATGTTAAACCAGCGGGGACTATCTTGGATGAATAATAACTAAGGTGATTCGGACACCTACTTAGGATGGAACCACAGAGAATCGCCAGAAAAACTTACGAGACCCGCACGGGATGCTTCCAGGAGGAGAGGAATGGACTGGAACCGAAGAAGAGAGCTGGTTCAGGAAAGAGATGTTTGGTCCAGGCTCTATAAGAAGGGTCCTCACACTGCACAGCGGTAGAAGAGGAAACGATTATGGTAATGAACAATTATGTCCAGACAGATATTTAGTTCTTGAGGATATTTCTGTAATTGAATTTTTTAGATATAACTTTATATATCATTCTAAAATCGCTGAATGTGTAGAGCGCTGAGCTGTGTGTCGAAGGTTCCCGGTTCAATTCCAGGTGTGGAAGATAAATTATTTATCTGTCAACACCCTACCAGATCTGGAGACCCTCCTAACCCTTCAGGAGACCCTTCATTGAGGGCGAATAATGCCTAGCCTCTGCACAACCGTTGTCCTAGAAACAGTACAGTTACTGTCATGTACTAAACTCAAGACCCTTGTTCCATTCCATGGATCGTAGTATTACAGATTTTTTTTAAAAAGCCTATATAGAAAAAATAATAATAAAAGGCAGCGAACCCGAAGACTCGATGCCGATTCCACCTCTCGCTGCTAACAAACATTCATCTCGAAGTACCAGCCAAAACCAAACCCGCATTAACAACCTAATCGTATTTCGTAATAACTTCAAAGGCAAAAACGAAGTTCACGTGAGAAAAGCATGTAACTTACCAGAGGCAACCGAATTCATTTCCACATAGTCATGTTGTCTATACATCCACCTAACAGATTGTGGAGGCACATCAACCAGCTCATCTATAACTACTTATTATTTTATTGTTTATTCATTGAACTTCACTTTATGCTGCTTTGGCTGATCATTGATGCTACCGAGGGATTCTTAATGTTTACCTATCCAGGTGTTGTTAGGATATAAATCCTTAACTTTACCTGACTTCGTACATATCAATATTTCATTCAATAGGTTGAATGTATATACAGAAATAAAAACAGTTATAATGTTTTCATTATTTTAATAAACATAATACCTTAGGTCATCGTCCATCGAACTCTTGTACAACTCCTAAATAATCTTAAGAAAAGTAGGTAACTATTTGTATCTGTTTCTTCTCCTAAAGAAGTAATAAAAAAGGATCCTGAACCTTCGATAACGGACAAGCTATGTATTAAACCCTTTAAAATTAAAACTGAATAAGTTTATAAAAAACTTATAAGATAATATAATATATTATAACAGTAATAGAGAAAGTGCAGGGTTCCTTAATCACTAAAGGGGATTGGAGGAGAGCTTCCCAGAAATCCAGGAGAGGTACAGAGGTGAAGTAGAATACATCAGGGGTGTTAACAGTTACCCGGAAATCCATTATTCTAACACACCATTCCTTATGAACTGTAAGTAATATTTTAAAATTTTATATTGTAAAATAAGGATGAATATGCATCGTACGCCTGCTCTTTAGACGCTCAGTGCGTATAGATAAACTAACTATTCAAGCATTTGTGCTAGTTGTGGGTGGAAAAAAACTACCACTACAACCCATAAACTGCTTTGGGTTCAGTATTATAATGATAATAGGACAACGGTTGTGCAGGGATGTGTGTCCTTGATCAGGCTCAATCCCCAGGTTATTCCGCCAATCAAGTGTGAAGAGCGCGATCTAAATATAGCTCTAATCATCCTGTTCCGTTGAGATTTTGTCAATCAGGACCTAAATAGACATATGACTTGCAAGTCACAAGTTTGTTTGTTCTAAGAACCTTCCGTTAAAATCTCATGTCCGTAGAGTTATCCAATAAATTTTCTCAAATTTCCAACCTCATAGCTGGTTGCTGAGGAGCAACTTCGTATACAACACTTTTACACCTTCCCAATGGAGCGTAGATGGCGACTAACAGTATCTTTCGACACACTACACTCCCTGTCAAGTTCGCAAGTACTTGTGGTTGGATTTGACTTTACAGCTTCCTGCAGAACCTCATTGATATCCAAAATGGAGCTCTTCTTCCTTTCCATGTGAACGTTGTTTCAGTAATGCCTTATAATTATGAGAATTTCGTAGGACACTGCCATGTTTCTTCTTTAAAACAAATAACGATCATTTTTTGATGAAGTTGAATGGGATTAAACAAGCTCAGACACTGCTCTAAAAGGGTTATTAAGTATTGGTAAGTATTGAAAAGGATTAAAATATTTACAGTAAGTATCATTTATATGAATATATATATATATACATATACATATAAAGGATGCAACTGTTGCATACTACCCTCGGATGTAGACTTGGAGACAAAATGCAGTGAGGAAAGGAGACAGAGTGAGCGGGGGCAGGGAGAGTCGGAAAAACGCAGTTAGCCTTGAGCAATCGTTGAACCTGCACCGTCCGCTGCCGCTCTGCGCTGAATTTATTGCTGTCTTTCATCGATTTAATAGAACGATCCGCATCAATATACAGCATTCTTCTCCAGCCGCTCCAGTGACCTTCCCTCCATGAGATGTTTGCAGCGGGTCACTGTCCAGTCTCTGAGTGTAACGCAATAGTCTGCCTGTCTGTGCGGAGTACTAAACGGTCACTTATACATGGAGAGCTTCGCAGAAAGACCTCGAGCTTCGAGAGCATAAGGTCGAACAAGTATTAAGCGCAGCTGAAATATGTTTCCCTTCAGTATGATACCGCCATCTCCGAGGATCGGAACCTTTAATTTTCTTTGTGAATCGAAATGAGCTGAGTATACCAGATGTGAACCAGGAAGCCATTAAGGGTGAAAAAATAGCATTCGCGCATTAAATACTCAAAATTATTTTTTATTACTTATTTAACCTCTCTGTATACTATTAGGGCTAATCGGACGGCACTGTAGTGGAAGTTCTATATTTTGTTCATCAAGGAATAATTAGAATAGATATCGTTAAAGAGTATATGACACAGCAAAGGTTAGAAGTGTAATTTTACGTTCCCTCCAAAGGATGCCATAACAATGGCTTTTTTACTGATGTAAAAGAAACTTTAAGGTATTTATTTTGGACATAGGTAGTTATTATTATATATAAAAAAAAACAAAGGAGGCAATTTCAATTTCGAAAATTTATCAATTACCTTTATAGACAATTTTTTTTTTTTGTTTATTTGGTTATTTATTTTAAGTATTAGTATCGATACTCCAATATATGCAGTTAATAATAACAGAGAAAAATACATATAATGATTATTTTTTAAATAAACTCTGTACCATAACAACCGAAGTGTATTTGGTTGTGTACATAATATATTTGGTTTCTAAAGCAACCCATGTACTAGGTGATTTGGCCGAGTTAACGCTACACCCAATTATGGGTACCTATTTTATAGGCCTGGATGTGCCTCAGAAAGGTTTCCAGTTAACTCTCTTCTATTATCTACAACTTGGCATGTAGAGCTCAGTAACCTAGGCCATGCGTATTTAGCTATTATTTTTCTTTTAAACTATGGAGATATATCCTACATTTCTAAACTTCAGATGTAGTGATTTTAAATACGAAGGATGGATTTATATTGATTTTTTAAAATTATAATAATATACAAATTTTTTTCTTGTTATGTTATTGTGTTCTTTTTATTTTACGATGGAGCCCCTATGGAATACGTGTGCTTCAAGTGTTCTTTTCTTTTCTTCCATATCTCTTTCATTCTCCCCCGGTGTTTTTGCTTTCTTTCCTGCGTCCATATTGCGTCTGTTTTTCTTTTTGGTCTCTTTTGAAAACTCTCTTTGAATTTCCAGCCTAAGTGAACGTCCTCCAATACTTTCTGGAGACCTCTAGCTCTTCCATGTTTTCAGTCTCCTTAATCCACGTGTTGGGCATTTTTACCTTTTTAAGATAAGTGAATACCCTTTTATAGGTACCCACAAACTGAATTCTAAGTTTCCTCATTGCATCTGTAATTTTCTCTATGAGCGTGTATAGTTCTTCGTTGTGGCGACGTCAATAAAAGGATCTCTTCTTTAATTATTCCCCAAAATTGTCTTTATTATTGAGTTATTAATTACAATTATTTATTTATTTTGTTAAATTTTTATAATTTCTTTAAGACTCCGTTTGAGCCACTTTTTGCCAATTATTTATTACTAGTGACCGGGCTTCACACTTGTAGTTGGGTGTATTATGCCAAATGTGTTGTCTGTCGTAGGATCGCTTCAGTTTAATGTATCGAATATGTGGATTAGATTTAAATGTAACATAAGGTCTTCACTACATGATATATTATAATTTATTTTATTATGAACATGCTTTATTTTTTTTCAGCAGTGCTGTCCAACTAGATTGGATTGCCATAACACACATCATACTCATCAATCCATATTGGACATACTGTACATTATATATATATATATATATATATATATATATATATATATATATATATATATATATATGTAAATTATAAATTTATGAATATTCGTTTTACACATTCCTTGTCATACCTATTACATATATCTCCTTTTCATGCCATTAATCAAAATACGTACTTAAGAACTACAGAACAATTCCTATTTCTTTTTACTTCCATTTTTCCTTTTTTTCTTCTTAATAACGAAAAAACAAAGAAAATGTAAAAGAATCGTGGGTAAACATAAAAATAAAATATAATGTTTCTACATATGCGAATTTATTTTCACGCCTGTTAATTTTTTGCGATAACCGTTAAAGATACTCTTTTAAATTATATGGTGTATAATATTCTAGTAATGTGCATGAAATGCTTAAGGTAACTTAAGTATTTAAGTTGATAAGGACTAATATTGTATCAGTCGACTGACAGACGCGGAGGAAGACTTGGTTTTATAATATGTATTGATATATATATATATATATATATATATACACATATTTATAATATGTATTTAGAGATTAGGCATCATCTTCGAAGAAAACCTCCCAAGCGGCTATACTTTTTCCAAAATTTCCAATATTTCTCGTTATATTCCAACTAATTTACACAAACCCTTGACAAATTATATACCTATACCTTCCTTATGAATCGCTTTATCTATTGGTGAAAACCGCATGAAAATCCGTGCAGTAGTTTTTTAGTTTATCGCGAACATACGCGCCCGAGGACTTTGTTTTATAATATGTATTTATTATTATTTAGGTGAAGTTTCCCCAGGATTAATTAGGATTAGTGTTATTACTAATTCGATATGTTGGAAAAATATCGATTTTTTTTTCAATAGCATACTATATATTGAAATAAATAATATTACTTTAACCCTTAATAAATTGTCTGGCCGACAAACTGCGGTAGAGCACAGCCTTGTATTACAAAAGAGTAAAAGATGAAATCTCGGTTTTAAAAAATGAATAAAAATAAAAATCATAAAAAAAGGTAATAAAAGTTAAAGTAGACAGGTCTCGAAGCCATTATCTTTTTTAAGCGGCAATGAGACCATTTGCAGATTCTCACATTTCTCTCCTAACCGGTTCGCAGCTCCCCGACTCCAATCGACTCATAATCATTCAATTCTTTTCTTTCTCAAGATAACAATCTCGATCTACTACCGCCCGCTATCGGCGGCTAATTGTTATAGGATCGCCGGTCCTATGTCTTTTCTTCTTTTCAATATTTAAAATGGTTTATTATACTGATGGAGATAGGTGTTATTAAGAATGCACTCCATGTGACGTGTGAATTATTGCGTTTACTAAGAACAAGACCGTTAACTATATTATCTCGAATTATTGATTTAAATCAGTTATCAGGGTTATATATTAGTTGAAAATCTACTCACTTTCAACGACACTATTTCTCTGCACGTCCATTTATTTTATTGTTTAATAAAAGTAAATAGAGGCGTTGAGTTATTTCTTCTCAGAATATAATTCAGCTGCTATTTTCAAATTCTCGGCTTCATTATTCATTTGATATTTGTTTCCACGTCCCATGGAAAACGTTGTCAGCATCGATAAAAGGAAATAAAAGCTGAAACAAAAAATATTCAGACTGAAACAAGTTAGGCAATGTATATCAGGGTTGAATTCCGCTGGGCAAAAATCACAATCCGATGTTTTTTTTTTCTGAGGAAACATACGAATTACTCTATCGGTAGGGACTGGACTATTGGAAAGTGTCTTCAATACAAGAGGCAGTGTTATTTTCACAAAACAATAAATGTTGATTCGTTGGGGGAAAACAACAAGAGAGAAAAAAAAAATAGAGAACACAGTTTTAAAATTTCTACGAAATATCCAATGATACGATTTAAATTACAAACCTTATTTTCCAATTCAGTCTTAAATATTATTTAAGGGCTACTGGGTGTGAAAATCTATTGACAAAGTGACAAAAAGGAATACAATGAAATTACTAACAATTAAATTATTAAACTAATATAAATTTACAATAACAATATTCTAAAGATTATAACCTAGGCCTTCCTTCATTTAATTACTAAAATAATATAAGATATTACTAATACTAAATAGCTTAACTATTTACATTAATTTTTACAAATACAATAAAATTACACTATAGTTTACAACTACTAATTAACACTTACAGTTCACTAATTGAAGTCCACCGACAGTAAGACTCTCCAAATATGACACACTGACCCACATTAATAAACAGAAACAGTTTATTACACTCGCGGACTGTCACAGTTCACTGACACGCAAGTTTATTACTCACTAGTTCATCACAATGACTCGTTTACTACTGACTGCCTGCAGCGAGGGGGTATATTTGTTGGCATGGTCGAACGTTCTAGACGCGCGGGAGTGGGGGAGGCCGTTTCTTGGATATTCCAGATCTTTCTAATCCGTCCCAATCCCTTCAGCTCTTCTTAATCCCTCGAGCTCGTCTTTCACTCTCTGACCACAACATTATTATAAACATTATTTATTTTGTTTATCCAGCATTTCTTGAGAAAGCGGGGTATCTCAGTGTGCATAGCGCCAAGATACTGAGTTGTAAAAAATCGAGCTCGAAATCGCCTTTGGCATTTAATATTTTAACAGTCACATATAATCTTGTGAGATAAGCAGACCCTTCTGGGACTTACTCAGTCTCTATAAAATTGGTTCCCTTACTTGGGGGAAAAATTGGCGGTTGTGTGTCTCGGACAAAACACCTGCCCCGATAAAGTAGTCACTCTTATCATTAACCCTTAAAGAACCTTGCGGAGATCTTCCTTGCTAGACTATTAGGCCTAGGATTCCATTTCTTTCGTGGACAATAGTGATACATTTTACTTTTTGCCTTGTAATTATGTCAATGTTTCGGAGATGAATCTTCCATGATTAGGAAATTTTTGTTAATCACCTCATGTGCTGGTGTCACACTACATACATTCTATTTTAAACTTAATTTGAATAAATATAACAATGTTTTTTTTTTAATGTTCTGTTTTTTTTTCAAGAAAATTACTTTGCATTATTTTTTATTTTATAGTTATTGCTATGAGCGGTGATACGATCTAAAGGTTAGTTTTATATCTAAAATATGAATAAAGAAATTTACAGTAAATACTTTTTATGGCGCTTTTACTTAGTAAATATACAAAATATATTTATATCCCTTTTCTTTTGATCTGATATCGTATATTTATCATATTATAGTTTTTAATAAACTATAAAAAAATATTGCTCCTGGACTAATAACATGCAATGCACATAAAGAAGTTATATCATCCTAGCTCAGGTTTTTATTTGCTATAATTTATTTATTTATTCTTGTTTCTTATTATTTCGCCACAAATTTTTTTTTTTTGTTATTTACTTTTATACAACATTTTTAAATACTTTATAAATTGTTCACGTAGGCTTCCACGGTCTGCGGTATTGTCCATTTGTTCTTATTCCGGGATGGACCGTGTGATGTTGGTTTTGTTTGCCAAGCTTTCGCTCATCGTGTTGTGAGCTTCCTCAGGGCTAGTCAGTAAATGAAGGAATTACCCTCTATAAGTTAACAGATATGACAATAGGTGGTGCTGTCTGTCCGATTACGTATACTTGTCTGTTATTACATGTCCTAACATGATATAAATTTTCCATGTATATCAATTTTTACTATTTATATGATGTATCTTTTCATATTATAGTTTTTTGTTAGTTTTTCTTATTATAAGAAGATGTAACTCGATTTTTTTTTCAAAAAATAATGACTGGTAGATTTTTCTATGGCTAATACGGTGGTATGAATTCAAAACAGGAGAAGACAAACAAATGGTCAATATTGCTGGATTACTTCCTTCCAAACCGGCATTTCTCCAAAATTAATTGGTTTAGTATAAAATTGATAATCGTTGCTCGAATTCGGAATAAAATTATAAATCGAATTATCGATAAAATGACAATAAGATTGTGAGGAAAACCTTGGGGACGAAATAAATTAGACATAAAATTTATTGCTTGCTGCGTGATTTGCAAGCTCCTGACGACAAGGAAGCGAAACACAGTAATAATTTATCCATTGTCACTGTTACAAGGACTTTTTAATGAAGAAACATTGACACAAGTACTATATATAATATTATTAAACTTAATAAAAATCTAAATTTATTAATTTTGATGAGTAGCGGATAAGGGAGCGGTGTAGCTCTGTGGTAGAGTGACGAAAGGTAGAGCTGCGGTTGTGAAGAATGTCCCGGGTCCCGGCTGTGGGAGATAAACTATTTAATTTGTTAACAGCGGGTTGACCTTGTGGGATCTCGAGAGACCCAGACAAAATGGTGAAAAAACCTATCATATCTTATCAACCTATCACTACAATTCAACAAACATTGTTCAGTATGCAATCAAATAAGATGGAAACACGTGTTTTTCGTGTAATTTATTTTATAAATTTAAACTTGGACATTCGGCAGCCCAAGCTACAATAAACATTACCTCGTTGGGGGGGGGGGGAGGGGGAGGTTGTTGTGACGGCCGGGTTATTCGATGTTGGTTTGAGAATTTTCAGCTGATGACTGAGATTAATTGTTAAATAAGTTGTTAATTCAATAATTTCAATCCAGAGATGAAATCATACAACTCACGTCCTACTGCAGGGCTATTGACATAGTGTAACAAAAAACAAAAAAACAACCTGGATTGGTTAATAGGACGGGACCTGTGCCCTCACACGACAACGCTAGATCTCAAGTTCGATATTCAATGAACGATTTGGGCTACCAAGCCCATTCACGCCCACCTTAATCCCGAAGCTTATCTCCAACAGATTTTAGAAATTTGGACAACTTCCTTGAGGGCAAAATTTGTGAAAATGTCAATCTCAAAACACTGAATTTTTCACTTCTCCGATTGCAAATTCGATAATACGTGGGGATGTATAGAAAATGGGGAAAATAATGGTGTGGATAAAAAAAAAAAAAAATGACCCTTTTTATAACCAAATATTTGCATAATTGTATTTCTTATATAAAATACAATTAATACTCCAACAATACCATTCCCTGGCAAGTTCGCGAGTACTTGTTGACGGATTCGACTCAACTGCTTCCTTCAGAACCTCATCAATAATGGTCGCCCGGAACTCTTCGTCCTTTCCAACGTCGTTTTTTATTTTTTTATTTCACGAGTTGCTTCAGTGGCTATGAAATTGTTTTTCTAGTAATGTCTTAAAATTAGGAGGATTTCGTTGGCCACTGTCATGTTTCTTCTTTGAAATAAATAACTAAACTGAGGCTTTTTTTTTTAAGAAGTCCAGTGTTAGTAAGCAAGCTTAAAAAATGCTCTGCTATCACGTGTTGGTTAATAAAAAATAGCATTAAATTATTTACAGACTTTTGAACTCTGGAGTTTGATAAAAGGGTCATTTTTTTTTTTACACCCTATTATTTGAAATAAAAGTGTTTTTATTTCATAAAGTTTTTAATTAAATAACCGTTCTTTTGAAAAGGGATGTTTCATACGAAACTACCCAATGCGTAATATGTTGTAAATATTTAATTTAAAGGCACATAATATACATGGGTAAGGAAAGAATCGATAAATAAACGCTCCTTTTAAAAATGGAATGTTACATTAAAAAGTAAGATAAAAATGAATTAAAATCAATTCTGTTTGATTTTAGGAGTATAGTGCTATAGGATTCGTAAATTTTTCCTATCCAGTTTTAATTAGGATAGGGATCTTTAACGAGTACTTGGCATCGTAAAGGCGCAAGACCCCCGTTTTACATGGTATATGGCGGTACATCATAGGTCGCCCCAGAAAAAAAAAGTTTAAATGCCACATTCTGAAAATTTGTGGAACGCAGAACGTTGGGTTTGAATTATCGTTGCACAATTAATTAATTTGGTCGCTCGTTCAATTAATTATCAAAGAACAATTAATAAAATTAATTACTCTTTATTCATTCATAAATAATGAATAAAATGCAATACAATTCTAAAGTTGTAAACTTTTGCAGATAAGTCATTTTAGATTTGGATCGTGGTAATAAATCTTCTTGAAACAGAAGAGAAATTTTCTTTTTGTCAGGATAAATGGTGAAATTAACAGAACATTATAAGCATTCTTACCAGTTGAAACAGAGAACTATAACGGTACAAGTGAATAACAACACAATGGGGTTCTAGCCTCCTTACGATCGTCGACTATTTAGCCTCAATATTGTAAAGCGTTGTAAAGATTTAAGTGGTGTCTCCTCTTGGACAATGGGAAGAGTTGAGGCCATATTCCGACAATATTGAGGAGAGCAATAAGTGTGAAATGCTCTAACATTTATTACAGCAATAAAGAGGAAAGTTTATTGCACTTGGGCTGGCGGGAGAACTGAGACTGCACCTAAGGTCAGTAACCATTCTGGGAAGGCTAAGTCCTCCTACTAGAGTGTCAGTCTTTTTAAAGTTGACATTAAATTGTTTTAACGAGCCTTTTTAAAGTCATCTTGTAAATCTGTTGGCTTTAGAACTTCAAGGTCCTGGCGAGTAAAGAACGTCCTTCTTTGCATTTCTTATTGGAATCTAAAAAAAAAAATCTTTCCATTTATTTTTCAATGTAATGTGTTATGGTGCTGGTGGTATTTAGATTTTAAAATTTGGCTTTTGGCATTGGCTATTCATACATGTTCAATTCTGTACTGTGGAGTAATGACGTCCTACAAGCTACAAAAAGAATAGCGATTTCCCAAGTTGCGAAGATGGACTTCTGGAGAAGGGCAGCCGGAATTTCTAAATATTATACCCAATTCAGTAGTCCGAGAGATGTTTACAAACAATGGTTTAGATATCTACATAGGATGGAGAGTAATGAGTATGCACTGGTGTTCTGAAGGAACAAGAAGCCGACCAAGAACTTGATGGAAGAACCATGTCCAGGAAGACAAGTCTTCAACAATCCTCTATAAAGTGGCTGAAAACCCTAGCGGTAGAGCGTGTTCTCAGACATATCAACTACCTGAACAACCGTTGACCTAATAAGTTTTGTCCCTAACTTGTACTGAACCTAAGGCCCTTCATCAGGCATCAGCATCGAACCTTCTGGTTCCCTATACCTCTTATTATTACTGATACTAAAATATTCTGTAATCTATAAAGAAGATGGCTTCGGTACCTCTTAACTTAAATTTCATATTATAATTCTACTAATGGGTAGTTTCTCTATTTGCCCTTATGTCATGCCATTAGAAATCATTACTAATATTTACTTGTTGTATTAATATAATACAATTCGGAAATTTCAATATACAAATTAACAAAAAATTTTGAAGGATTGACTGCAAATTTTAACAAAACAAAGGGAATGACAGCCAAAAATGACTAAAAATATATGTGTATGTATTCACATTTCGCTGTTTTTCTTTGTTGAACTCACCCTTTTGAGATAATTAGTTTTATTTAATGAAAAATATAAGTATAATCTATTATGTTCAAATATTAATCATGAAAAATTTATCTGAGAAAAATTTATTTAAAAAAAAGTTATATAGTTGTTTACTAAGATATGTATTTATGTAAGCCACAACTTAAGCTCTATGTATGATCTCAACTCATATTTAATACTTTAAACACACGACAAGCAATTTGTAAATAGCAAAGTAGAAATCTGTTATCTCTATTTTGGGCTTGTAATGATTAGTGTATTATTCAATTGTATTTCCTCAAATATATCATTATACTTTATTTTGCATATTATAATGTAATCCTTGTATGTTTTTTATTTAGATTAATTTATTGATATTTACAACTGTAATAATATTACAAGTAAATCTGCTGATATGAACAATATGACATAAAAAAAAAAAAAAACACTTGTGCAGAAACTACCCATTGGTAGCGCTCCAATGAAGTTCTATAGTACAAGGTCTCGAGGCCATCTTCTTTTCAGACGCTTCGGAGAGTTATGAAGAATATTATGGGAAGCAAGTTGAGAGACTAGCGGATTCAAGTGAGTATGGAGCTTTTCATGGAAGGCTAGGTATCTAGTTTGGGCCAAATCAGCAACATATGGGATATTAAGATCTTATGTTGATTTGAAATAAACTTTCAATTTAAAAATTTACCAAGTTTTTTAGAAAGAGGGAAAGAAAAAAAAGAAACATGAAATCTATATTGCATCGCTTGTAGGTAGTGGTCTGTTATATTAACCTGCATATAATTATATGTTAGAATATATAATGGGGAGTGATATTGCTCGGTGTGTAGAGTGCTAAGATGCAATGCTGAAGTTCTCGGGATCAAGACCAGAATTGGCAGATAAATTATTTATCCTGTAAACACCCATGGATTTACAGACCCTCCTGGGGTTCAACAAGCCTCTATAAAGTGGCTGAAAAAACCTAGCGGTTGAGAGTGTTCTCGGAAAAATCAACTACCTGTACACCCGTTGACGTAATAACAGTTCTGTCTCTAACTTGTACTGAACTTAGAGCCTTCTTGGGTTGTGGTATTTTTTATATTTGAAGAATTACATATTTATTACCCTTTTTATAATATTTGAAAAACATACAATAATAGAAATATTTTTGTTTTGAAGAGAATTGTCCTGGCGGGATTCGAATCCGGGTCTGTATCTCCGGTGCAGTGCTCTCAACAACTTAGCTACCAGGGATCGTATCCAAGTCAGATAAATCCGTTCTCTTCACTGATCCTATATCCCCGTATTCTCGCAATTTTAGCGATCTATACACAGGGAAGAATATTTATATTGAACATTACTTTAATTAGGATCTTGTTTACTTACGTCAATATATTATTTATAATTTACTTTTATTGATTGTTATTTTGATGGTAATTATTGTTAAATATTTTTGTTTTCAAGAGAAAAGATTTGTTCTGGCCGGGATTCGAACCCGGGTCGTCGAATTATAAATAATTGAAATATTATAATAAAATACAAAACAGTTCAGTTGGACTCAAACAGTATGGAATCAGGATTGCAGTTTAACATTATTTTTATAAAAACAAAATAATATTGTATTGAACTTAACATCTTTAGAGTTCTATCAATTAATCCTATTTAAGTCAACAACTTCTACATTTTCTGCTGCCTATATTATTGCAATAAGTAATAACTTTTTTAATTTTTTTTAAATAAATAAAAGGCCCAACTTTTTTCTATTTTGGGTACTAGTATATTTAAGGGCCTGCTGGCATCAGCGCGCTCTGGTGTCACTTTTCTTAACCATCTCCTACTGTTATAGTAACCTTTCTTTGTTTTGTTATTGTTTATGTCAAGTTCAACGTGAATCTGTTTTTGATTATTTCCTTTAAATATGAGTTGGAATTTGAAGAAGATTTTTCGCAAGGTGTACGATGAAGAAACAGCTGTTAGGTTTCTTCAGGAGCAGAATCTCATTCCCCAGAAAATGCGTTGTGTTAATGGACATTATACGAAACTGCAAGTGGGGAATAAAATTAGATGGAGATGATTTTTGATGCAATTGATGCAATTTTTGAAGATATTGCTCTTTTTAATGAGCATTGTTTGTAATAAATCTTTCATTGTTTATCAGAACATAATATTTTAGATATTTATATTTTATTCATTAAATAACAATTTTTAACTAAAATATGATCATTTTTTTTCATTTTTAAATGTTTTTATTTTAAAGAGAAAAGATTTCCCCGGGGAAATCTTTTCTCTTTAAAATAAAAACATTTAAAAATGAAAAAAATGATCATATTTTAGTTAAAAATTGTTATTTAATGAATACTCCTTGTAATAAATGTTTTATTATTTATAGTTTAATTTTGTCTACATGTTCCTCATTTATTTCATTTCCTATAATCTGTTGTGTCATAATGAAAGGCAATGCCTATTTCAAATTGATACATAACCTGACAAGGTCCAAATAGTTGAGGTAAGTGACACCTGAGCGCGCTGATGCCAGCAGGCCCTTAAACTAGTACCGTTTTGTACAAAATTCCTGAATGTGTAATACATGTTGATGCACTCTATAGCTCCGTTGAATTCATAGCCATTTAATATTATAGTTAGTGTGCACTTAAAATTATTTTCATGTTTAACATATGTTGTTTTTTTTTCCTTTGCTTTTTAATTCGTTAAAGGGGGCGGAGTAGCGAAGTAGATAGGGTGCTGGATTACTGATGCCAAGAGTTCGAGGCCGGCTGTGGCAGTGATTTATTCTGAGACCCTACTTGGGTTCACCCAGTTTCCATAAGATTCATACGTTTATACATCAAATTGCCTCTTTGCGGAACCGTTGACTTAAACTGCAACGTATTCTGAACCAAATACCCTTCCTAGTTTTAATTTTTTTATTTTTTAAATTTAGAACTTTAATGCGAATATAAACACTTAATGATACTGCGACTTAAGTTCCTAAAAGTTTTTGTTTGTATAAATTGTTCATTAATATAGTTTAAAGCATTTTTGACTCCTCGACGCTAGCAATGGCATAAGAGAAAGTCAAAGAAGAAAGCATTTTCGCCTTGCTTAATTTGATTTAATAAAAATAAATAGAGACAATATTTTTCTTTTAAAGTGAAAAAAATATATATCATCTTCAAAGAGTTAAAACACACAAATGATTTTACTGCGTCTAAAAACATAAACTATAAAAATAAAATAAGTACTTTCTCAACTTCAAAAAACATTTTAGCGAACAATACCTTTTTAAAAAAATCTTCAAAAATACTTTAGTTTGCGTTATATGTGTATAAAATATTATTTTAAACAAGAAAGCATAAAAAATAAATATAAATATTATTTTATTTGTAGTTTAAATAAATTTAAAAAAATAAATATTTAATAATTGAAAAATCTACCTCCATACTACATCACGTTATCACTAACGGATAAACTTTAGACTTTTGCCTAAATTACAAACTTATATTCCAATACCGAAGCACGAAATATTTTAAGTTCGTGTCCTTTTCCCAAGTATGTACATGTTTCCTAACAGACGATTTCTAGAAGACTGATCTAGAGAATTCAAATTGTCTACAAAGGAGTGGGGGAAAAGCAGTTTGTAGAATGGAGGCTACCTTAGCGAACTCTGGCGAGGTTATTCATAATTACTATTTTATTTATTTTTCATCTTGCCGTATTTCATCCCTCAGTTCATCCATAACAGGGTTTTCCACTCAGGGGAAGAATATTTCCCTTTAGGAAAATTACAAGGTTTTCAGGATGAAAAATAGCATCATTTTCCCATTCAACCCCCTCATCTCATCTAGTTGAGTCTGAAAATATTGTGAAAACCGTCAGTCTATGTAGAACGGTGATAAATCGTATTTTAGTCTCATTTTAAATGTGTAGTTTTATCAGCGACTTAAAATCCTTGTACTGAAGTCAAATTTGGGAATCCGTGAAGAATTTTTGGTTTCCATTATGTGAAGTAACTTGTGTCCTAATTCAATTTGTCATTATATGAATCCTTGATTAATTATCTTTACGTTTTTAATTATGTATTTTTGAATTCACGAAGAATAATAAACACACTACAATCCCCAAAAAAACAACGCTACAAAACTAAACTCCCAAAAAAGGCATAACAATTTGGCATTGTACCGACCATGTACAAATTCTACTCCATTTTATCTCATTCCTATGTACCTAGCATATATTTCTATAAAAATTAATGAAATTTTTATAACAAAACGTCCATCAAACAGCACAATTAATTTAGGATTATCAATTGCAGAACAGGTTCCTCCAAAATGACTACAATTACCGTCAAATTCTTTCAATTTAAGATCATAAATATTAATAATAATAAGAAAACTTTACATCCAAAACAATTGGGTATCTAATTTCTCAAAAAAGAATTTCTTATCACCTCTAATATTGCCAAAATAATACATTAACATATAAACTTCTCTTAAAAATTAAAGTTAGTATTATAATCAATAACCAAGACTAATAACATTCTAATAAAAATAATTACAATTTATTTTATTTTTTTACTATTTTTTTACGAACTCCCTGGACAAATCTTTACTCTTCAAAATAAAATAAAAATTTATAATAAAAGTAATATTGGTTAATTGTATAACCGCAACTGCTGGCACAATTTTTGCTAGCCATTTTAAAATCGACGTGAATTATTACTAATAAAAATCTTACTAATATTATAAATGTGAAAGTTTGTATGTTTGTCTCTCTTTCACGCAAAAACTTCTGAACGGATTTGGATGAAACTTTACAGTAATATAGGTTATACATCAGAATAACACATAGGCTATAGCAAGCGAGGAATTTGGGGGGGGCGCACGAGGGCACGTGCCCCCCCACCTCGACAGTTTTTTAGGTACTGTAGAGAATCCATTATAGTACATAAATAAAGGAAAATCACATGATAATAGTTGTTAAAATAACAGAAAGGATAGGAGTGAAACTATTTGTTTTGATATCCTACGAATATTATAAATGCGAATGTTTGTTACTCATTCACGCAAAAACTACTGAACGGATTTGGATGAAACTTATTGAATAAAATAGGTAATACATCATAGGCTACATACAGGGCTGATTTATGTGGGGTCACGTTGGCATGCCCCCCCCCCCGTTATAGTACATAATTAAAGACAAATCAGGAACTTAGCCTCTTGAAATTTGTATTTAGGTTCTTTGTATAGTTTAAGAAAGAAATTTGGATAATTCCACCCCAAGGGTTTCCTTTTAATATAATGGGGGTTCAAAGGTTGTAGAGAATCCGTCAGTTTTGAAGTTAGACATCTGAAATTATGGATGTACGAGTAACTTATATTTTAAAAAAATAATTAAATTATTTATTTAAAACGATCTTTCACGAAACTTTATGCGGCAGGCCGAATTCCACACGAGCGAAGCCGCGGGCATAAGCTAGTCTTTATTATAAATAACTAAAATTCCCAAGAATTATTTTTTAAAGGTTTTTAACTATTTCATTTAAATATATTTTCTGTTCACCTCGAGTTCAAAATTTAGGAGGGTCCTAAATATGTTTTCAAAAATTGTTAAAACGGTAAAAGGACCTATTTAAGTAATTTTCTGTTAGGGTTGTAAACTTATTACAAGGGACCGATTTGCAAGCTGTCTAGGCGCCGGAAGTGCTTATAGCGCCATTGAGTCCAGACTTAATAAATTTATGCTAAATTATAATAATTAATTGCTTAAGAATTAATAATGCTAATTATTCTATGGAATAGGCATAAGTAATCGCATTCAAAACAGACCAAGTTCAAGAAAATGATACTTTCTCAGTACACTGCATATTGGTTTGTTTCATATTAAATAAAATTTTTTAAATAAAAATTAAAAAATGAAATAATTAAATTTCAAAGTGAGGGTTACTTAGTCAGATAACTTTATATGAAATCAAAACATTTTTATTAAAAATATTTACCCTCATTTTCTTTATATCTATCCCAAAGCGTTATCAAATTTTCAATCCCAGAACTGAAAAATGAAGGGTTTTGTGATGAATGAAGTAAAGTCTCAAAATCCGTTTTTGTCTTGAGAATCTTTTTCAAAAACTTTACCCTTAAGGAAGTTTTCCGAATTTCTGAACAGAGAGAAATCTGTTGGAGGTAAGTCTGGCGAATAGGGTGGGTGTGTGAGAACTTCGTAACCCACCACTTCAGTTTCTTCACTGTCTGTCGTGAAACACGAGGTCTTGCGTTGAAGTGTAAAAGTATAGGTGGGCCGATGCAGGATGTTAAATATTGGTTGCATTATGTCAATATGGATGGGGGTGAGATGGTTTCACCTTTAGGTAGAAAGGTGAAATAATATTTGCCATTAGCTAAAAAATTTTCCCCGAACGCGGTGGTAATGTTTCTTCCAGCTTGCGTTGTTGTGTGTCCAATTATAAGTTGATAAAAACCTTACAAAAATAGCGTGTTCACTTATACACTTACGGAATAATAACAGCTCATTACAATATGTCAACATAAACTTGTTAAACAACAATAATTCATCAAACACTAATTCCACTTTGAACTTTTAGATATAATAACATAAAAACGGACATTTCATATGAAACGACCCAATACTAACATACTCATCTCAAAAATATTTTTCTTAAATACACAATTTATTAATAATTATTTAATACCACGCCTTTAACATTTTGGTTCACTTGAATCGATAGAACATACGCTATATATTTTTTCTGTCTGTTACATTTCCAACGGAAAGGAAGATGGCACGGGAGGGAATCTCACAAGTAAGGAGGATTGGGGGGAACGGTGAGGTTATTGTTGTAGCTTTACCTGTGCTGGAGATTTGAGGAAGGGAAGTGGCATTGTATATTGTATATTGTATGTTGTATGTTGTATATTGTTGGAAAGGGCAGGAGGGATCCCCAGGAACCTTTGTGTTAGGGTCTCCTAACGGGCTCGGTATGGAGAGATTTTTTTCGTCATCTGAGAAAACAATAGTTATTAATTGTTAAACAATAATAATAAAAATAAAGATGGTTTATTATATTGTGATCTTTTATATTATTAGTATCCTATGACATACCGTCAGGATTGGGACTGTCATGTCAAGAACAAGCTTGGCAAAAATCTTTAACGAACCAAAGGAAAAGGCTAAATCATTCTGTACCTTCTTATTTTTTTAAATCCTACTTTCTGAAAACATTTTCAGACAAGCTAATAAAATCTACTTAATGTATTTTGTTTACTATTATTGTTATAGCTAAAATAATTTTAAAAAATGTATAAAACTAGAGGATATTGTATCAAAGGCTGAACAAATAAGTTCCTATGAGCATGTAACTCCTTCGGAAGAAAACTGGCACAACTACAAAATGTGTGATTATTTGTTTTTGTCTTAAACCAAATGAAAATATGGTAAATTATTATATATGAGAGTCTCGCGAAAGTGATTCTAGCAGTCAGCCGCAAGAGAGCAGTTATTTCAGGGTCGAGTTTTCTATGTGAGTTGTGTCCGTTTTCTTCCAAAGGAGCGAACTGTTAGCAAAGGAAACCTTGTGCATTTTTCATTTCTAAAACTTGATTAAAAAAATGTTTTCCACATTCTTTGGGGGTTCATGAAACGAATCGGTCGTTTATTATTGATTTAATTAACGGTTTTGTATGTCCATATATAAAGTACCACTGCGAGCCATGAATGATCTTGTATTCATGGAGGATGGAGATAGTTGGGGGTGCAGTCAAAAAACACCAAAGAAGACAAGACTTATTTTTTATTTGTGCCGACGTTTCGACCTACTTTGTTGGTCATCTTCAGGGCTATGAGAGAAAAACAAACAAAAAATAACTATTAAAAAACATTACAGTACCAAGGATATAATAACATATTGAGTATTAGAAAAGTAGAAATAGTGATGGATATATAATTAAGGATAATGAATAAAAAAATTACAGGATAAATGTACGGAAGGATGATAATGTACACAAAATACAAAGAGAAAGAAAAATGAGAGGTAAACCGAAAGATACAAAATGAAAAAGTATAAATATAAAAAGGTGAGATATAAAGGAGATATAAATGTTTAATTACAGATAAAATATGAAATTTATGATAATAGACTCCTAGAGGTTACATAAGTAAAATGTATGAAAAATGATACAAAATATGATGCCAAAGAATAAATACAGATCTTGTATTCAGTGCATGGTAGAGGCTGTACTATTTCTAGGCCAACAGTTGTGCAGGGAAGTGGTTTACGCTCAGGCGAATGATTTTCCCAAATTAAGGGTATCCACTTTATAGAGGTAAGTTCAGACACCCGCAGAGTCTATCTGTGTTTGTTAAAAGATTAAGTAGTTTATTCATGGCCGCATCCGGGGCCATATAATATTATAAAATATAAATATAAATATATAGTATAAAATATTAAAACGGGGCCTTCAGCCTAGCAACTCAGCGCTCTGCACACCCAGTTTCCCCGCTCCCCTCTTTCCTGTATTATTCTATACAAATATAAAGTGATTCTATTATAATAGTTGTTCGAAACTGAAGTTATTGTTATTATAATTGTACCTATTTTACTCTAGTTTTCTAGGCAATATATACATATATGCTATCGAGTTACATATGAATTATAATTTTAAATTGCTTACTGATTTAATTCAAGAAATTATAAATTAAGGAGGGCAGGATGTACTAACAACCCCTGGTAGCATCCACCACACAAGGGTTGCATACCATCTGTGCTAGGGCCCGCTACCACCAGTCTGGATCCTCTCAATAGAACTAGTTATTGTTCCGATGTTTGTAAAGTACTCACAGTATGCTTCCTCATTTAGCTGTTTAGTTTCCCATATTTATTATTTAAATGTATTCAAAGCTATTTAAATGATTTATTTTTATTATTTATCCATTTAGATTTAAAACTGCAACAAGGTTACACTATTTGAATCTTATACCATTATAACTGCGTGTTATTGACTACAAAATCATTAAAATTAATAACACTGTAATTACTGCTCAGTGTACCGAGAGCGGGGTAATTCAGTGTGTACATTCCTATACTAAGGGTTCATTCAATATCTATACAGATACGGTGAACCCTTTTGTATCTAAAGACCCTCCTAGGGCTCACCCAGCCTCTATAATGTGGGTACCCTAAATCGGGAGAAAACCTGACAGTTGAGCGTGATCTCGGACAAAATACCTCCCTACACAATCGGTAGGATACTACAATTTCGGAAATAGTAAATTTGGAATAATGCGAAAAATGGAAAATTGAGTTTGTTAAGAGTAGTTTTATTTGTTAATTATTTTGGATTATATAAATTGATTGGCAGGTTTTTTAAATAGTTTTTTTGCAAAATGCGATTTTTGCAAGATAAGGAAGATGGACTTCTGGAGAAGGGCAGCCGGAATTTCTAGGCGTGATAGGATTCAGTAGTCCGAGATGGGTAAAAACAATACCAACCTCGAAAAAATCACAATAAAGCGATTAGTGTGGTTTAGAAATCTACTTAGGATGGAGAGTAATAGAATACCCAAAATAACCATGCATTGGTATTCTGAAGGAAGAAGAAGAGGCCGACTAAGAACTTCATGGATGAGCCAAGTCCAGGAAGACGTGGCAGGATATGGTCTCAATGGAGAAGATGCATTTGACAGGAAAACCTGGAAAAAAATGTTATCCTAAAATTTGGTTGGAGAAAACCTCAACTCAACGTTGGGGAAACTCTCAATAAGTAACAAATAAATAAATTGATTAGAAGTGTTTCCGAATGTAAGGGTTATATTTTACCAATCAAATGTTTAGTGGAGCATTGAGTGAATATAGCACTGTTTGTTCTTTATTGATTTAAATTAATGTTTATGTTATATTTTACTATATCTTTATGTTACTAGGACTCGTAGGATGGTGTCGCAGGAGGAGCCCTGAATTTCACCTATCCGGCTGTAATCAGGAAGCGAACTTTAAACGGTACTTGACGTTGAAAAGACATCAAGAGACCTCATTTTATGTCCCTTCTGATGGACGGCGTCACCAAGGATTTTTACTCCCTTTTAAAGAAATCCTAGGGCCTGCTTCCCATTTTCTGTCAGAAGTTAATATTAACATTTAGGCAAGATTCAATTAAGTCAAATTTATTTTTTTTAACTTTTGATTCTTTCAAGTTTCGATTTTTGCAAGAACAGGTAAGTCCGGACTTAACTTGTTTTTTTTTACACAAATTTTAATGAGAATGCCTACTCACTTTCTCCTTTGAAAACCCGATATTGGTTAGTTGCTAAATTAGTTAAAGCACGATAGTTTAATAATTTACATACTTTATATAATTTATCGAAAAGTATATCGGTATTATCGTTTAATGTTCTGTTCTCAAATCGCTATATTTTTCATTAACGTGTGTTTAACATTAAGATTATTTTCAATATTTTGAACGATTTACACTCTACTACGTTTAAAAATCAACGATCATTTTCATAGATCCTTTCCTGAAAAAGAATTCCCCCATATCGAGCTGTTTTCAGATAATTTTAATTTATCGATGTTAAGCTATGATTTTGGTTATTCAAATCATAGCATAACACCGCCAATGATGTAAAATCCTCAGATACAGCTGTAAATAAGTTAGTTTCCTTCGGTGAAAATTTCAATATAAACATGTTCGCCAATATTAATACAATAATTAAGTTAAACAATTATTAATATTAGTTAGAAACTAAGCCTTCCATTGCAACTCTACGTTTATAGAAGATTTTTAAGTGTCATCCAAACACCTGAAACTCAACTGGTATCTGCTGAAAACGTTATAGTCCCCAATCTATTTAAGGTTTTTCTTTCTATCTTTCATGCATTATAAATGTGTATATATTTATAAATTTGTTATAATTATCTATATATATAAGAAATAGTAAAACTATATATAAGATGGCGACGTTTCGAACCACGTTGCTGGTCTCCATCAGTGCTTCCTGGTCACGAGTAGGGGAGTCAGAGGAAATGATTTAGCAAAAATTAAGCAGAATGAAGGAAAGAATTCCTTCAAATTCTGTCCCAACTTTATTTTTGCTGAATCATTTTCCCTGAATCCCATACTTATGACTACTAAGCCCAGAAGAAGAACTGCAATTTGGGTCGAAACCTCGGTTTATTGTTATTTTTTTCAATATTTACATAATAATTTTTTGACCATTGACCTCTAATAAATGTATAATAAACAACTACACTTCCCATCGCTACATGTCCTAATTACTTGACGCAATAAAATTACCATCAATATTAATTGTAACGGATTCGTCGGATTGATCATTATAATGACCAGTTTATTATGACTCTTGACTCCATCTTATTACTAATATTGTAATGATGACAATTAATTATAGAACTGGAGAATTGTGTTTATTATTCCAGTAATGACATAACATGTTGCGTCAGTGGTCTAGGATCATTATTTATTCAAGACCAATCGATATTTTTAGCTGGTGTAAAGTAACCCACCACGGCTGGAGTCTTATCGATTATTTCGTCTTTCCAGGGCACTGCTACATCGCAACTACTTTATAACACTGATCTTGTTAGCACTTTCTCATTTTGGAGAAAATTAGACTTGATATTAACCGGGGCTGTAGAAATATACACAATGTAAGCTGAACTTATTTTATTTGTACCGAAAATTTCGGCTTAATTTTTAGGGCATTATCATTAGGACTGGGGATAAAAAAGAAACTGAAAAGTACAATACTAAAGATATTATCACTAATATAAACAGAAATGGTAGGAATGATAAGAGAGAATTACAAAAAGGTTAAGCCAAATTGTAAAATAATTGATATGAAATAACAAAAATGGAAAGACATCAAGAAATCAATGAAATATAGATAATAAAACATTGTAAAATTACTGGAGAAATCATTTTCTTAAACTTAGAAGACCAGAAAGAAATAGATTTAAGTGGCCCAATGAAGTCATAAAAGATCACTAATAATAATAATAATGCTTATATATATATATATATATATATATATATATATATATATATATATATATACAGACTAAACACTTCTATTACCTACTGGAAGCATTATACAAATTTAAGGAATGCACTAAGTGGAGCTTTGGGGCTCCACTAAGCCATCGAACTCCTCTCGTATCCAATCCTTGCAATCCAAAATCCTTCATAAAATACTCAATGCTCCTGACTCAGTTACGAATAAAGTCACCCATTATGAACTCGACGTCGTATTTCTTGCCGATTTTGTCCTAACCCGATACCAGTCTTTTCATGTTGTACTTTTCCTCTCAAGCCCTCTAGTTTAAAACTTTTAAAAATCTACTTAAAATCCTGATAGTCCTCCGAGGCGTCTGAAAAGAAGATGGCCTCCTGATCTTCTAAGTTGATTTTTTTATTTGAAAACTAACAGTGGGTAGTTTTTCTATCCATGCCATTTTGTATAATTTTTGCCATTTACTTCTATTGTTATAATACACTTGTAGATTTAAATAAAATTAAAAAAAAATATATACTAGTGACAGCTAGATGTAATTAACTTTATTTTTATTATAAATATATTCTATTTCTTTTTTTATTTTTAATTGTTGAGGGTTCTTGGTTTCAAACGCAACCCCCCTGCACACCAACCCCTCTTGTTGAATGTTAAACCAGGATAAAGGAAAACCTGTTCTTGAATCGCGTTTGTCCTTTCGTGACACCTGGAAAATTAAATTAATGGTACAACAAACAGTATCCTTTTTTTATATATAAATAAAAAAAGAAGACATGTATTTTAATTTTTTTATCATTATCTATGGGTCTAGAAGTTAATTAACATCATAAAAATTGTATAAAAGTGATAATAGTGCTTTTCACTGTTTAATGTAATAACAAAAGAACTATCTGATTTAAATTTTTATTTAATATGGAAGGTAATAAGTAGTCATCGGATTTGAACCATTCGATTCACTAAGCCTCTTATCATCATTAAAATTTTAAATAAAATTTTTTTAAATCTCAAAAATATTTAAAATTCTACTTTTTTTTTAATCAATAATCTCTATATCTTTATCGTAATGAATGATAACGTTTAAAAAGTTATCTATTAATTAAGATTAATAATGATTCTTTACTTTTTGTCTGTGAGAAAGATACCTTGTTGTATTGTAATAGCGAAACATTATGGGTAACACATTTCCAATATTATCAACTTGGGAATTTGGCTCATTTTATTTAGCATTTACGAACAAACCGTATTTTAAATAAAATAGCTGTAAACATATTTTGTATCGTCTTTTCAGTCTTGTATAAGGATTCCAGGTTAATCGTTTGTCAAGGTGCAACCTCTAAGTATCACGTTACATTTAGTAAAGAATATTTAAATATTAATGAATTATATTTAAAGTTTCAGATCAGAACTAACCGATAAGCCGAAAAAAAATTCACTTGAAACTCTAATGTATATTGTATCTCGCTATGCTGTAATAATTTTTTATTTAAGAAATGGTGCCTATAATTTATTGCTTGCCTCTCTGCGCAACCGTTGGCTTTGAAACATATCATACTTAGTGCTGAATCCATTGATGGACTGTAGTGTTACATGATTTTTACAATATATGCACTATTATTGCTAACATATTAGGAGGTGGTTAACAGGTTTCAGTTTTGATTTGATTCAAGATCACTTTTTGTGCCATGGATTTATATTTTAATAGGCATGTGGTGTCCGACCAAAATTTTTATAAATAAAAATAAACAAAGCTTTGGACAGACACAACATGTGGTGTCACGTGTCCTCAAGGGCGGGCGCCTCTTCTCTGTATCTTCTTCTTAGCTTAGTCATAATATTTTAGGCTCTCTAACTAAAATATACGGTAATGATTCCGCAGGTTGTCGCTTCTAGTTGTGTTACAATAATTTTTAACTGTTATTTGTTCCATTTTTAATATTTTCCTAAAATACAAGTTATCATGAGTATGGAGAACTTACGGACATAACCTTTAATATGGAGAACCGGATGCAATTATGAGAAATGTGTATACTTCGGAATTGAAAAAAATGTCTCAACAAACATATCGATGCCTTAGTTCACAAGTGCAAATTTTTCAAAAAATGGGTTTTGTTATATAAATAATGTAAAGTTGTGATCAGGAAGTCATAGATCATGTGTTGATATAAAATTAACGGAGAAGCTGTGAAGGTTACAAAAATATATTGTGTGCTTAAACTTGAACTGTATTTCTTGTGTAATATTATTATCAAATTTGACTCCTGTAAAATCTTGTTTTCGGCACTTAACACATGTGTGAACTAAGGCATCTACACTTCACAATGTCAGTTGAATCTTTTATCTCTTGATTAAATGATAACTTTTATTTATGGAAAATATTAAAAATGAACCAATAAACAATTAAAACTTGTAACTCAACTCGAAGTGACAATCTGTGGAACAGATACCGAGCATTGAATTCTACAACGCATAGGTATCAAAAGTTATAATTTAGATTCTGGAAAGAGGAAATTTTAATGATCTTTGCCAAGAAACTTAATGTATTAACCTTTAAACGCTGATATTATGCAAACGATTGTCCTAAATTAAAAAAACATTGGATAAAATATGGAATAAAAGTAGTGAAGCATCAAATTTTGTGTTTCCATAGTAACCAATCAATCTTAACATAGAATATGTATATTGAATGTAGATTAAATACACTGAAGTTCAAACCATTTCATTGCCTTACTAGAAAATGTATCCCTTATTAAAATATATAACTTATGAATTAGATAATACCAAAGGTAACATAAAC
This sequence comes from Arma custos, assembly GCA_037127475.1. Taxonomy (NCBI): domain Eukaryota; kingdom Metazoa; phylum Arthropoda; class Insecta; order Hemiptera; family Pentatomidae; genus Arma; species Arma custos. The sequence continues at coordinate 48,524,563 of CM073765.1, forward strand.
AAAGTATTCCAAATCTATAAATATTTTTAAAATTAAAATCGATGTTACATATTTATATAACATTTATATTAAAAAATTACACTATAAAGTATTTTGTAGTTTAATTAAATAAAAAGAATTATTTTTAAAAAATATTGATTTTTCGTTTTTGTTATGAATTATGATTTTAAAGCAATGTATTTAGAGAAACTTTGTTAAGATACGAGTAAATAAACTATAATCTTCTGGTCTTGCCATATTCTTCGAATACTGTGTTTATTTATTTTTGTTTCCGATTTCTGGGATTACATTATTGAATGTTCAGATTATTATTGTTGCCTGTATTGTTGGTTCTGTATTAACTATATCTAAAAGACTAATTATCACGAGGAAAATTTATATTAATTAATTATTTATTTTAATTTTGATATTATATTCGAGAGGCTTGTTAGGTTTGGTTAATTAATTTGCAGATTAAAGGATTGCAGGAGGATTTCATAAAGGATTATGTACAATTGATTTCCGTTGTCTCAGTTTGGGATTTAGATTGTTTAATACTATTGGATCTTCTGTTTTTTGTTTTTTTGAAACTTCAAACAAACATTTGTTTTTTGTATAGTCGGGTCGATATGCTAAATAATCGATAGCTGATATGATTCAGGGGTTATTTGGCGATCTGTATAATGGTGTGTCATGTCTATTCTCAGATATATTCTTCGATGGAAAATTTTCTTTTGAAATTTTGAGAAAATACAAATACAAAACTTATTAATTAAAACTAACCATTAACATACAGTTCTTTAAAACGAAGTTTACAGTGAATTTTCGAACTTCGAATGTACCATAGTAATTCATGAAGAGTAATGGAATCAGTACATGGTAGAAACTGTACTCTGCATGGCAAGTTGTGCAAAGATTGATTTGACCGTCACTCTCAACCGCTGGATTTTCCCCCTATTTGAATATGTCCACTTTATAGTGGATTGGACAATGCTGGGAGGATTTCCAGATCAAAAGGTCAATATATGGATAACTGAACTAATATGAGGAGGGTAGATCAGTGTGTAGAGCTTTGAGGTGCTGTGCTGATGGTCGCGGGTTATGATCTTACTCTTAAGAGCCTCACGGATGGGCTCTGTACGACCTGCAGACCCTCTGGGGTATCATCCAGCTTCTATAAAGTCGGTTAATGGAATGGTTGGAAAAACCTGGCTGTTAAACGTTATCTCGGACCCTGTACAAACATTCTCCTAAGTACAGACTCCACCACATAGAACCTTCATGGGTTGCATTGGTTTATTTTATTGGTTTATTTAACCAAACAAATAGCAGTTACCAAAATTGGTCTCGAATTGGCTACTTAGAGATCAGTAACCCAACGTACTAAACAGATCCTAACAAAAAAATTATGGACAAAAAGAGGTAAAATATTCATTTATATTCATATATATAAATATAAAATATTCATTTATATGTATTATATTTATATAATACGAACAAATTATGATGGATGTATTGATAAAAAATAATAAAAATTCGATCTGAAAATTATAATTTTACCATTTTTTTAATTTCCATTTAATCAGAAAGGCTATGTTAGATTAAGAATAAGGCTGAGCGAACCCGAAGGTTCGATCCCGATACCTCCAGTCTCTCCTTACTGCCTTCTGTCAAACCAAATTCTGCAAATTCTTCGCTTAATCTTATCCGCTCACTGACGTCTCGGTCAAATCCTCGGACGTTTACAGAGACCTTAACGCATTACGAAAATCGGCAATCCTCTTCTAAAATGCTCTTCCTTACTGACAGATACTCTTCTTCCAATCACATTTTATGTTTTGCATCCATTGATATTTGTGTATATTGATAGCACCTCAAAACTTATGGGCAGTATTAATTGTGTAGGGCAGTATGATCCTAGCAATTGAATCAGAACTACGAAAGAGGATCTGAAGGACTTTATAATCAATGCTGATGCTTCAAAGGCAGTAAGGGTCTTTGGATGGTCCTAATGAACTTAGGCCCTTCGACCTTCCACTATTAGCCTCGCTGTGGTCCTAACGAAAGAACAAAAACTTGAGTGCTTTCTGTGGGTATAAATCAGGGCTGTTTGTACAAAAAAAATGTTAGCTTCGTAAAAAAAGCGAATCAAATCCATAGCGAATCGTGTAAAAATGAGGTTTATTGCATACCTAATTATTTTTTGTTTTTCTAGCAAGCTTTAGGAAGCGTGGTAGAGCACTGAGTTGCTGAGTTCTCGGTTAAAGATTAGCTTATTTGCAATTATTTAATTCCAGCTCTTTACAACCAGTGATGAACCTGAGTGTGACCTGCAGACCCTCCAGGGGCTCACCCGGCTATAAAGGGGCTACCCTTAATGAAAGAAAATATGCAGTTGAGCATGGTCTTGGACAAATTGCCTCCATGCACAACCCTTGTCTTACAAACAATACAGTACTGCCATTTACGGACCCAATACCTTAGGTTGTAATGGTCAGTTTTTTCTTTTCTAGGATTCTTAAAACCATCACCTGTAACATTCGATTAAGATATAGCCATTCTGTGCAAACTTCATCTAAAGCTCAAAGTAATGCATATTAGCAATACATATCATTATGGACATAAGGAAATTTCAGGGCTGGTTTGAATAATGAAAATCAGTACGAATCGCATTCTAACCCTTACGCATGCCCCCCCTATAATCATGCACAACCATTCTCACTGAATATAATTATGACTGACATTTGATGGACGGATAACAGACTTAGCATATCATTCTAATATTCATTTAATTAATATTTCAATGACTATATTAACTGAATCTAAGTAAGCAGCTCAGAAGTCATAGTGGCAATTTCTGCCATGAAAATTGTATTGGTAGCGACTGCATTATAAATGAGAAAGATTCATAGATTGCTGGGGCAATTTGAAATTTTCATGGCAGGAACTGCCATCAAAGTTATTACCAATTAATAATAATAATTATTTTTCTTTTTTAAATTTATTTTTGAGTACTACCACTGCGTAGTTTCTCTACTTTTCTTTATATGTCCCATTATGTATCATTCCTGTCATTTACTTGTTGTATTGTAATAATACAGTTGTATATTTGAATGAATAAATTAATACATAAATTATTTTTATATAATTCGTGATTTTATTGTTTATCTTGTCTTTTATGTTTCTTGCTGGATTTTTAAAATAAAATACATCAGTATTATTTTTAATAGACGTACTGCTAGAATAAAAAAAATTTCTATTCTATGTTATATAAAAATCGATGAGGAAATTATTCACTGTAGATATCCTCATTAATGTAGAAAATGATCGGGAATTACTCTTATAAGCAAAAATTGGCGAAAGGATTACATTAACAGTGTATGGTTAATATTCATAGATGCAGTGATTTTTAGAAATCCTTTGAAATGACAACTGCCCAAATAATGTACTCTGTCTTTTTTTTTAATCCATTTATTATTTGTTTAATGAGGCACTAACATCTCAGCTTTTAAGAAAGCCATGTTATTTTTGTAGATATAAATATTTATTTCAATGACTATGTTTTTGATTTATGTTTTTTTTTCTCTCTTTCTTTGTCCTTCTTGCTAATAACTTATTATCATGTTTTACAACAATTATTATTTTTATATCATTTTTGTTGGTCTTAATGTCCTGATAGTACTCTCACTAAGGAACGATACACTTTGGCAGTGCTAAAAGTTCTGTTATCATGTGACAGCTGAATGGTAGGTACAAGATCTACCTGGATGGTCCTAACACAGCCACTTTTATAGCAGCATCTCGTTAAACGTTCAACCAATAATTATTTCAGGTAAATTTTTATTTACTCATGGTTTTTAGATCATGCATACAATATGTAGGTTTTTTACCAACATGCATTTTTAAAAATTGTCGTAATAAGGAAAGATTTTAATGTTTTGCAACTTGGAATAGCTTCGAAAATCAGAGATCCCTTCAGGTACCTGAGTGGTAACTGCAGCAACTACCACATTATTAGCAACAGAATCTGCCATATTATTTATACGTTCAACCACCAATTACTAAAAAAATATTTTTTATTTAATGTTTTTTGATCATGTATTTTTTTAACTATGTGCATTTTTAAAAAATCGTCGTAAATAAAATTTGTTGTAAATAAAAGATTTTTTTTTTTTTTTATTAATTGTTATAATTTTTAAATAATTTTATTTTGAAGAGAAAAGATATCTCCAGGGCCGGGATTCGAACCCGGGTCTCCCATGTTTCCGTCGTGGTGCTCTACCACCTGAGCTATCCTGGTTCCTACCTCGGTCAGACAAATCCATTCTCTTCACTGATCCAATATCCCTGTGTTCGAATCCCCGCCCTGGACACATCTTTTCTCTTCAAAATAAAAATATTGAAAGATTTTTATGTTTTGTTACTTTGAACTGAACGGTTTCAAGACAGAGACCACTTCAGGTACCTGTATGAGTAGTTACTGCCACAATAACTGTCATGATAGAAACTGCCATATAATTTATAAGTTCAACCACCAATTGCTAAAAAATATTATATTTATTTATTGTTTTAGATTATCCTTAATATTTATTATATGCATGTTTTAGCTAGATTTCTTTCTATCACATATTCTATACTATTACAATCTTCACTTGAATTACGAAACAAAGGACTGATCTACAATAAATACTAAGACCTGTTTGGACATACGGAGGGTTGGGCAAATCACAAGTAACATTAAGGCAACTTATATTCTAGAAAACATTTTTAATGAACCTTGGTTTATTTCGAATCACACTTTACACATCGACATGAATATTTCCTTAACTTTATGCGGCAGACCAAATTTCACACGAGCGAAGCCGCGGGCAAAAGCTAGTCATTCATATATAAATGTATATTTATTTAGGAGGCTCTAGTAATAGGAAATTATAAGATATTAATTTATATATAATGTTTTATATGGGATTTGTATAAATTAGAAAAATACTTAGTTCCATAGAGGGGCGTGTAGAGGGCGCTGCGAGCGGGGGTGGGGGTAGAGGATTCCCCCTCCACCGCCGCTCCCCTCCAGTCGTTGGAGCCGGCTTCGTCTCTATCAGTTCTCTACCTGAGGTCCTCTCTATCGGTCCCACATATATTTTTATACAGTGTTCTTAACATTTTCTACCCAATCTTTGTGATCGTGTACAGTTTTATATATTATAACATATATATATAATATTATATATCTCATTATAGAACTGAGGCTATTAGTCGTGTCGAAAGTAATAATAATATACTATTATATAAAATAATAAAAATATCTCAAAACTCCCCGAACGAGACATGCCGGCGAATATGTTTTGCGATTTGGAACCGAACGGTTTCGAAGATCAGAGAGCCCTGCAGTTGGCCTTCGAACTGTCCATGCTTGGCCTCAGTTCCGAGAACTCGCTAAGTTCTGGTTCCGGTGTCAGTTCTGCAGCCGCTTCGGAACCCGAGACGCCCACGATCACTTCCTTGCCGTCCACCTTCATCGTCCCGGACGAGGCTAGGAGTAAGAAGAGCCAGAACATGACAGAGTGTGTACCAGTACCCAGCTCAGAGCATGTCGCCGAAATCGTCGGAAGGCAGGGTGAGTACATGGGACTATGACCCCGTTGGTTTATCATTCTCTGTTTACCTTTAGCTCTGTAATCCCATTTTATAATCCACCAGTGTATACAAATTCTTTTTTCCTTTGAATTACTTCATCCTGTTTCGATTTTAGTAGCTATTTCCCCTTTAGTGAACCTCGTATTGATTCTGTCACTGCTCGATCAATGCATGTCTTTAGCATTGTCTGTCATTTAGCTCCAAATCTCAATATAAATAAACTTTTTAAATTTTTTTTATAAAAGTCCAAACATCGCATGAAAGTAACAATGTTCTAAAATTTTAATTCTAAAAATACATTTTCTCTCTCTTATCACTAATTAACTGGGGGGGGGGGAATCCCGCCGGTTGAGCGTGATCCACAAATCACCTCCCTGCACATCCGTTGTCCAAGAAACAGTACAGTCTCTACCTTGTACTGAACCCAACGTCCTTCATGGGTTGTAGTGGTATGGATATAGATAGTTATGCTACAAGTTTTCTACTGTTCATTCCTATCATTTTTTATTTCTTCCAAAAATATAATTTATCGTAAGCTTTAGTATTGAAAAGATAATGTAATTATGGGCAGTGCTTGGATTTCGGTTATCATTTCATCAAGAAATAAAAGTTTCAACTAACATTTCGACGTATAGATGTTACATGTTTGATGAATATGATTACCGAAGTATATACATTTCCAATAATTACATTCTGTTTTCCAAACTAAAGCTCATGATAACTTGTATTTTTAGAAAATATTAAAAGGGAAATGAATAAACAGTTAAATTGTTTGACTCAACTCGAAGCGACAATCTTCAAAACGGAACTCAAGTCCAATAATAGTTACATTGCATGAGATAGTAATAATCCATAAAAATAGTTAATAATTAAAACTTTTCAATATACCGACAAATATTTATGACTTCTCAATATAACATTTATCTCTCTTATCATAAAATAAATGCGGGGAAAATCTGCCTGTTTAGTGTTGCCTAAATAACAGTACAGTTTCTGTTACTTACTGAACCCGACTCCATGGGTTGTAGATGTACAGTATTTTTATCACAAAGTAATCGATGTGATTCCGTTTATTTCATGTTTATACCAGTTTCTTCTTATTATTTTATTATGTTTTGTTTCCGTTTTTCTTTTTGTAAGCGTCTTTTAGAGACAGTTCTGTAGAAATTGCCGGTCGACACAAAAGATACGGGGGGAGAAGGCAGCTGGCCGGAAAGTGTACAAAAAAAAAAAAAAAACCGTGGAAGGCACAACATATGGCCTACAGAGCATTCTACCGTCTGTGGTCTCTGATGATAAGGCTATTTCTGCTCTTTATTAATACATTATTAATAAATAATAATTTATAATTATTGTCCCCTTATTATTTCAAGTAAATTGGTCCATGATAATTATTGGAAATCAGCATGGTTTGAATTGTATTAAATACACCTATATTTCTCAATAAACGCGTTCCTTAAATTTGTTTAAACAGTAATTAGTCATACTTAAACATTTTTACTTCCGTAATCAGATATACTACTATTAATGATACTATTTTTTTTTTTATCAAACAAACGATGCGTGCTTCTGTTATAATTAAAAATATCAAAGAAAAGAGAATTTGGAATATTGCCAACTATGCATGTATTGAAACCTTAATTCAAATTTTTGTTGAACAGTTATTGTAGAGCTAGCAATTTTTTTTCTCTAAATAAAGTTGTTTTTATTATTTATTTGTAATTAGCAAATAACGCGTACACGTTTCTGTAAACATATACTATTTTAAGATAGTATTTGAATTATATAAATAGCAGTGGAAGGCGAAGCTATAGATAACGTGCTTCGACTGTCTTAGTCATTCCTTCTTACTTTCTTCGTCTCCTTTCGCTTTATACCGCTCGCGTTCTTTCGTATTCGGATAAGCGAAGTTTAAAAAAAAATCTATCTATATAATAATCATGTTATATCTAGAAATATTGTAAAATTTTAATTCTTGTGACGTACAATGAATACGGATAAAATTTAATCCGTTTCTGTATCACTAACAATGCATCTTCTATCTTAACTAATAAAAAAAAAAGTTATAAACAATAAAAGTACACTAGTTCTTAAAGTTAATTATTTTGTAATTGTTTAAATATAAAAAGCCTGTCTGCATGGTTTGAACAGTCGTAACATTGTTGTCTGTAACAATTCGAATCAGTTCGATTTTTTTCCCCTGATAAGCTTAGGAATGTAGTTGTTTGTTAGGTTACCTTTTGGGTATTATTCTATGGTAGAATGGAATTTTCTAGAAAATGAGCCAATTGTATTGAGAGAAACGGACTTGTATGATTTCTGTAGTTGTTGGCTTCAAATATAGTTAAGATAAAAAGAATAAATCCCTTATTCACTACGAAAATAACTCGATTCCGCTTTCTCAAGTACAAGAAACTCATTTTTGAGAAAATTCCCCATAGCCTCTTATTCACTGGTGCTGTAGACATTTTTGATAGAGCATGTTGAATGTATAAGAAATGCCAATTTGAATTAAATTTTATTTTTTGGACAATTTAAAAATAATTGATTAAAGTATTCTAGTGTTTGATTTTGCCTGTTTTAACAGTTTTTAAAAGTAGAGTTGGTATCTGTTCTGCTGGTTGCCGTTTTGAGTTGATTTAGAATGAGTTTTAACTGTTTATCTGTTTCTTTTTTAATATTTTCCAAAAATGCAAGTTATTGCGAGCTTTTTGATATGGAAAAGGGAATGTAATGATGGATAATGAGTAGATTTCGGTAATCGTTTCATCAAGAAATAAAAGTTTCAACTAAACATTTCGAAGTAGAGATAATGTATGTTCATTGAAACTTAATTCTTAAGTATACACATTTCTCATAATTACATTCTCTTCTTCATACTAAAACTTATGATAACTTGATGATAATATTTTGAAAAATATTAAAATTGAAGCGAATAGTAGTTCAAACTTATTGTAACTCAATTCGAAGCGGCTACCTGCGGAAAAATTTCCATAGATATCGTTTAGTTAGATTTGTGGAAAAATCGTACTGATAATTTTTAGTGTCCATGATAAATGTTAACATTTTTTTTTTGTTGGTTTTATAGAATTTTAACCCAAAGAATATTGTTTCTAGGTTGATATGAATCGTACAAAGTATTTTGTAGGTTAAAATATACCCATCCGACACGACTAGAATATATAATGTACGCGAGGGCATTGGACTGAGGAGTGTTTTTTTTTTTTTATTTCATCCGGTCTTTCAGTTAATTGTGGAGGTGTAAAGAGAAGATGTACCGTGTGAAATGTAAGATGTCATTGACATGATGGAAATGGTCCGCGTTCTTTAAGGTTTCTCGGACCGTTTCCTCGAAGGGACGAACATCGGCAACAAAAGGGAGGCCCTTTCAGGTAGTTCTTGTACCTGAAGAAGGGATACCTAAAGACCTTCTTCTCTTTTGGCTGAATTTTCTTCCTTGGGTATCGTCTAATTAAAATTCCATTCTCTCCCTTTTGTTCGGTTTCGCCGGCAAAGAGATCAGCATTGTATTGACAAGAAAAGGCATAAGTACCTAAAAGAAATGTTCAAATACTATTAGTTTTACCCAAATGGACCTAAACAAACAATAAAGGTTTCTGAGTTTTTCAAACATTTATAGTTATGTTAGTTTAAGCATGAAATAATACAAAATCTAAAACATTTTCAATATTATGATAATATTAAATATCATTTAAAATAAAATAGTCGAAACACTAGTGTTCCTAAACTTTAAGAATATTTCTATCATCTACTACAGATATAAGCTCGAATGCACTTAATTATCAACACTGCTTTATGTAAGAAAAAAAACACATAATACTCATTTTATAAAATAATTTCAAATTTATCCTCTCAAAATAGATAAATATCTATTTATTTAAAATTTCATCGCAACAGTACTAAATTTAATCAACTTGCTTTCTCGTCTGTTTCGCACGTTTTTTGAAGTAATGCCTTGACAGAACTAGAACTGACATTGAAACTACTATCAATGGGTAATTCCCGAAATTCATATTGTGTCACGAGTATAAATAATATTAGAATATTCATAAAATAAATAAAAACAATTTCATGAGTCTTATTTTTATGTTTAAGTTTAGAGTATATATAACTAAATCTTAATATCCATTGAGTGTTTAATTTCAAGTAACGATTTTATATCTATTTTTTATTTGTGAAATTAGACAACTTTTTATGTTAAAATAAGAAATAAATTGTTCCCATGTACCTTCATTCATTTCTTAATTTTTTTATATTAAAAAAAAACTTTTAACTACTCTGATAACAGCTTATGTCATAATTGTATATTTGAAATACAAACATTTATATATTCAATTCTATATTAATTGTATTAATGGTATCAGTTGCTCAAGTTGTCGCTTCGAATCAAGTCCCAACAAGTTTTAACGTTTCATATCTTTCAATGAACGTTTCAACTAACATTTTGATGTATATAGATGATGATACATGTTCATTTCTTGATAAGTTATCACCGAGATATACACATCTCCCATAAATACACTATTTTGTGCAGTGTAACTCACGATTGGTTTTAATATCGAGAATAATAAAAAGGAATGAAATGTTAAAACTTATTGTGGCTTGAAGCGACAACCTGCCGAACTGATACCAATTTTTTTTAACTCACGTTTGTAATTTTTTTGCTACTAATATTTATAGAAAAATGTTGAAATGTTATTATATTATATTTATTTATTTTTTGTATTGTAAAATAATTAATATAATTGAACTAAACAACTCTGGCCTTAAGGTAGAGCGGTACTGGCACAAAGAAATGTGTAGGGACCAACCTCTCACTAATAATTAGGGGCCTCTTCAACTAATGTTAACAAAAAACCTTATCTTGGTATTTGTCCGACCTTCCAGGTCTAGGCTGTATCGGGATGTATTACTAACCTTTGTGTAGTTTAGTTTCCATGCTTTTTTATTTTCATTTTCCCTTAAAACACTTCTAATATTTTCTATTATAGTTTCTATCTGTTCCATCTGTCATTTGATAATTAAATAGTGATCAAGAGTGTCTGAATTGAACACTTAAAATAAAAATATAGATAACAATACTTGTTCTGTTTTGCTAAGATTATCAATTATGGTTTAGTATTGTCTCAGAATACTTGGAATTTCGAAAGCATCATTGTGTCAAAACCTCTTTGTTCTGAATTCCCCGAATTTTTTATTTATTTAACTTTTTCTATATGCATATTACATTTACCATTTATTGATAAAAATACCCACGGTATCATTATGCCATATCAATAATTATGTCTTAACAAGTAAGATGACCATTAAGACTTTTTAAAACTAAACAAAATTAGTTTTTAAATTCATTAATTTTTCATAACAACAAGAGCTCAGTTTATTTTTCCCCCAATACATACTTAGTTTTATTATAACAAGATTTTAAGAAAAGCTTTATCTTTATGAACTTCAGTATTTTTCCTATTATTTTTTATGGAAACGGGAGAGCTCAGAGTGCAGAATGCTGACGTTCTATGATGGAAGATCCAATTCAAATACAGTTAAGCCATATCTCAGACAAATCACCCCCCTGCACAATCGTTTTTGTTTAAGAAAACAGTTTAAACAGCTTTTTTGTTTAAGAGGGCTTATTGACACTAAAAATAAGTTTAAATGATAATCACAGTTTATTTTTATTTATTAAAAAGACAATATATTATCATTTATTTTTGACCTTTTTTTAAATTTGTTTGTTAATAACAAGCATTCATAATAAGAAATTTAATTATCACCGTATTTCAGCTTATTATATTATTTAAAAGTTATAGTTAAAGTAATAATAATAATAAATAACAGTGACATATTCTTGTAATATTTGCTGTATTATACTGATAGTTGTCAAACAATCCCCTTATCATATTTAATACCTGTTACATTGATAATGAATTATTCTATCATAAAATTTTTATGATTTTAAAAAAAAATTATTGTATGAGTACATAAAGTTGAATTAATGTTAATAACCGTTAATTAATAATATTAATAAATATTTATTAAACATTTAAATATTTAGAGAGTTTAAACTTTTTAAATTGGTTTGTTAGAATCTGAAAGCTTTTATCACTCTTGGCAGGAAACAGATATCAATTTCCTGCCAGTCAGCTGTGTTCGCCAAAGGTTTCTTAAGCAGGGTAATTATTTACAATAAATTTAAATAGCTATAAATAACAATTAACATAAAACATTAAATAAATCTCAATTATATGTAATAAATGCCAGTTTTGGAATTTGACTTCCTAGTCTTGCGTGCTTGCTAGCGAATCCTAAGCTCTGCACGACATATTTCAATTAACGTTTATCGATCAGTCTTTTCTTATATATAACTTTTAAAAAAGAAGGTAATAACGTAAAGTTTCTTAACAAGAGCTCAATTAATAAAGATTTTATGTGGTCATTAATTTAGTAATATTATAGTTAGTATAAATCACTGATGATTATAAAAGTAATAAATAACGTTAACGACACGATTATATCATCCATTAATTACCATAATGATTAATTGTGTTTTTTACATTATTACGTTTTATATTAGTTTTGAGGTTTACTTAATATTGGTATTTATTTAATTTGATCGTGTACTGTAGTATCATTCAGAAGATTTAAAATATTGATAAATTGTCAAAAATTTTAGTTTTATTTTCGTTTTCGTGTTATCGGTTAGCCCAGTGTGTAAAGGGCTAGGCTGCTGAGCTGACTGAAGATCCCATGATTATCTGCTTTAGATAAATTATTAACCCTGTTAACTTAATATATGGGATCTGCAGGCTCTGCTTAGTCGCACTCAGCCTCTATGAAGTGGGTACCTTTAATTGGAGGAAAAAGCTTCTACTCTCTGAATAACTGTTGGCTCAGAAACGGCCTAGTATCTACGATTTAAAGGGATGTGGTTGTGGTTGCTCCCACATACCATCTGACGGTATAATATACGCGAAAAAATCTCTTAAAATGACTCAAAATATAATAATAATATTTTTTATTATTATTAATATTATTTATAGATAAATATTTTGAAATAAAACTTGGCCGTGAAGTAGTAATGTGGTTGCTTTATACAAGGCGCCCGGGATGGGTTTCATTTGATACGAGTGAAGGTTACGAAGGAATTCAAACCCAAGCATTCTGCCCCTCATTATCCTTGTCTCCCCACCTTTCTTCTTCAATCATCCTCTCGCCTATCCCCTTTGTTCCTTATTCTACTTTCTCATATACCCAGGAAGGGTTTAAGAAGAAAGTTCAGTTAAGTTCCTACAGGACTTAAGGTCAGCAAGGGATCTTAAGGATAATCCAGGGATTATTTTGTGGAACTTCTTTTCTTGTAGAAGAGTTTTGAGAAAACGGCGCTTGGAGGTTAAATCGAATACCGTACTATTTTCCACATCCTTCAACCATCTCTTTTTGATTTGCCTCTCTGTTGAACCAAAGTGGAACACCATTTTTGGTCATTCTCTTCCGTAGACGGGTATTAACCGTATCAATCGCATTAATGTTAGTAATCGTAATTATTGGTACTTGTGTATTAGCCGGCCTGCAGGGACTGTTATCCGCCATTGATAACCTGAACATTATAATTTTAGACCCATCTACACATGTTCTTTTTCTTATATAAATCTTTTCCTTACATTTTCGAAGGAAATATTTTTATGTCAAAATCCATTATGGCATTTTTCTCAAGATATTACGTCTCTAGCATTATTCCTAACTTCTTGAAATATATTTGTTTGTATTGATGATGCTACAGTGGGAATTCTAAATATTGCCTATCCCAGTATAATTAGGATAGTTATCTTTATCGAGTACTTTAAATTTTTTAGTTCTAAGAATTTTTTTCTCCCTTTAAATAATCCCAAGGCCATCTGCCGGGCTACGAACCCGCGATCTTGGGTATTCCAGGTTATTATGCCTCTATAGCACAGGTAACCCGAAAACTTCATTTCATACCCGAAGAAGTATTTCATAGCTTCTTATTTTGGAGACTAATGTTGCCAAAGTGTTACAAGTTAGTTAGATGAGTTATAAGGGAGGCATTACACTGGGTGAAGTAGTTTTCATGGAGACTGGATGATACACAGGTACCCGATTTTTACTTAGGTATTAAATGATAGCTTCCTGGATTATTTCGCTTATTATAGACCATTTATTCAAAGCTTTTACTTGAACTTTTGCGTAAAGCTTTCAAATTTATGGAGTCTTCAAAAAAATATCTCTTTTCCAAAGCTTATCTTCTCCTCTCGTGAAATCCCGGTTGGCATTTGATTCCAGTTACATAATGTCCTGGACATCCGCTCCAGAGTTCAGGAGATGGTACGGTGGCCCTTGGGCTGTGGCAGACATGCCGCCGGGTTGTCCATTGTATGATCCTGTTTGTAAACAGGAAGTGATGTCATCCGGCTCTTCCTGCGGCGCTTAACCCTTCCAGAGGGCGTTCTTAGCGGGCTTCGAATCGATTCCATTTATCGATACTGTCCTTTCTCGAGGTATCGATATCGATTTGTTTTCTGATTCAGGTTTTAGTTATCTCAGTGATTCCACCCTTACTATATTTGATCGACATTTCAAAATTTCTTCTTATTGAAATATTTTTCTGGTGTGGACAACACATGATATCCCCGTACGCCTGTACCCATTCATCTTGTCATTCGTTTGTTGAAATAAACAATTTTAATTTAAAAAATAAACTTTAAAGTTTTAACACTCAATAATCTATTTGTAAAGTGTAAAGCAAAAATCTTAGCAATTAATTTATTATTGTTTAAGCGTCTCTCTACTGTACATTATTCAATTGTATTTTCTGAAATAAATCACAGTCTTTTCATATATGTAATAAATTAAAATGCACATTTCTATCCGTAAATAAAAATTTCAAGTTATTTAGAAGATGAAATTTTCAAATTATCTATTCTCCAATTAAAGCAAAAAAAGTTCATTATGATAAGACTTAAATTGTAATATCTGATTAGGTATCAGTTCCGCAGATAGTCGCTTCGAGTTCAGTCCCAACAATATTAATCATTTAGTGATATTCTCGAAAATTAAAACAATTTTATTACCGACTGTATATGGATTAAAGAACCGACTTACACATTATGCTAAGGTTACATCATTGTCCAAACTTCGAAATGTTTGTTGAAACGTTCATTTCTTATGGAAATGATTACCGAGATATTCAAATTTCCCATAATTACACTTATTTTCTCTAAAAGAAACCTCACGATTATTTTCATTTTCAAGAATATTGAAGAAGAAACGGATGAAATGTTAAAACTTGTGATTCAACATAAAGCAACAACATGCAGAACTGATATCAAGACATCATTTAAATTTAAAAATTAGGTACAACTATGAAATTGTAATGAGCTGTAAAAAGTAACTGGTTATAATTTAAAAACTGATTTTTAGCTTCAATCAAATTTTAAAAAATCTTTAACTGATAAAATATTCAATTGTTATCAATATCTGGCATGGCGTAAAGTTGATATGTAATAGTTTTAAAAATTAATTAACGTATCTAATGTCATCTCTTCGAGCTTGTGACTTAATTCGAAGCGACCAAGTGCAGACTTGAAACCTCTGATTTTTTATTATTAATATTTTACTTTATATTTTTGTTATCTTGTAATAGACTTCTTTGACGTTTATATATTTATCTTAAATAAAGTAAAAACTTGATTCCTAGTAAAAGATAGCGCATAGATCCTTCGCGCGCACGGATCTGTATCTATGCGATAAGAAGACTAGCGACGGCGGCATGGTCTGATAAGAAATGGCGGGAAAGTGTTAAGGTCGAGCGCGGGAATATTTTGGTCGCGCGCCCGCCAAAATGTCAGCGACCTCCGCTGCTACGTCTGTGTTAGTGGGTCGCCCCCTCGTTTGATAATTGTTGTATTAGCCGCATCCTCTCTACGTCCTGTCGTCGTAATGGTCGTCCTCTCAGCCGCAGCAACTTGAGGACATTCGGTCAATGGTTTAATAGTTAGCTTTCTTCATTAGGAGACGTCGAGTCTTGTCGGTGTAATTGTTTCTGGAGCTAGCATGGCGCCCAAACCTATGTATATACATAACGGCAGTCAAATAAAATACATTACAACCATGTATATAATCGGATAGTCATATAACATAGTTTAGGAATAACTGCAAATTCGCTTTGCCAAAGCAGTGTAATTATCTTTAATTTTTGTACACGCCTGGCATCGGTTTTATTCGTAATATAAAGGATCAACATTTTCATTCCTCTGATTAACATCAATTAAAATTAAACAATTTTTATTTCCTAAATGCAGAGATTGCTGGTGTTTGATAACAAAATATTTATAGTATTTTTGTTTATTTTGTTCTTGTGCACGATACATTTAGCTATTAATTTATGTATTCTTTCATGTTTATACGAATTTTTATTTTTATTTTTTGTTTAATTTCTTAAGCTACAGCTAATATCTATATTTATTTAAGCTACTATGTATTTCCAATATTTATTTAAAAAATGTACCTCAAGGATTCACTATATCGTCGTTATTTAACTATTTGAAACTATTTTTTCAACAGACATTATTAAACTATTCTTTAACCCTCTCAGACATTTCAATAATATATATAAATGATTTACAAATTAATAATAATGATTTATGCATTTCGTGGTGTAACATTAATTAAAAGAACGATCAGCAACATATGAAGAATAGACGACTTTCTAAACTTTAAAATTAAAAATGACTTACATTCACTGCCTTTTGACTTACTAACGATTTATATAGTACATATGTATATGTGTATATGTATGTATATGAATAATCTAAAGTGCGGTAAATTTTTATATACATACTTTCACATAATAAAAATTTACAGCACTTTTGCAGCATGTAACAATAAAGAATATTCGTGGTAGCTGAAAGAAACCATTACAATTTTAATTTTCTTTAAATACTAAATAAATAAATTAATAATACAATTAAGCCTTAAGGGAACGAATGAAGGGAGTACTCAAGTAGTCACGGATGGTTCACGGAGTATGAGTAATGACATGTAACGCGTAGAGTAATAATAACAAATATTAATTAAAAGTATAAATAAAAATAATTAATCGGTGTTAGGTTATAGAGGTCAATAACTACCATCAGCAGTTTTTTATCCAACAATCCAACAACAGAAGTCAATCCATTTTTAATCTAATCGGGAAATTATTTACTATTGCTTTAGCTTCTTTCTTTGTTTTTATTTTTTTTTATTTTTATGGTTCTCCTATGTAGAGCGTAAAACCAGACCGTAGTTAGAACTAGACGAAGTGCTTGGAGATAACTCACAGGAATTATCTCCAGCGCCGACACAGTTTCCTGGATTGGCTATCTCGTGTAAACACCTCGGCCTGTGGCGTACCCAATGGGTTCTCTCAGCCCTTATCTCCTCCTTATCTCATCCAGCCTGCGTCAGCCCGTCTCGCTTCCCACGCCTCCTCAGGGCGTCTCAACTCTTCCATAGTTCACCTCCACGACTCTCCTCAGGATAGGACGTGCTTTCACTATGACAGGAAGCTGTCTTTAACCCATATCCATCTCCAAGTCTTCCTAAGACAAAACCAATCATCCCCGAAGATACTGGATATCGGATACGGAGCGTTTTATCTCTCGCTCTGCCAAGGACAAATAAGATCACTGACACCCACGTTTACTAGAAGCCATATTTTTTTTTCTCTCTTTCCATTTTTCAAGGACTTGTGATTTGGATTCCTAGCAAGTTTTTATTTAGGCTCCGGTTCAAAGACCAATTAGGAGGTAGCTTTGTGTCCCACCGAAATATTGAAGTAAAAAATAAATTCACCAAATCAGTAAAAAAAATAAACAAACAAACATAATAGATATATATCTATTATTAAAATGAGGAAAACCTTGGTGCTGTCAATAACTCCCCAGATTTTCATAGCCCAATTTATCTATTCATCTTTTTTTTTAGTAGGAAAGTGATAAAATTTGTATTTCATCTTTAAAAGTTTTAAATTTTATTATTAATTTACTATTTATAAATTCGAAATTATGACCACATTTGGAATAAAGAAATTATGAACAATTTTCATCTACACTTAACGCATTTTTTTTTTTATCTATTTAACATTTTGGATTAACTTAAAGATTCGTTTAAATTGTATAAATATTAATAATTTATGTGTATAATCTAGATAAAAATATTTTAATATTGAATAATATTAGTTCACCTTATTTAAAGTTATATGAAGGGGAAGAAAATATTTTATGTTATTGGTTAAACTTATTAGAAATATGGATTGATGTTTTTTATGACGTAATGCAGACTCAAGTAAGCAGGGTTAGGGGTTTTGTCGATTTTCAAGCCAAATTATCAATCCCACCTTTATTTTGTATATAAATACAACTAACATTTCCTCTTAGTTTGTTGTATTTCGATGTTCTTAGATATTTCGCTCGAAAATGAACTCCAAAAACCTATTTTTTCAATAGAGGTACTTGAAAATTCCACGTGACTATATAAAATATAAAATTTTAGTATTGTAGTAAAGCATTCCTGTTGTAAAGATGGTGTTGATGTTCTTTTATTACCATTATACAATTTTTAAAAGCTTACACCTTTTTGTTTTAACTTATGCCAATATACCCTTAAAACTTCAAGTTCGAACATGATGCAGCTCAATATATGACTTTATTAGGAAAAACTGTTGAAAATGTAATATCAGATACATCGTTCCTGAATTAAGCTTCAACCACTACAATTGGTATTGAAGGCTTAACGCAAAAATGCCAATATTTGATTTATGTCGTGCTTTTGAAGGAGTGATGTATTTTACATATTAAATTATCTTATATTTTTATGAAGTAAATATAAATCCATAATATCTTAATAGGATAAGTCTTGAAAATGGTACTTGAGCTCTGGTTTTAGAAGCGTGTGTAGTGAGTCAAGAGGAAACCGTGGAGAAGGTTATTGTTCGAGTTGAAGGTTAGCCTCCCCCACTTCTGTTGGGTGTCGTAGATCTGTAGTCTTGAGTCTCCTAGCTCTTCCGCTTTTCCTAGCCAATTCCTTCGGCTATTTCTGGCTCTTCTGTCATTTTCCGGAAAAATGTGACTCTTACGTCTGTAAAAGAAGGAAATTCTGTAACACCCGAGTCCAGTCTGTTATTCTGTATCGAATGCGATTGCGCAGCCTAGTGCGGTTGTTAATACTTGGCTTTACCTTATCTCGCTAAGAAAGTTCCTAAAAGAGTCTGTAAGTATAAGTGTGCTTTAATTATAGACCTCCTGTAAATGAATGGTTATGTCTAATTTTCTCCAAAATGAGTTTGTTGTACTCAAGTAAGCGGAATCGAGTTATTTTCGTAGTGAATAAGGGGCTAAGTAAGGCATTGGCTTAAAAAAGGAGTTATTGCTTATATTGCAACTCCATTATGATCCAAAAACTTCGAGAATAATATGATTCCGGTTGTCGGAACGTAGTCAACTCTCTCTGGACAAAATCCGACTTAACCACTTATTCACCGGCGCTGTTGAATTAACCAATATCTTCCTTATTAATGGTATCTGTTCCGCAGGTTGTTGAGTTGAGTTACAAAAAAATCGTAACATTTTGGCTCCAGCTTCTATCACCCTGAAGATGGCCTACAACGTAGTTCGAAACGTCGGCACTCACAATAAATAAGTTTTTCTTATTTTGTGTTCTATTGACTGCACCCCCAAACTATCTATATCCCACATTAGATCTTCCATGTCAACTATTTTCCTCTCTATTAAAATTTATTAACTGTTTATTCGTTCAATTTTTAATATTTTCCAAGTTATCGTGAGCTCTAGTATGAAAAGTAGTAGGTAATTATAGATTTCCATTATCATTTCATCAAGAAATAAAAGTTTCAACTAACATTTCGAAGTATTGATGATGTAAGTTTGTTTAAGCGTTCATTTCTAGATGAAATGATTACAGCATTATACACATTTCCATAATTACATTCTCTTTTCCATACTAAAGCTGATAACTTATATTTTTGGAAAATATTAAAAGGGGAACGAATAGACAGACAGAGTTGTTACTCAACTCGAAGCAACAAACTACTTAATAATTACCTTATTTATTTATCAAAAAAATAACCTATAGTATCTACAAGATCTGTAAACATTCGATTTCGGCAATTCAAACGCAGGCCAAAAGCACAACTCACATCAACACGTAATTTATTAAAACAAAAAACTGGGAAACCGTTTTAAAAATAGTTATGTAATATGTTTTTTTTTTTGTTTTTTTTATATTAACACTTTATTGAAATATTACAATCTGCCACTTGTGGGCAATAAGTAATAGTGCTGTGTAGCTTACAGTCATTCCATAACAAAACAATGATATAAACAAAATAAAATAAATAAATATATACATGCGGAAAAATATATACATGCGGTAACAGAAAGAAATTAATGCGGAAATGATAATAAAATAAAGTAAAAAAATAAATAAATAATAATAATAATACTAATAATAAAAATAAAATAAAATGTACACATTCATCCCCTATATGTAATATGAAGTAATAATGTGTAATATAAAGTAATTTATTAATATTACTTTTAATTTAATTTAAAATAAAATTGTTCATTGTATGTTTCTACATACAATAGATACTAGTTTATTTGAAACTTGAGGAACCAGAAAAAATATTAAATTTTCTAGAGTCGACTGCATCTGCATCCATTTGCATCTCATCTTCAGGTTTAGCTCCATATTCGATTCTCCTTAAAACATATTTACATTTTATGTATACATTGATCATCCTTCAAGCGCTCGCATGTACATTTAACTAGGACACTAAAATTTACACGTAGCAATATTTAAACATTTGCATAATTGACAATGTTAGCACTTCCTTATGAATGGCAACTGTTCAAGGATGGAATGACGTAAATGTTTCAAAAATTTGCATTTATTCTATCGCCTAATTTCAATGAATTAATTATGAATAAGTTTTTCTATTCTATTTATAATCTTTTTTATGTTCTTACTTCTATGTAATCTAAACTGCTTATTACTCAATCAAATTATTGTTTCTCTATTATCTTTTCCAAGAAAAATTCCTATGCTTTTTCGTCATACGATTGTTTCAATTGTAAATAATTCGGAGTGATCTTTGAAGTAATATTTATATATTATATATTACTTCATATTACATAGCTATATACAACGTTGCCCAGCTGTTTTATTTCAGTACATGTGTAATGTAGTTAAGAATTAATATTGTAGATATAAGATGTACATTTTGTCTGCATTCTCTGTACTAAAGTTGTTTGAGATTTTACATATGTTATTTTAAGGCTTAAAATACTGGAAAACACATTTATTAACTTATCCATGTCATAAAATATTGTCCATTGCTATATTTGGATCGAAGTGATTTCTTTAATATATTTAGCGTATAATTTGAATTGAATGAAATTAATATACATGTTGCAATATTTATCCTTTTTAGGAAATACACATAGTATCCTTATCAGTTGATGAACTTCTGATAAGGCGTCAAGTAGGTATTATTTTTTTTATTGTCCTTAATGCATTATTTATTTTTGTTAAAATTAAATAAACATTTTAACGATTTTACATTCATGAGATTTTTATTATTTTTATTATTAGTTTATATAATATTTTAAACAAAAAATGTAACTAAATTCAAGAACGTTTCCTTTATGTGGTAATAATAAATATTAGGAATTAAAACTATAAACAAATAAATAATTTATTTTATTTTTAAAGTTTATTTTTAAGCTTGAGATATAAATAATAATTGAGTCCTACTAAATTAATAATAACAGCATTGTAATGTTTATTTATTTAATATATTTAGGCTGTTTTTTTAAAATTATTGTTGCTACTGCTTTTCAGGATGCAGTGTAATTTCATTTATTTTTTTGTTGCTATTTTACTGAATTATTATTTCGTTTTTTATTTATATTTTTTTTATTTGTATAAAATCTGATTTATGTTATCCCTGCGTAACATTCAATATACCCACATAAGATCTTATCAGCCCATCCTACGTATGTTATTTAACGTTATAATATTAACATATAGTGCTTGTTTCGTCAATTATATTATATATTATTTATTTCGTTGTACAATACCATATTGATAAGAGACCATGGTACGTGGTACAGATCACCACGGAATCCATAATGAGCCTCAACATCCCGAACAGCTGCTTCACTCGAATAACGGTCCCTCGCCTTATTGATTATTTCTACCGAGTGTATTTCCTCATCGCCATTTTGGTTCTAGATGATCCAAGTATTTTTTTTATTATTCTGTTGGCTAACATATTTTATCTCTCAAATTTCCGGCCTTAGGTTACGTAGATAACTCGTTACGGCTTTCCGATTATGTAATGGTTTTCCTTGAACTTCTTTTTTAAAGTTCGAAATATAATCTCAATATTTGATTCAATCTATATTAATTTAGTCATAAATAAAAAATATATATATCGATGACTTAGTTCGCATATGTGTTAAGTGCCGAAAACAAGATTTTACAGGAATCAACTTTGATAATAATGGAACACAAGAAATACGGTTCAACTTTAAGCACACAAAATATTTTTGTAACCTTCACAGCTTCTCTATTAATTTTATATCAAGATATGATCTATGACTTCCTGATCACAACTTTACAATATTGTTTATATAACAAAACCCATTTTTGAAAAATTTTCACTTAACACGTTTGTGAACTAAGCCATCGATATATATAAAGCTAGTTTAGATTAATCTACTAAGGTTGTTCCTACAAATGTATTTTTTTTACACTGAAATTATGCTTTCAAGACGAAAGATGTGTATCTTTTGTTTTATAAAAGTCACTCCTGAATATATTTTTACTATCTCAATTAACTCTAAAAAAAAAAAAATAATTGAACCATTTATTTTCTCAAACTCTAGTACTTTAAAATATATGTAGAA
This sequence comes from Arma custos, assembly GCA_037127475.1. Taxonomy (NCBI): domain Eukaryota; kingdom Metazoa; phylum Arthropoda; class Insecta; order Hemiptera; family Pentatomidae; genus Arma; species Arma custos. The sequence goes on from CM073765.1 coordinate 48,547,185, forward strand.
GAAAAATGTTTCCTTTACTTTCATTTTGAGTTTACTTTTCAATGTTTTGTTTAATTATTAATATAGTTTTGAAGAACCATAATACCAGTTTAATCTGTCTTTGTAAATCAATATTTTTCTTCTCAACCCTTTATAAATAATTCCTGAGGTTAATTGAACGTCTTGGAGTTAGATTGCTGTGTTTTATTGATGATTATGTTTGTTGATGTTGGATTTGCTGCATTTGAACTTGATGTGAATTTCTTTAGTGTTCGTCCTGGTTATTCCTGAATAGGTGGAACCTTGACTGGTTATTTATTTATCAGAATTTAGAGACTTTTTTGGAGTTTTCCAATTGTATATGTATATATATATATATATATATATATATATATATATATATATATATATATATATATATATATATATATATATATATATGTATATATATATATATATTTTAATAATAATCCTATAACACGTGTATAGGCTAATCACAATTCAACTGTATCGTTAACCCAGCCGAATATAGGATTTGATATGAAACATCGTTGATGCAATTGCCAAGTATTGAAAATGAAAAACAATACTTTTAGGGGAATGAAATACTTGCGGTCTCGTTGGCAGTTCAATTTCTATACTTTGGTGCTGTATGTTATATATCTTGTATTGTGCGAGTATTATATGTATCTGTATATTTGGTTCCTTTAAACTTATACCACAGTAATGTTTAACTTATATGTGATTACTTGCTGTCTTACTCTTAAACCATGGTACTGCATAATGTATTTCTATTTACCCTTATGTCATGGTATTGTACGAGTATTATATATATCTGTATTCTTGGTTTTTATAAACTTATATCACAATAATGTTTAACTTATATCTGAATACTTGCTGTCTATACCCTTAAACCATGGTACTGTGTAATGTATTTATATTTACCTGGTTTCTGTACCCTTATATCATGGTACTGTACAACTTAGATCTTACTACATGTGCTGTACAACTATGGCTCTTTGCTTGGTTCCTATACCATGGTACTATGCCTTGCCACTTGGTACACCAGATTCCAGACAGGTTGACGCACTTGGATAGCTGGCTAGATTTACCCGGACGAGAGAAGGCCCCTCAGAGCGGCAGTTACTATTGTTAGCTCTTCGGTATATTTAGTGCCTCCCCCCCCCACTCTCTTTCTTGCTGTCGCGTCTTCCCGAGATCTTCAACGCAGCCCAGTTCACTGTCTTTATCCAATTCTCTCCCTCCCCACTACATGGGCTATCTGTGGTTCACCGTCTTGAGGTAGTTAGAGGCTTTTATAGACTTATTTATGTTGTGGTGAAGGTATGGAATATTATTCATTAAGATATCACCAAAAAAAGTCATATCTAGGCGAGTTAATATTTTATTATCACGGCTGTTATATCATCGTATGTATGAAATGACATAATCATGTGGGTATCACTTCAGCAGGTTGTCGCTTCGAGTTGAGTCACAAGCTTTAATTATTCATTTATTTCCTTTTTAATGCTCTTTATCTACACTTCGGAATGTTAGTTGAACGTTTATTTTGAGTTTTAGTGTGAAAAACAGGAGTGTAATTATGAGAAAAGTGTATATTTCGGTAATCTTTCATTAAGATATGAACGTTTTAACAAACATATCGTAGTATAGATCATGATATGACCTAAACAGTAAGTGTAAGTCAGCTCTTTAATCTATATACAATCAGTAAAAAAATTATTTTTACTTTCGGAAATATAGATTTAGGCACTGAACTTGAGAATTAGGTTCAAGTTCACTTAAATCGGGAAGTTTATTTCATTTGTTTTGCGTAAACATTGCAGTTTTTTTTTAAGCTAACGGTTGTGTATGACCCTGATCTTCTTAGGGCTCACCCAGCCTCTGTTATAAAGTGGGTCTCCTTATTATGGGAAAATTCTGGTGTGTTGGTCCATATATTGTTCGATTTTCCATTAATAATACCTCAACAAAGATATAGTTCTTTTCTATTGAAATAATAAGCTCTGTTTTCATCCTAAATTGCCTATCTTTTCGTATATTTAATGATGTGGTTCGTTTCTACTAAATGTCGTTCAGATAAAAAAAATAAATACTGTAGTTATTATTATTATGACGCTAATGCCATAACTTGATGCCTGCTGGGGACGAAGTGATGGTTGCATACACCCCGTTTCTATCGACCGTATTCGAGTCCTTGTGTGCCAGCTTTTGTATTGATTTCTAAAACCCCCGCCATTAAGTGGGGTAGCTTGGGGGTTCCCCTCGTACAGAGCAGCCAACTGTATATTTAGATTTACCTTTACTGACGTATCAAATTATAGAGTTATGTTGGCAGCATTGTGTACTAAATGTAGTTATTTTATTAATTTTTTTTGTTGTAAAATTATCAATGTATCCCCTCTTACAGAGCAACGAACTGTATATTTAGTTTAACCTTTCCTGGCATCACATTATGTAGTTATGTTGGTAGCATTGTATCCAATATGTAGTTATTTTTAATCATCTATGTAATCCCCTCGTAAAATAAATAGGCATGAAATAATTTTCTATTATAATTATTTCAAGCCAGAATATACATTCGATACTTAATTTTGGACAGTATATTACAAGACAAAAATGGTTATATTCAAAACTAGTATTTGCATATTTTTGGGGTGATTTGTTTTTTAATAAATTAAGTCCAATTATTGTAACTTTCACGCTTTTCCATTTAATAAAAACTGTTATATTTCATTTTGTGATTATACATTTTTCTGCTTCTTTTTTCATTTATTTATATTAATGAAATAGCACAATTAAGGATAGATGAAGTAGTGTTAGAGAAACTTTGGAGATGGAAAAGGTGTTTTTCAATTGTAGGAGACACGGAATAATGGTATTAGTTCCGGAACAGGTCGCTACGATTCGGTTATGTTCGAATCTTCACTTACCTTGGGCTTCTTCTTGTTACCTCTGTGTAGGATATAGTATATATGTCAATGTATATTATTATAGATATTTTTTAAATATCTTATGTATATATATTTATTTATTATTTATTAAAAAAGAGAACAAGTATATATGAGCAAGAAAACGGTCCGGGTGGAGGTCAACAAATTCTCTTAAAAAGGGAGAACTGTTTATTGGTAAGCCAACGTTTCGATCCACATTGCCGGTCTTCTTCTGGCCTAAATTTATATCTATCTTGCAACTTTAGCCCTGAAGAAGACCTGCATTGTGGACCGAAACGTTGGCTTTCAAATAAACAGTTCTGCCTATTTAAGAGGATTCGTTTTACACCACCCGGACCATCTTCCTTAAAATATATAGTTGTATAAATTGATTGCTAGAATGGAATTTCAAATTCAGACATCAAAACAGCACAGCTCACTTCAACAAAAAAAAAGAGACACCTAACAGACTAATCTAAACTCATCACTCCAAGACATCTACCCATATACTTAATACTTTTTTTATTCCTTTATAACTTTTTGAGCAATATTTTTTTTATTTAACTACTACGGAGTTATTTTGTATTAAAATTTCATCGGTTTCTTCCCAATTCCAGAAGATATAACCAAGTTTGTTTTTCTTAGTCATTTGTTGAAAAATGTACGGAATTTTTTATATATAAAACATTTCTTTTTAATTTTAAACTATTCCATTAAAAATATAAGAAAATGTACAAAAGGAACGTAGATTATTGCCTGTGTTATTTACCCGGAGACTGTGGCCCTAGGTTGTGCTGGTGCAAGCTCGAAACCTGCTGAATCTCCTTACATCATTTTAAATCCTCTTGTTACTTTTCATTCAATCATCACTTTATCATCTTTCTCTCTTTCCTAATCCTTTCTTCTCTCTTATTCCATTATTTTAGTCGTCCATTCCCACGGTTTCTGAAATATTTCTTCCTTTTTCTTTACTAATCACGCTTCATAAGTTATAAAGTCATAAAAAGCCTTTTTAAAGAAAAAAGTCAAAGAATTATTTGTCTCCAATTCGCTGTTATTAGCTTAAATGAAATATTAGATACACTGTGCTGTGTTTGTTTATTTATTTATTGTTGATTTCTCTCAGCAACGTTCTTGAGAAAGAAATTGCGATTACCAAATTTTTTTTTATAAAATAAAATATTTTTTTAAATGTCTATTCCTAAAAGTAATCAATTTTTTTTAAAACGCGATATAAACTGTATTTATTATGTTTTATTGTTGGCATTACAATGCTTAACAAAAAAAATCAAGAAAAGTAAATTTACTATCTAATTAACTAACTGAACATGGCAGTGCTTTTAAAAATTATATTAATCTAATTGGAGGAACTGACTTGTATAAAAGTTTATTTAGAATTCTTAATGTGTTGTCAGGCTGATTTGGGTGTTATGTTAAATACCTTATCTATACCGGGAATAGAAGTATTCATTTATTTTTTTTAATGTAATAATTTTATATAGAAACTTTGGCGTTGTTTTTATTTTTCATGTGATCTAAAATTTCAATTCCGTTTTTCCAAACACATCTAACCCTTCAAAAACATTTTGAGGCATAATTAACTGATTTACATTTTTTTAGGTTTGTCAAATTCTGTTCGATGCGATTAAACAGGATAATGTTTGATGTTACTGAAGTACTGGGCTTTTACAACGAATTAAATATATAAATTATAAATATAAAATAAAAATATAAATACTTTAAAAAGTCCACAAAAATTATTAACAGTATATCTATGTTATACATTAATGCATTTATAAAAATATATGCAAAAATAAACCTAACGCTTACTGCAAATTCATAATATGTTTACAATCTATTGTATTGTATCATTAAGGGTAGAGTGATGTTTCTGCCCTTACTTCTTGACCCATGCGCTGGTGCCATCCCAACATTTTTTATTGCTCTATGGCACGTGTCTTGTGGGTTTTATGAGGGTGGATTTGATTCTGAATGGACCGGGGTTCATCCCCATAGTCAAGGGTTGTTCATGGCAGTTGTCAACAAGGAGATCAACCCTAATACCCGAGTCTTAGGACCTGAAAAGCTTTTCTTAGCATACATTACTTATAACATACGACAATATCATAAAGGTTCAAGTTGAGTCACAACAACTTTATATTCGTTTAATTTTTAATATTTTCCAAAAATATAATTTATCTATATAAGCTTAAGTATGGTAAAGAGAATGTAATTATGGGAAATGCGTATACTTCAGTAATTATTTCATCTAGGAATGCACGTTTCAACGAACATATATCATCTGTACTTCGAAATTTATCTCTTGATGAAATGGCTACCGAAACCTATCCATTACCCATAATTACATCCTCTTTTCCTTACTAAAGCGCACGATAATTTGTATTTTTGAAAAATATTAAATATAAGACGAATAAACAGTTAAAAATTTTTGAAGCGACAACCTACGGAACAGTTACTTTATTCTGTATTTCCCCCCTCAGTTTTCTGCGGGTCAAAGCCATAATCCGCCATAACCTCTCTGCTCATTTAAAAATTAGATCTGTATAAATAATAAATAATTAAATAAATTCTTAATTTAGGTCACCAGCCTATTGTATTACATTAACATTTATTTAGTTTTATATTCTGAACATGTATGTATGATTAAAGCTTTGGGGGAATGCGTGTAGGTTCGGTTTTTTGTACTTTTTTTCATGGAGGAGAAAATTGTCGTTCGTGTGGAGTTCGAAAATAAAATCAAGTAAGCAACTATTCTTTAGGAACCAACGTGTCGACCTATATTGCATGTCTTCATGAGGGGTTAATAGTCACCAGTTAAGGAGTGGTAGGAAGTGAAATGTTTCTCTATTTTTATATGCCATTAAAATAAAAAAGTATATATACACAGTTTGCTCCAGAAAAAAATTTATATTTTTTTTTATAAACAATCTTTTTTTAGAACATTCTTACTATCAGGTCTCCCTTCATATCTTCTTATCTCTTGTGCAATGTTTCCGTCTCTGGCAAGGACCAAGACTAAATCAACACTACGACCATTCATTCTAGTATTTCGTATCATTATACATATAATAATATTTAAAAAAATTATATACATTTTTTTAATTTAATCTTGTCCGTGGAAAAAAATAGTCATGAATATTTACGATTTAAGACAAATATAACTCTCAACTATAATATTAACTGATAAAATAAATTATTAATATATCTTTTAATAATGATTATTATAACAAGTTAATATATTCTTGAAAATAGTTATTTGAAAAATAAAATAAAAAACACAGACTATCGAATCGATTAACGAAACCCCATTGTATCAGTTACAATGTGTCAACTTGTTCGACTTCCATGTTGTGCGTTGTCTGATCCTGTGTCCCATATTGTACAATGTATATTAGCTATCCGATTAGGCTTGTTATTTATATCTTGTAAATATTTGTTTAATTTTGTTTATTTCATTTTATTTATTTTCGTCTTCCTTAAGTGTGTCATACATAGATAGTGCTTATCTCTCGGGAGGCGAAAACAGAACTACTGTGAAAATAAAATTCTCGGTAATTAGCCTCTCATTGACCTTAATAAACTTGCTTCCGGAAAATGAATGCAGTGTTTAAAAAAATTAAAATAAATACATAATATCGTGCAATTTAAAATGTATGTTAGTGTGCAACCATAACATGATTCTTTTGACTCATTCACATGAATGAGTATTTGATCACGCTATGGTAATGTTCGATTTCATTTACATAAAAAAATATATATGAATATGCTTGAACTATATTTAATATCAGTGTTTAAAGTAAATATAACTCGAGCATATGAATGAAAATATTCTTAATTGAAGATTTAAAAAAAAAAAATGATTCAGTATAAAATCGAAATCAATGTCTTGACAAGTCATGAGAAATAGCATGAATGAAAGTAGATATCAGTCGACGAATTATGAACAGATGATATATTTAGATCAAAACTGCTGTATTAATGTTAACGATATAATTATATATTTTTATTTATTTTAAACATTTTATATTTCTTGGATAAAGGTAAATAAAATTATAAATATGACCATAAATTAACAAAAAAACTATTTTTTTAAACGGTTTACTAGCGATGTTTCCCCTTCTTCCATAAAAACATAATGCCATTATATTTTATATAATATATAAATTTCAATAATTTGCCCAACTTTAAAAAAATAATACATATTTTAAATTATTCATGAATAGGAAAAATATAGATAGGTACAGCTTATTTCAGGTGAATAAATACCCGTTTCTGATTATATTTTGTGTATACAAAAATATTTTAAAAAATAAATTGATTTTTATGTTCCTTTTTTTGAATGATTAATGATGAGAGTGGCCGCAGTGCCTGATTTCTGTCCATGATCCTGTCTTATTAGTAATCTTTGCTGGTCTTTTAACATTTTGATGATTTATGGCTTATTATCTAATTTATTTTTATGTATATATAGGTATGTTAGCGGATTGGGGCGTGAGAAGGGGAAAGACCGTGGTGGGGATGGTTCGATGTTAGCTGGCTGCTACGGAATCAATACCAGTGCCCTGGGTGGGGCCACTACTCCTCCTCATTCATATTCTCACACGGCCTACTCACTATCTAATTCATGTATTATTTATTATACATTATGTATTATGTTTCATAATACTTCGTTATAAATTATCACAGTAACTCAGAGGAAAAAAAATTGAAAAAATCAGTCATAATTTACTTAAGTTATCAATTAAAAATCGCTTTATTATTTTTTTTGTTGGCCTATTAAGTACTATAAATGCCAATAATAATATTTATTTTATACACTTATAAGATATAGCAAATAAAAAAGGTACATTATAAACCTTTTTTAAGTAGGTTCTGTTATAAAAAGCATTTTTGACATTATAATTACAATATAAAATAAAAGCAACTTAACCCATTTATATATATTGCATAACTTATAGACGTAATATTAATACAATAAAAAGAAATTTATTGATAACGTGTTATCATTATCCGTTATCAAAACATTTCTATTATCAAAGTAACAACGGTTGACTAATCTATGGATTATTTATTTTTTGAAAGATCGAAAATAATACTTTTTGATAAAATTGAAATTATATTCTCTCTCTCTCTCTCTCTCTCTCTCTCTCTCTCTCTCTCTATATATATATATATATATATATATATATATATATATATATATATATATATATATATTCGAAAAATTAAACGAAAGTTTAAAAATTTCTTTGTATTCTTTGTAATTGGGTATGGTTTAGGTGTAAAATTTTACTGCTGAAATTAAAAAAAAAAAAAAAAAATTCACTTAAACTGTTATGCAAGCTTCAATTTTTATTCACGTTCGTGAACATGAACAAAAATAAAACTGAATCAGTATATTTACAGTTTATATATACTTTGTTATAGTTTGCATTTACTTTGTTTCTATGAATATTAAATGTTACATCAAGATATCCTAAGTCTATTGTAAATTAATTAACACTTATGTATACGATCTGGAGGCTGGTCACCTATCGTAACAACCCACATGTTGGAACAGCTGAAATGAAGTAATACCCTAAAAAATAAACTGTTTGAATGTTTTGCTAAAGATTAATAATAATAACTAACTTATTAACTTTGTTTTATTATGAAATATATTAAAATATGGTCCCCTATGATGATAACTCTGAATAGGAATTGCCGTCTGATGGCCATGATGCAGAGCAGATGTCTGAGGTACCTCCTGAAGTGTTATTGTTTTTAACTGAAAGTTTGAAACTACAAGTAATTTTTTTCTTATATATTTGTTCTAACAGTTTAAAAAAATGGATATCGTACTGAACGAATATCTAAAAGAAATATAATATTAAAAGTCCAATATCCTTGTACTCTCTTTAACGTAGTTCTTATCATGCATTAGCTTGATCTTAATGGGTGGTATAAAAATAGTCATTTAACTATCATATTATCGTAATTTTCTTTATTTCTTGTGTATTTAATTTATTTTTTTAAGTTTCCGTGTCTCTCCTACTTACCATTCTCATGATGACCGTGCTCCACCTGAGATTACGGTGGATTGACTACACGTAAAACAACCATTTATACGAGACTGTATAAGAAGCGAGACAATCGATTAGTTGGTGTGGTAAAGGTACCCTGTTTTTTCTCTCCTCTTGTGGGAAACCTCTCGTATCCTCATATTGTAGATGGATCATATATCTATAAAAAATCTCAGAAATATTTTTCAACATTGTAATAGAGTGTAGAGAAAGAGAGAGAGGTACTGGTTATTCCATTTCCGCTCAGTAGGTTACGACGACCCCTGATCTTCCGGGATCTTCCTGACACCTGGCCAGAGGCCGAGATGTTCCTGACAGTTCTGGAAGAGGCGAGAAGTACGATGAAGGACGGAGGGTGGGAGTTCCGCAGAGATCGATAATAATGCAGACAGCCCCGGAACCGACCGCAATGCACCATAGATCCTTTGCTCTCTCGTCCATTGCAAAGCCCTAGGATCCCATTTACGTCTTGTATGACGTATTTGTCAACCTTTGCCTTCGATGGTTAGCATTTATGCCTCAAAGGTTCGCCTGACATTTGGCCACGTTCAAGATAATCAAGCTTCTAAAACTCATATATAATATAATATCTTACATCAAGCTTCCCTAGGATGTGTTTATAGTTTTAAAATATCCCAGAAATACACACGATGTATTCTGTGTAGACACAATATGTATTACAAGGATAGAATCTTTGTAGTTACCTTAGATCGATTGAAAAAGTTAGGAAATAAACGAAATAAGTCAGGGTTTATGTATTTATTATTCTTCGTAAATATGGAACATTGAAGTCCTCATGAATTATTTAATACTATAAAAGAACTATTAGAAGAAAGTTAGTTGCATTAGTATATTTATTTTGAAGAGACAGTATATTTAATGCGAGCCAGTGGCAGAGTACCACGACGTACTCTAATACCACGAAACGTGGGACCCGGATTAACAATTAATAAAAAAAATAAAATAAAATATAATAACATAACGAAGGTCAATAAGATCCCAATTAAAGTAATGCTCTGTGAACATTCTTCCTCTTGTATACATCGCAAATTGCGAGAACACGGGGATATGGGATCAGTGAAGAGAATGGATTTGGAATGGGTTCGTGTCCCGGTCCTGGGCATATTTTTTCTCTTCAAAATAAAATATTTATAAAAATTTTTATTTCTCGTAATTTTATTTTATAACGATATACATCATGTAATTTTATTAAAAAACATAGTTTTTATTTTCTAGTAATAAAAGGTAAATTTTCCCTATTATTCGAGTGTCAGGATTTCTTTTCCTCTCTAGTAACCCGGATAAAGAAGTTTCTATTCTATGTTCAACATTTAAGGTTTTTTTATTTTTTAGCTTACTATAAATCATTATTATTCAAAACGTTCCTCAAGTGGTGTTTGTGTTATAAATATTAACATTTCTAGGCATATTAATTCGAGCCTCGACGAATGGGTTTTTTGTGTCCTTTCCTTTTCGACCGTTAAAAACTGTCTAAAATGCTTGGAAGTTTCCTGTTCCTAATACTTCCTGTTCTACAACAGTTCCCATACTACAGCACCTTTAGCTGTAAATATACTCAAGAAAAAGTTATATAATAGTTATATACTGTCATCTTTTGAAGCCCCTATTTGTGGGTTAAAGTCGCAAGTTAGTAGCCGATATTTGTTCTTTCCTTTTTAAATACTTACATATTACTATAATTATATATTTATGTTATATTGCTTAACAATATATATATATATATATATATATATATATATATATATATAACGCCTAGGTGTTGGCAGCGCTAAACGCGTTGCGAAGGAAGCTAACAATTCATATTAATGCAGTGCTGGTCTCTATTAATATCTTCAGTCAGGCAAATGCCACGTTGCTCTGTTTTACATCCTTCATTTTATTTATTTATCATTTATTCAATTTTATTATATTATTTAAAAAACTATTTGTCCTTCGTTTATAAATATTTCCATATTATTATATGAACTAAGAATGTATGTTTGATGGTAACTCGTAATACTCACAGCTCCTTAACTGTTCTGAAAATAAACTGGACGAATTATGTAATTTTGTTTTTTTTGTAAACAGTTGTATAGGAAAACAATTAGAAGAGCTAACATAAAAATTATTCGTAAAATTGTTCAATAATAGCTATTATTGACAATAAATAGACACAATTATTTTTTGCATTTCTTGCAAAATTATCATCGAATTAATCTTTAAGGCGATGGATAAACACATATACAAATCTACGGTAAATAATACGATATATATGTATATATTTGAAAAATAATTTTTTTTTTAACGTAATATATTTTATAATAATAATTTTGAAGAATTACATTGTGAATACCCAACTGGTGCTTATTCAGCCTCTATAAAAGAGGGTACCCAAAATAGGAAGGAAAATTGGTTGAGGTTGATCTGGGACGATTCACCTCCCTGCTCGACCGTTGTCTTATAAACAGTACACTCTCTATCACGTACAATTCGTTCTTCTCCATAGTGGAGGATGGAAATAGTTGGGGGGTGCAGTCATAAATAAACACCAAATAAGTCAAGACTTATTTTTTATTTGTGCCGACGTTTCGACCTACTTTGTAGGTCATCTTCAGGGCTAATAGGTGACTGGGTTAACCGTGTACTTTTCCATAGATCGTAGTGGTACAGTCCATTTTAAAAAAAAAAATATTCATCTCTTTTTGTTATGAATATTTTAAGATTTTGAAGTTAAAATTAAATGTACAACGCATATCATTACATTTTATTGGTTTTATTCCACATTTTATCTTTTACGTCGGTGATTCCGTGTTTACAAATTACGTTTTTTAATTTTTCCTTATGCGCTAATCATTAATACGTTTAATCATATTTTTATTACGATTATCTATCTTAACCTTCATTAACACCTGTATATATCACATAATATAATAAAGATAAGAGATGGCGTTGCTCAGGGATACATTAGCAGATAGCAACTTGTTTTATTTTGTTTTATTGGACCTCGTCGTCGCGGTCACATCCGCTCGAGCACATGTTGCCAGCCCTCCTTGCTCATTGGTCCTTAATCTTATTTCAGAACTAACAAATTATTCATAAAATAATACTACACTATAATAATAATAATAATAATAATAAGCATTAACTAATTAATATATAAAAATATTATGTTCGGTAGAAAATCATCCTTGGTGTGTATTGAACTGCAAATCCTAAGATAGTTGCTCTGACACCATTAAAACAGATCCTTATTAATTAAGAAATAGCATTATTATTTACTTTAGGCTTAAATAAGAGTTGAAGTTTCCACAAAAATTAAAAAGAACTTCATATAACAAATGCCATACATGATTACGAACTGTTTAAAATAAATGAAAATCTTGCATTTACTTCCTCTTGAAATTAGTTTATTTTAAGTACTTATTTACATTACTAAAGTTCATATTTATTTTATAATCATTAGAATTCGCTGATTTTCTTGTGACCATAGCCTATATTTATTGTATAATTATTTACAATAAGTATAAAAGTGCTATAGATAAATATTTTATTAATAGAAATGAGAAATAAACATAAATCAGTTTATTTCTTCCAAGGATTATAGCTAATTGAATGGTAAGCTTTTAAGTCTGTGTGATTTGTCAAGCTCGTTATTTGCTATCCGAACTTTTTTATGTTAATCTTTTCACTAAGAGTGTTTTTAATTTTTTTTTTGGCATGCTTCTGCTTAAACACATTTAAACAAAAATTATTTTCAATAATCACAATTTGATTAGTCAGGGATTTTTAACAATTATTATATATATTTTTTATAAATAGATCAGGGGAATCTAAAATTAAAAATAAGGAGAAAAATTCTTTCTGTACTATTTACACTGTGCAAGCTGTACAGCAATCTACAACTGTAATATTACGACCTTCTAAAGTAGGAGTAATTGTAGCCCATGAGATCACGGTTGAAGATAAATATCTGCCTCATCCAGTGCCTGACCTGATACATCTTGTGTCACCATACTTTTTTATGGATGTTTTCATAATTTTTATTACCCTTAGAGTACCTTTTTATTAGAGTACTTTGACCTTTTGATGCACTCAGTATTGGAATATCCAGACCCTTCGTCATTAGCGATTCCGCATTTCCCTAGAGCGACCCCGGTCGTGCCTGGAAGCGGAGGAGAGGGGTTCGCTGGCCTTGGTTCCGAGCAAGTACAAGGTCCGAAGACCCGACACTTTCAGGTTCGTCGACATTTCTCAACGGAATGTGTACGAGTACTCTTGTGTACCCTAAGAGTACACCGTTCTATATCCATCTCCTAGATATGAATAAATGTCCCATCTCGATTGAATAAACCTCTTCTCAAAGGCGGTTCAGAATCCCCTGACTCACGCGGTTCTTCTGGAAATAGCCGATGATGTCCTGGAATAACTCTCCTTATTAAAGCACTACCGAAGAACGCGCATGATTCACTATCCTTGGTAAAATATTGAATTGTTTCATCATTTGTAATGAGAGGCATGTTCAGACTTGTCACTAATGCGTAATGGATTAATGATTAAATAGATTGCGTAATGCGGTTAGATTATCTTATACTTATTTACAAAATTAGTTATTTATATTCATAATTCGAGCTATTCTAATAAATTTACTGTATATTTGCATTATTGTATTTGAAATACATTTGTGAAAAAGATAAACTGGTACCACTACATTGAAGGGTTTTGGACCCAGTACATGGTAGTGCAGTACTGCTGCCTGTCTAGGACAACTATTGCCTGAGATGACGCTAAACCGCCAGATTTCCCCTATCGAGGGTACCCACTTACACAGGGTGAGCCCCGGAAGGGTCTCCAGATTCAGCAGGATCCATTCCCTGCTATTGATAAATTAACAGATCGTCAAAGACATTCAAATTTAATTTAAATACACATTTATATCATCTAGGTTTTATTTCATTGAAATATTTTGGCAGGACTTACAATTCGAAATTTCGATTTATCGATCATTCTAAAACTTGTTTTTAACCTGTTATAATGCCTATGTACTCCTGGCACCTCTCAATACCCGGTAGTTTTACTAATATGGTAAGATATGGCCGAAGAATGAAGGATATGTCACCATACATAATGCATTGCCAAAGGAATAAATATGGGCTGTGTGACAGTTCCTATCTAGGACAGTTTCAACTTGTTTCAGGTTCTCTGTTTACACTGAATTACTGTCGTAACAGTTGCTAGAATACTGTTGTGGCAGTTCTTTATTGAAGCTTAAGCAGTTTATTTTATTTTTGGAGTACAAAAGAGATTTTTGAATGTTTTTTTTTAAAGATGCCTGATTTGGTATCCAAGGGAGTAATTTGACATTAAATGGTTGTATCATGTTTATGTAGCTTCAATAATAAACTTTAAAAAAATCCGTTTGAACTGGAAAATAACGTGATTACTTATATTTAACGCTAGCTTGATACGAAAGGTTTACAGAGGCTGGGTGAACCCCAGATCCAGTTCCCTATTGAACTAATATGCCCTCCTATATTCAATAATGTCATAGATATTTTAATTGAGATGATTTAAATATTTGTTGCTTGATTTGTTGATTTTAAGAATTCGCATAGTTTTACTGATTCAACCATATAGTACTAGAGAGATTTCTTTTTTTCTTTCTCGTCTTTCATAGCGCCTTCCTTCGTTCTCAGTGTTTCTGCTTTATTTCCTTCGTCCAGATTTCACTTTTCTTTTTCCTTTTGGTCTCTCTTGAAAGCCCGGTGCATTCTCAATTTCCTTCCTAAGTGAAGAACAAAAAGAGACCGTCCATTTTCTTTATTATTTATTTCTATTTTCGTGAAAATAGTAATGACCAAAAATATTTCTTAAACTCATTTTTTTTCAATTGCAAGCTTCGACTGCTTCTGTTTCATATCCTTGGTCTCGTATTACATTTTTATTATTATAAAAGTGTTTTGCTTACTAAAATACTACAGCGAAACATCGTTATACGCCCTGCTTCAGATATCCTTGCCTTAACACATTTAAAAATATTTCTGCTATTTTTTTTCCGATTTCATATCTTATTGAGGAAAAATAGCAAACCTAATTCTTTCCCGGATGTTTCGAGTTAAAATTATCTTTATTCAAACTTACGATACGGAAAGCCTTATCAGTTAATGATTCCTTTGACCTTATTTACGACTCGATGAGTTCGACGCATATTATTTATTTAAACGTGATATGATACCTATTATTGTTGTTGGAGGTATTATTATTAGGTGCTGATGAACTTAAGTTCTAGAGCGACTACAGGACGAGACAAGGCGGGCGAATACGGAGGATGGTGGGGATGGAACACGTGGGGTAGGTCGCTGTGCTGCCCAAGGACATTCCCACACTGTCTGTATCCGACCTAACGGCGCGCTACCTGTTCCATGGGACGTCCCCAAGTCCTTTCCAACTTCGTCCTTTATTAACTCACTTTATTTATTTAATATATCTCTCCTACGTGTTCTCATGATGCATATCTTACTTGTAGGATGATGAAACACGATCCTCCTAGTGACCTAACCTCTCCCGGAGGCCGCCCTCGAGAAGACCCTCAGGAAGGTGAAGGTGCTGAAGGACAGCCCCCCTCCCTTGGAATTCCTGAAAGTCGTCGGTGGGCTCTTTTTTCCCGCCCATATTGCGCCGGCTCAACTCTATTCACCTCTATCATCACTCCCATTATACTCTATATCTTTCCACACCTCATTTTCAATCAATATTATTCCTGTCAAAATTAATTGATTTAGAAATAGTATAATGTTTTGAAATTTAATGTCATTCTAATGTTATCGTTTTGTTCTGATTTCAGGATGCAAAATCAAGTCTTTAAGAGCCAAGACAAACACTTACATCAAGACTCCAGTAAGAGGAGAAGAGCCTGTTTTTGTTGTGACAGGGCGAAAGGAAGATGTCGCCAAGGCTAAGAAGGAAATCTTGTCAGCAGCTGATCACTTCTCCCAGATTAGAGCCTCGAGGAAGAACAACCTCGGTGGCTGCGGCGGCTTGTCGCCTCCTGGGCCCCCCACGAACGTGCCTGGAAATGTCACCATCCAGGTTAGGGTGCCGTACAGAGTTGTCGGCCTGGTGGTAGGCCCAAAAGGAGCCACTATCAAGAGGATCCAGCACCAGACTCACACTTACATTGTTACTCCATCAAGGGACAAGGAACCCGTCTTCGACGTCACAGGGCTTCCAGAACACGTGGAGGCGGCACGCCGAGATATCGAGGCACACATCGCTCTTAGGACCGGAGCTGGAGCGCTTCCAGGACTGATTGGTTCCACCGCTACCTCTGGAATTATGGATGACAGCCATGAGATTATTGCTTCCCTTTGCAAGAGTGGGTTGGGCGGCCTCTTCTCCTCCAACTCTTGGCTGGACACTCTCCCCTCCCAGACTGAATCTAACTTGGGTTTCTCATCGGCTTTCTCCGCTGGCAGTTCCGGATGCAGTTCAGCTTCATCGAGCTCTTCCAACTCTGGAGGCACTGGTCTCGGAGATCTTGGATCTATCTGGAGCATGTCACTCGACAGGGATGAAGGTATTGGCGATTCTCCTTCCTTCGAAACCGCTACTGCTTCCTCAAGTATCTGGTCCTTTCCGACCGTCACACGACCCTCACCACCCAGCTCCGCATCTCCTGCAGAATCCCTCAGTGGAGGAAAAAGGGATTGCGTTGTGTGTGGAGAGCGTGAGGTGACAGCTGCTCTCGTACCCTGTGGCCACAATCTCTTCTGTATGGAATGCGGCGAACGACTTTGTGAGACGACAAACCCGACCTGCCCGGTATGTAAGCTCCAAGTCTGCCAGGCCATCCGTATCATTTCCTAAGCAGCCTGCTGTACCCTTTGAATCAGCCTTTCTTTCTTGCACCCCAGACAGAGACCTCATCAAAAATACCTCATCATAACAATAGTTTTATATAGTTTTTGGATCTAGCAGTGACTATATTTTTTTTTAATTTTCGTTATCAACCACACCAAAGAAAGAAAGGCCCTCCTTACCGTGGCCAGTTCACCATTACTGTGGGAGTTACTGTATACAACGAAAAAAGTAAATTATTGTATATTTTTTATGTTAAATCTTTTTTATGTTTGTTTTAGTTGTTTTTATAATATTGAGAGATCTTTTCCTATTTTTGTACTTGTTTGGTGATCCCTGATCTCGGCCGGGTGATCAGATTCCTATCTCCTGTGCGCTCACGTAGCACAGCTCTCGCGGGCACCCACCCACCTTGTTCCAACCACCTCAAGTAAACTTAACCGTTTTCGGTCAAAAAATATATTTCTATATGGAGAAGTAGAAATACTTAATAAATAATAAATGTATATTATCAGTTTATAGTATTTTATTTGTGTGTTTTGTCATTCTAAGGTGTGATGGTATATTGATATAAAACATTCGATTTTGACCGGGGGGGCTCTGGTCCGCCGTGTACAGTTGTATTATCCTCAGGACAGAAAGTCGGCTTCGAGTCAGTGCATGTCTTGTCTTAGCCTAACTTTCCATCGGCTGCATAAAACAATCCTTTTTATATTACATATTTATCTATGTTTGCTGAATTTAATTATAATATAACAAAAAATATATCGAAAAACAAAAAAAAAATATATAAAAATAAAAAAAATCAATCATTCCTTGTTGATTATATACTTACTAGACTGCGGTAGTTTTATAGAGAGTACGAGTAAACATATCCGAAAATATTGTTACAAACTGTTGATTGTTTCTGTTTCTTTTCATTGTGATATAGCCATAAGTTATCTATAAATCTTTATAGGCATCTTTATATCTAAATATATTAGTGATATTCTCTTGGTACCGTGGTATAGTGTGGAAGCTTTTAGCATTGATCCTAAGTGTATACGCATATGTATGTGTTTGAGCGTCGTTGCTTCTATTTAGTGTTTAGTACCTGTATATTATGTTGTTAAATGGTAGTTTTATATGAAAAATACGATGCTCAATAAGAAACAATGCAATTGTAACACGGGATCTAACACGAGCCTTGCACTGGCTGGCGCCCATCTTTCTTTTACAGAGTGCCCTCCGTTAAATTTATTATGAAAGCTCTAAATCAGATTTAAAAAAAAAATAATATTTTTTTCAGTATTTGTTTACTTTTATATAAAGAATTAATAATTATTGATAATATTATAAATGTTCTAAGATATCTTTGTGTTTCTACTATTTTAGTGTTGTGTATTTGTATAAAGTAATGAACCTGCCATGATGCCCCAGGGCTGAGAAAAGTTACGTTAGTTAATTTTGTTTTTAAGTGAAAGATATTTGAACATGAATAAATGTATATTTTTTGTTGTCTCCTAATTTAAGTAGTTAAAATTAGTGTTCACTATTTAGGTGATTTCTTATATTGTTTTTTTTTTCTTATAATCTTTTTTTATTATATATATTTTGAGTCTTTGTCAAAGTTTTCTTACATTTATTTTTATATATATCACTTAGTTGACAGGCCCCGTTTGAAGAATGATCAGGGAGGGAGGTGTTAATTTATTTATTTAAAATAGATTAATATGTTTAGTATATAATATAATATATATATTAGAAAAAATGAATATTTATATGCCTCTCTATTCGGAGGGCCTCCTTCCGCTGAACTTACTTCAAAGTATGGTTATATAGTTTTAGTTGAACTGTTGATATTTAGATTCTGTTTGATTGCTCTTTATTCTAGTGTTTTATAGTTGCCACAATATATAATATATTTATATGATTATATCAGGTGGAAAATGAGCATTTTTTTACCCACCACTGCACAATGTAAACAAAGGTATTAGTAATAATATAAATGGTATAGCTTTCTTTTCTATTTTATTACAACTCTTATTATATTTATATAATATATATATTATGGATATCTTTAAATAATATATGACGTAGCTATAATGAAAGAGGATATTTAGAGACATGAGAGCTATTTTTTATGTTAGTATGCTCAAAAAGAAGGATTTCTGGCACAGCTACCAATGTGTTTCCAACTTTTATGAATGAGTTGTCTTCCCTCGAAGAGAATCTACTAGCAAATATCATTATTATAATTTTGCATAGCTTTTATTACTTTATTAAAAAAATTGAATAATGTATCTTTGAACAAAATTGAAGAAAGATAATTTTCCAAGACCGTATATATACTATATACATATATATATACTGCACACATTACCATTTCTGCGACGTGTAAGTTATAAAGCAATCTTTTTTCTAACAATAATTCTTAATGTTGTAAACTTTTTGATATTTTTCATGTTTCTTCTAACATGAGTAGATGGTTTATTATATGTTATGCAATAAAAAAAAGTAAAAAAAAAGATCTGAGTGTCCCATGCTGATATTATTGCATGCCAAATAATTGGTTTTTTTATGTGATTTCTTGTCGGAGTTTTTTTATATTTTTGTTGTGCTCAGAATATATCTGTTAGTTTAATTGTTGGCGTGTTATTATATTGCAATATTAAAAAGAGAACAAAAAATATTTAAAATAAAAGAGTATCATTTCCATAAAAGAAAATATCAGAATAATTACATGTAACAGATACTGCCGAATAGGGAGGAAGCCTCGGTGGAGCTGTATAGCTAGCTTTCGACTGATAGTTAATAATAATAATAATGTGTCAACATTTTTAGCATTGTTAAATTTAATCTTATATAAAATATATATGATATATATGTGTAAGAAATAAATAGGTCCAGGCCTAATTATATATATATATATAATATATTTAAATTAAATAAATCTAGAGAAACTGCATGTATCAAAGCCCGAACCCCCGAGGGTTGGGTTCCACACACACACAAAAAAAAAAAATTAGCAAAATAAAAAAAAAGTAAAAAAAAAAAGACAAAATGTTTACAATTTTCTAGATTTTCCTGATAGAATGTTACGGTATTGAGGGGCGTATTGCCGATAATCTTGTGGAAACACAAGTGCCTAAAGCAATAAGTAGCGAACCGTAAGGCAAAAAAACCCTCGGCAAAATTTAAACTGCTCACCCAGTCAAAGCATATTGTACTTAGTAATTCACGTATTATTGTCATGTGTGAATGTGAGGTGTGCTATATCTTCTCCTTATTATATCTTTCTATCTTCTTTATATTTGTATAAAATAAAATTTATAAATTAAAAAAAAATAAACAGTCTATATTTGCGCGAGATCATTCGACGATGGCGGCTGTTCTTTAGTAGTCTTATATTTTTTAATAATTGATAAAAAAAAATATAAAAGCGAGTAATAATTCGACAATCAGTTGTAATTGTTAATTCTAACTATTTTTTTGGCTAGATAGATAAATTTTTCTTTTTTTTTTCTTTTTGGATTGTCTAATGATCTGAAAGCGCAAAATATGCATTGCCTTGTTGCCCAATTAATTTTTGTTTTGTTTTTTATCGGAAAACAAAATCAGGTTTCTGAATCAAAATTTTGACCCGAAGACATTTAAGAAGTTAAATCTTTAAGACATAGATTGTAGATTTGTTATTCTATTTAAATTACTCATTAGTTGAATTAGAGTTTGCTTCTATCTTGGTATTCATGACCCTTGATACATTTTTAAATACCGTGTATGGCGTGTGAACATAGATTTGCTAATTTTTAATCAACATTTGTATTGACTCTAGGTTTAAAATTGTTGAAACATTTTTTGAGAAAAAGACATTATTTATATCTAATATTTGTATTAAGTTTAGCTCAATAATTTCGTAAATGTTTCC
Organism: Arma custos; assembly: GCA_037127475.1. Classification (NCBI taxonomy): domain Eukaryota; kingdom Metazoa; phylum Arthropoda; class Insecta; order Hemiptera; family Pentatomidae; genus Arma; species Arma custos. The sequence goes on from CM073765.1 coordinate 48,567,962, forward strand.
CCTATTTTGATTGAGAAATAAAAAAAAGTGTTTATATTGAATCATATAAAAGACATGATAAAGGCAATTAATTAGAAGCTTAATCGATTAAAAAAAAAATAAAAACTGTTTTTACGATTGTTATTCACCTATAAATGATATATAAGAGATAATATTGGACGTTGTACAAATTTAAAATCAAACATCGGCAAATTTATATAAAATTTAAATAATATATTCCATAATTATTATTCCAGCAATATATTATTATTATATTGTGTACGAAAGTGAGGTTCTCTACTGGTAGTCATATTTTATTTTTTATTTTTCTCTTATTAAAATATATTTTGTTATAAAGTTAATTTTTTATACGTAATTACGAAAATCCAAGACTTATATATAAAAAAAAAACACTATGGAGAGATGGTTTTGAGAATGTTCCTCGGGAAAAATTGCTTTGAAAATTGTCATTGCCTATATCAGATTCCATTTAAATAGACTGCTGTAGTCTTGGTTGCCATAAAAAATATATATTTGTACTAACTTGTTTATGAAAAGAAAAAAAAATAGCCTTCCAAAAAATTATTTGAATATATAATATTGAAAAAAATGTAGCTTTCGACTTTTGAAATACTTTTGGCACGTAGAGTTTTAGAAAAAAAGAAATTAATAATTTATTTTCCTTTAAATATGAAATCAGTAGAATCTTCAATCATTAGATGCTTTATTAAGGGTTTTAATTAGTAAGTTTTGCTATCTCGCTAAATAAACTGGACAGTGCCAAAAAGCTTCTATGTATTTGCCGGAATACCCCAATATATTATTAAAAGTCACTAAAATTGCTCAATCCATACAATAATCCTCCTCAAGACTTCGTGACACTCTTGTAGAGTTAATGGAAATTGAATATTTTGTTTTTTTTATTTTATTTTTTTTATGTTCTTTTTTTCAATCGTCAAGATTCAATTACCAGACGATTTCTATCAATATCCCGTAGGAAATTTATTTAAACATTTTTAAGATTCGCTTATCTCGATGTAGTATTAGTCTCATGGCACTTTTGTAAAATTTTTCTCAGTATCTACTTAAGAAAAAAAAAAACTTGATAGAAAAGTTCCTTAGTATCTCCTTCCCTATGTAATAGTATGTTTGTGCATTTCTACACTTTTTTTAAGAAAAGATTTTTGAGTAGTTAAGGTATGAACATTCGATATTTTGAAATTTTTTTATATAATAAAAAAAGCACTAATCGGGATAGGTGGAGCTATGCTTGTTAAATATTTTATTGTTTTTCTTATTAAAAAGAAAATTGAGAATTATTTTTTTTACGACTGTTAATATTTTTTTTGTACAAGATAAGGGAATTTTTATTTTTTCACTCTTGTTTTATGCTCTAGTCTTAAAATTAAAATATTTTCTTAGACTTAGTTTTTTAATGCGTTCAAGCATCGCTCTACTATAAACAATCAAACACCAATATTGCTGAGTTTTAACAGCCCTGCCTGGAAGAATATTTAGGTAAGGGCTTTACAAGCCCATTCTTTTCGAAATATTAAAATTCTATTAATTTCGTAAATAAATAAAAATAAAAAAAAACCCAACTGAACATAATCAAATCAAAAATAAAAGGACTTTTAGAGTGTTATTTCCCCACTAGCTTCCCATTGTGTTCTGCATATGTATATTTAAAAAAAAGTATAAATATAAAAATATATATATTAAGATAACCATTGTGTATGTACATTTTGCAATATTCACCAATAGCTATTTTAGAATAAAGGGTATTTTATACGTAAACATATTGTATTTTGGTACTATATTAAACAATGTGGATTATTTATTTTACGAATATTATAATAATAAAAAAAACAGTATTTTATCCAATTAATAATAATAATTAAAAAAAAAAGTTAAAAGTGTTTGATATTCTAATCAGAAGAGATAAATAATTTTAATTTTATACAACACTGACCCCTCACTGATTGTCGTTCACTTTAAATGTTAACCAGTATTGGAGTTTATAAATGGACAAAAACAAGTCGTTTTTATAAGATAATGATTTGTACTTAATATAGATCATAGTTTATATGTTTTATTACTATATAAATGTTTTGTTTGTAATATCTCGCAGATTATATATATAAATATATATATTAATATATGTTTTTTCACTACAATATGTCGAATAAATATAATAATGGTTTTTATCTAGAAAAATATTAATATTGTATTTGTATTTGATTCTATTTTTTATCCTTTTCTTTCTTCCTTTTTCCCTTATCCATTCTATGCTGCTAATATTTTATCCATTCATTTATTAAAAAAAGAAGTAAAAGAAAAAAGAGGAAGAATATGGTCCGGGAGAATATAGCCCTGAAGAAGACCTGCAATGTGGGTCGAAACGCCAGCTTACCAGTATACAGTTCTCCCTTTATTAGAGAATATTTTCTTCACCTCCACCTGATCTATATGCATACATAGCTCAACTAATATTCAACATAAAAGGGAATATATATATATATATATATATATATATATATATATATATATATATATATATATATATAATATACAGTGTATAATTATATAAATAATTAAGAAAAACTGAGTCTAAATCCCTTGAGCATAACTTAAGTTTACAAACAAAAAATAAACCAAAATTGAGTGTTTACTTTCGAAGATGTACAATGAAAAAAAGTAAAACAATATAAAATGTAATAAAAGAGTAAAAAATAATCATATGAAATTATAAGCAAAATATGGTTATCTGTATACAAAACACAGAATGGTATTGACAAAGTACAATATGGTATTTTAAAAGTGAATTTATGGGTGAAAATATTTTAAAAATAAAAAGCAATATTTTATATAATATGATATGATATGAAATTTATGTTCATATTCATATGTCACTATATAAAAAAAGGCATTTTTATAATTAAAATTATATTACGTGATAACCCGATAAAAAAGAATAAGATAAAAAAAAAACTTACTGTGTACAAATTATAAACAATAATAATAATAATAATAAAAGTGTAAAACAACATAAAATATCATAATATAAAGTAGTTAGTAGTAGTCATATGAAATAGTAAGGAAAATATGGTAATCTAAATAAGAAATATAGAGTGGTAAAAGATACCAATTAAAGTACATTATGGTACTATAAAAATGAATCTAAAGGTGAGTACGTGTAAAAAACAACAAAAAAACAAGCAATAATTTATTAATTATGATATGAAATTTGTGTTCATATTCATATATAAAAGAGGTATTTTTAAAATTAAAATTAAATTATATGATAACAAAGAATTAGCTAAGAAAAAAAACCATACTGTGTACAAATTATAAAATAAAAAATTCACAATGATGAAAGGTGAAAAAACATAAAATATCATACTATAAATAGTAAAAAAAAACATAAGATAATGAGAAAGAATATGGTAATCTAAATAACAAATAAAAATAAGTAATAATTATGTAATAATATGAAAATTATTTTATGGTCAATTTAATGATAAAAATGAAGTTAAAAGCAAAAATGTTGTGTTACAACACAAAGAAAAGAACAGTCGTCATTTATTAAATTTTATATGAAATTTATGTTCATTTTCATATAAGTCTTAATATAAAAAAGGTATTGTTTTAATTCACATTATATTGTGTGAAAACATGATAAATAATTATAAACTAAAACAGAGTGTATACAAACAATAACAAATATAAAATAAAAACAAAATAAACAATGGTTATTGTTTAACAATGGCATAGTAAAATTTTAAAAAATATGGTAATCTATATACAAAACATTATGCTATTAAATACTATTAATCATAAAGTATATTACGATGTTGTAAAAATGTAGTTATAGGTGAAAATAATATCTAATAAAAAAAAGCATAATGAAATTTAATATGAAATATATTTTCATGTTCATATTTTGCATTATAAAAAAGTTATTTTTTAAATTCGGGTTAGGTTGTTTGATGATATAACATGTTATCATACAACATACTATTTACATCACAAAAATATAATAAAAAACATTTAATTATATTATATAGTGTAAAAAATAGGCATAGTAAAATTATTTTGATGCTGAATAATATAATGATGAGGTATCACAGTGTTAAATATGCTCAAATGCATTTATATACAAAAAAAATATGATGATACTATAAATATATGTAATCTAATATATAAATATTAGATATTTTGTATTTCACTCAATAATTTGGGTAGACAACTCGAAATCATTGTAAATATTTAGTGCATTAATCATAGTGTGGAGAGAAATAATATATACAAATTGACAAAATGAAAAAATATATATACGCAGAATTTTTTTAAGGAGAGAAGGATTAGATAAGAATTCAAAGCTATCTAGGATTACAAGTGTCGATAATCGCGTAATATGTTTTAATGGTTTTTTATTACGTTAATGATTCCGTAATATTTATTACAGTTATATTTTACTGAAAAATACACGCCATATGTTGATGCTTGTAAAAAAAAAAGAAAAAAGATTTTTAATAAATTAAGAGAATATCTGTCCCTACTTTATGCCACTGTCCTGACATTAAACTATATTACTCAACAAGTATTATTATTAGTATTAAAGTATGAAATAAGTGACCATATAATAAACAAAACTACTTTATTTTTAGTCTATAATAAAATTAATATTTACAAGATCTGAAGGTAAGTTAACAAAATGAATATATCTATAAAAAAAAAAAAAACCTGTACCGCTATCACTCATGTGTGATTTTGGGTTAAAAACGTAATATACAGAGAATTCATTTGGGGAGATCACACTCAACCGGTAAGATTTATTGCTCCCAAAATTAAAAGTACCAACTTTATAGAGGCTGGGTGAACCCAATAAAGGTCTGGTAATCCTACAGGGTCCGTTTATGACTGTTTATAGCTCAAATTATTTATCTGTCACATCCGGATTCGAACCCAACACCTTCAGTAAAAATACTCAGCGGTCTGCATTCATATCTGTGCATTCCATTTTAATTTAAAAAATAGTGCTGTATACAATGGCTTTGTCATTTGCCAGATTTTATAAATATTTATAATTTAAAGGAGGCGGAGTGGCTCATCGGTAGGGCGCTGGGTTGCAATGCTGGGTTCAAATCTCGCTCGCTTGTAGACTTTTAGGACCCTCCTGGGGCTCACCCAGCCTCTACAGCGGGAACCCAAAATAAGGGGGAAAATCTGGCGGTTGAGCGTTTTGTACAAATCAACTCCCTGCACAACGGTTGTTCTTGAAACAGTACAGTATCTATCATGTACTTAACCCCAACGTTTGTAGTGGTACAGGTTTTTTTTTTATTATATCACATAATAAAATTGATCGAACACGACAAAAGGTAGTTACTAGATCCGTTGCTAGGCAACGCCAACAAGATATTACACCACTAAACACTTTTTTAGATAATAGAGAGACAATAAAAACCAAAGATATATAAATTAACTGTTGAAACCTCATTAAAAAAATAATAAATAAAACTAAATTTATCCTGGAGTAGTTCTGTTGAAGAAATAGGTAATTATTCCGCAAGTTGTCGCTCCGAGTTGAGCCACAACAAGTTTTAACAGTTCATTTGTTTCCCTTTTAATATTTAAACAAAAAGTACAAATTATCACGAACTTTATTATGGAAAAGAGAATGTAATTATGGGAAACTTGTATACTTCGGTAATGATACAAACGAAAAGGATAAATTAATAGAATTAATGGTGCTTTTATTTGGTCCGATTCGGGTTATTTATATCAGGAGGATTTCATAACATGGCTTGGCAATGAGCAACGGAACAACAGACAAAAGAAAATTAAATCCGAGAAAAACAATGAAATAAACATTTCCATTTAAGGATTGAATATAATTATTATTGTTAGTAATAAAAAAATAATATGAGACTATAACATGTTGTCCTGTCGAAAAATTGTTGCCTTAAACAGATAAGGAAATAGTTTATATTCTTCTTGACAAAAAAAGTGGAAATATTCTAGAGTGGTTGGAGGCCAAGGTATTTTTAGTAGTGATTCAGGCCTAATGCCATTGAACTATAGGATATAAAAAATATCTCAGCAAACAAAATCATACAATAGTTATATAAGTATTTTTGTATATATTTGTTATTATTCTGAACTTCTGGAAGTATTTCATGCAGACCGTCTAATACATAAGTATCTGCAAAACTACTGTTCACTAAAAGCCTATTATTCCAAATAAGGCTATTATTTTTTTCACTATTAACAGGTGATGCTTAACCGAGATCAGCTCAACCGCATGGTTTTGCCTCAAATAAATGTACTGACTTAACAGAGGGTAGGTGACCCCCCAGTGGGATCGATGCACAGCTGACAATAGAATAAATAATTTATTTGCTACAGCAGGTTTCGGAGAAGCAGGGACCTCAAATGTTTTGTTAAAAGGTTATAATAATAACTAAGTAACCGCTCGACGCGATATTACTTGCAGGACCTAGTACATTACAACATAATATTGGATTATACAATATACAATATTGTTAAAGTTATACGTTATTAGATGAAATTAATTATTACTTATTTAAATTAATTAATTATTTGTTAGTTAACCTGTTAATAGCCACGAATGGACGCTATGGGATCTTCAGACCCAATCTAATCAATTCCCTGAACAAAGGTTGGCAGAGAAACAGTACAGTCTCTAGCATGTATAGAACCCAAGAAAACTTCATAGACTGTTGTGGCTGAGGTTGTTTTCAATACCATTTTTTGGTTACACATTGGAAGTTTATGTACTGTTTAAATGTAATAAAATAGTAATAAATCTGTAACAAAGGGCACTTGAAAAATACTAAACATCCAGCTGTCATTGAATTTCCCAAGAAGGCTAGGAATTATGGGATGGAATGAAATAGAGAGAAAAAATATCTTCTACCACTATCATGAAGGGTTTTGGGTTCAGGAAAAAGACTGTTTCTAAACCAACTGTTGCGCAGGGCTGTGATTTGGCCAGATCACGCTTAACCACCAAGTTTTTCCAATATATAGAAGCCACATGCGAGTTCCAGATTGCACAGAGTCGATTTGTGGTTGTTAAAAGAATAAATAAGTTATCTGCCACAGCCGGTTTCGGGTCCTACAGTTCTAGATTAAACATTGAAACAAGAAGAGTCTTGGGTTCAGTAAATGATATAGATTTAATTCTTTCTAACGTTAACGATTGTGCAGGGGACGATTGGTCCAGTTTTCCGACTAAGCGTCATGATTTCCCTAATTTAAGTGATTTAAATGATTAACCCACTTTATGGAGGCTAGGTGAGCCCTAGAAGAATTTTAATAATCATAAAATCTTCTAGCCATATTGTCAAATAATGCTAATGTTTTAGAAACTATCAGAACTTCAATCAATGGAACATGTACCTTGGCCGCCAGTAATTGAAAATATTTTTAAAGTCTTTGATATAAAATCTGGATTGTATATTAATAATAAAATGGGAAAATAAATTAATAGTGTGGTAGCATAGATAATAATAAAATAAAATTATAAATAAACTGATTACAAAAAGTTTGTGTAGGTTTAGAGCCCCTGCACGCCTAAATTGTGCGGACAGTACTTTGCTAGAGCTGTACTGTTTCTAAGAAAGACAACGGTTGTGCAGGGAGGTGATTTGTCCTCAAATTTATTGGGGGGAGGACCCAAAATGGGTCTGCAAACCCTAATAGGTCCATCCTTAGTTGTTAATAGAATAAATAATTTATTAGCCGCAAAACTTGAAACTGCGAACTTCAGCACAGTAACTATCCACTCTGCACACCCAGTTACTCCACTAGCCCTCTCCTAATATTTAAAATAATTACTGCAAATACTTCTATAATGAAAATTACATATAATACAATACTGGAAAACTGAAATAAATCAGGCCTTTTTGGGAAAGTGGGCTATACGGAAATTCCCCCCATAAACCTGTCATTTTTATTACCCCTGTCGTAAATACAATAAATCCATGGGGTGCAGTGTCATCCCTACAGACCTTAGGGCGTAAAAGTTCCTTTATGTAGGCACCATCATGATTTTCCATGGTCATTCGTTTTCAGTTATATGTTTAAAGTGGAATATTAAGTCGTTACCTAGCAACGGTTAAAACATGTGATTTCTAATATTGTTTTCTCAGTAACTACTGCACGGATTTTCATGCGGTTTTCACCAATAAATAGAGTGAATCACCAGAAAGGTATTGACATATAATTTGTCGAGGTTTTGTGTAAATGGGTTGGTATATAACGATAATTATTCAAAGTTTTGGATAAAGTCAAGCAGCCTGCACAGCTTGAGCTGTCATGGAAGACACTCCCTAATATCTTTGAGATATAACAAAGCTTTGCATGGTGGAATATTCCTCTTTTATATAGCATATAAAATAAAATAATCAGAGATATTTATATCATATTATATTTATCTTTTAAGGATAACTTACTATAACTATTTTATCTTCTAAAAATGCTATTTAGAGGAGTACAGTATTAATTCTTATCAACTTATATACTTTAGTTACCTCAAGCATTTCATGCGCATTATTAGAGTATTTTTTACCATATAATCTAAATGAGTATCTTATATTAAATAAATTTGTATATAACGAAATATTTTGTTTTGTTTTTATGTTTATAACATGTGCCTAATAAAATACATTAGCCAGACAAAACATATAGGCATAATATGTCTTACTACAGTGCAAAGCCGGGGCGGTTCATAATTCATTTACATGATTCTCATGTACATTTTAAAATTATATGTGCTGTTTTTTTACATGTTTTTTGAAAATTCTACCATAAATAATAAATATTTTTCAATCACTTAAGCAAAATGTATATGTTTTATTTGAAAAATTATATCATATAACAATAAAATAAATTATAAAAAATGTATATGCTATGAAAATGGTTGACCGCAAATGTAATAAATACATCAAAGCTGATTAATAATTTTTAATAAAAGTATATAAACTAATTATTAGACTCTTAAGATTACCAAAATTTATATAAAATTTATCAAAACCTATCAAGTCGGAAATCAATTATGAACTTTTAATTTTTTTAAAAATTTACTCTACAAACAAAAACACATAAAATGGTAGAAAATAAACTAATATAATGAATAAAATAAATTAAAATATAAGTCTAACATATTTATTAAGTGCCGAAGTTTCAGCCTAACTTTTAAACCATCATCAGCGCTGGGGGGGATTTTCTGTAAAATCAAGTTTTGTTAATTATTAATGACAGAAAATAATGAATACAAATAAAATTTATTTAGTCATTAAATCTTATTATTGTTCCGTAGTTTCGGCCTAACTTTTAACCCATCGTCAGAACTGACAAAAAAATAAAAACACCAACAGTACTGTACCAAAGACAAAAGTATTACTAATATTTTTATGGAAATTTCTGTAGTATTTAAGGAAAGAAATATAATGAACAATAGCTTAATATTTATATTTGTTTTTTAATGAAAATAAAATATGAAATATTTGATGATAATAAGGAATATTAAAATTACTAATTTGATAATGGAGTGCTATCCGAACGTCACCCTGACTATAGAAAGGCTGACTATAATAAAAAAAATTGTACCAATTATAGCAATAAAAACCATGAAGGGTCTTGGGCCCAGTACATGATAGAGACTGTACTGTTTTTAGGACAACAGTTATGTATGGAGGTGGTTAGTCCGAGATCACGCTTAACTGCTAGGTTTTACCCCTAATTAAGGGTACCTACTTTATGGCGGCTGGGTGAGCCCAAAGAGGTTCAGTAGGTCACATAGTGTCCATCCATAAGCGTTAACAGATTAAATAATCGATATGCCACAGCTGATTAGATTACTGCTTCTGCATAGCAATTCAGCACTCTACATACTCAGCTTCCTCGAGCCCTGTACTATAAACAATATAATACAAAATAATGTTTATACAATATTAATCAACAAATATTTAAACTTTTAGTAAGAAAGTTTTCAATTAGCGTCGTAACACTAACATCATTCAAAAATAAAGGCTTTTGCCGACGTTATAACCAGTTATCGATAAAGTTTGAACTTATCCAATGCAATGAAGAAAGGATAGAACACTTGTAAGGAAAGAACAGGGGAACTTAAGCAGTAAAATATAATGGCGAATCAATGGATGATACAGACGGAACAATCTTGAGGATAACAGACGGTATAGTCTTGTAGGCAACCTATGAATATAAAGAAATTACCTACTAGTTCAAAGTCTACAGCTCATAGGAATCGATTCCAAGAAAAACTTTCTATATAATAATAATAATGTCTTTATTTATTCTGGGACAAGTCTCTTTAGAATAACAATACAGGTGTTGTAAGCTATTATGTCTTAGAGTGTAAAATAATTACATTTAATTAATTATTACAAGTAATTTAGTAAGTGAGAAAGAATAAAAAAAAAATGCGAATTACCTGCAATAACAATATTTTAAAAACAGATTAGAAGAAGAGAAAGAAAAAAAAAATTAAAATAAGTCAACAATAATTATATAAGGGGAACAATTTATGGTTACATATATATCGAATTTATGCCAAGAAAAAAAAATAAAAAAAAATGAAGAAAAGTCATACAATATTATCAGAGATTTACATTTCTGTACCTCAGAGGTAAACTATCGTAACTGTATAATCAGAGGTCATCATTGATCTTGATGACCTCTAATTATCATTGAAAACCGTGAACAAAATAAAAAGGAAAATTTAACATTAAAACTGCTCTCCTGTAAAGTTTGAAAAATGTCAGTTACGATAGTTTACCTCTGAGGTACAGATTTAATCCCTTCATGCCTAATTTTTTTTTAATATCTAACTAGATGGTTTTTTTTTACATATGTACGTGATTTAAATTCCACACACTCATATACATAAATACATAATCGCACACACAAATGTAATAAAATATGTATAAAAATAATTACATTATTAATACATTGACATTGCCCGTTATAACCAACGAAGAGCCTTGGGTTTAATATGTGGTAGAGACTGTACTGTTTATAGGACAATGGCTGTGCAGGGATATAATTTGTCATAAATCACGATCAACCACCAGGTTTTCCCCCCTAGCAAGGCTACCAACTCCAGAGAGGCTGGGTGTGTCCCAGGGGTGTCAGTAAATAACACAGACTCCATCCATGGTTGTTAACACATTAAATTTATCTACCACAACTGGATTAAAATCCGCGAACTTCAATTTCTGAAGAAATCTTGTTACTGTTGGAACTATGGTTTATATTTTATCTCACCTTCTTGCCAAAGTACTCCTAACTTGAAGGTAAATTAATTTAAAGGAAACGAAAAAAAAAAAAAAAAAACCTTGTTTCACCACTATCCTGAGGGTTCAGTAGATGATTGAGACTACGTAGATGTGCAGTGAAGTGAAAAAAAACATCTGCTATTATGAGAGTATTGGACACAGTATACACTAGACTGCACATTTTTTAAGCCAACAGTTGTGCAGGGTGGTTCAATCCTGGTTCAAATCCCGCTGCAGGCAAGACTTTTATTCAGTATGTTGCAGCCGGAGATGGATCACATAGGATCTAGGATCCTTCTGGGGCTCACCCAGCCTCTATAAAATATTATAAAAATAGGGTAGCCAAAATGAGGGGGAAAATCTGGTTGAGCGAGAGCAACGATAAGTCACCTCCTTACAGAACCGTTGTCCATGAAACAGCACAGTTTCTACGATGTACTGAACCCCAGACCCGTTAACGAGTTATAGTGGTACAGGTTAGAAATCAGACCATAAGCTATTGTAACTATGTTTTTAATTTCCTATTCATCGGTATATTGCTTGGTCACTAAGCCCCTGAAAAGGCGAGCCCGCACAACACTTCAAGTCAGCAGGAAGTCTTGTATTAGATATTATTATTATTATTTAAATGTATTCTGAATAAATAAATATATTTATATTTTATTTTACATAAGTTTTTATTTATATATTGTTTTATTTATCAATAGAAATGAGCCGCCAAAATAAAAAAAACATAAATTATAATGCAATAGAAAAAATATCAAAAAGCAAAACCAAAAATCTCAAAGTATTTTAGAAACTTAAATAAAAAATAAATAAAGAAAAAACTAACCAGTCTTTATGACATTAGGCCTTTTGTGTTCTAATGAGCCTAAATTGTGAAAAAAAAAAATTTAGTGAGTTATATTAAATCACATACCAGTATAATTATATAATTTACGTTTATAAGATTATAAATATTGATGCATACATTTTATCGACAAATTCATGATGAAAGTTTAAAATTCATGGCTGGTTAGTTTTCCCAGCATTATTTTAGATACTTAGCTTAGGAGACTTAGCTCTTTGTGGTTTTTCCTATTGCATTCTCGTTTTCGTATTTTTTATATTATTATTATTGGCGTATTCTCCCCAGAAACGGAAGACGATAAGCAAGTAACTCCTTTAATTTTTCTTAGGGTTCTTCTTGTTCTTCCAATAGGCTTTCATTCTTTCCGAAAAAGCTTGTTTACTCTCTTCCGACCACTTTGGTCTGTACTGTTTTGTTTTGTTTTTCCTCAAGAATATAAAAACTTGAGAGGTACGAAAATAGTTCCCTAAGAATCCAACTGGATCGCTGTGTGGGAGGGAATTTAGAGAAATAAAGAATTAAATCCACAGCAGTGGTTCTTTGACTTTACACAGAACTAACTTCCTTCCTGCCCACACGCGAATCTCATATATATATATATATATATATATATATATATATATATATATATATATATATATATATATATAAATATATTTTATTTTCAGAAAAATAAATTCTAAATTATTATTAATTGTTATATTAGAAGGGACCTTTGATCACAAAATTGGATCAAAAATAGCATTATGAAGAATGAGATTTGACGTCGAATGTGACCTATAGCTGCTTGGTCGATCATACACATGAAATGTTGGAGCTGACTTAATTTTCAAAGCGATCGGCGAGTATCGGATTCCAAACCAACTGGTTATTTTTAGGAAAAAAGAAGGAGAAAATATCAAAACATTTATAAATAGAATGAATCGATTACAAGAGGAGTAATGAATCGATTACTTTATGGACAGTCAATGCGAAATATTTAAGGCATTTAAGTAAAAGTATCATTATAAGTGAGTAAACTTAAACGATTTAGCAATAAAAATGAGCAAAACCTAAAAAAGGAGACATAAAATGGTTAATAGAACGCAATAGAAATAAGTTATTTATTTGGACAGTTATGTGAGGTGTGCATTTATACAATTTATGTACATTTTTGTTGTTGTATGTCTTGATGAAGCGAGATGAGGCGTTATTTTCTAGTATTTCAGAGCTTTATGTCATTATTTTTTTAATAATTTTCCAACGGCTTTCAACCACACGATTTAGTATTTGATAAAGAAACGTTTTAACTTTAAAATGTGTTTCTGCTTTATCCCATAGAGCCAGATATTAATTGTTTATATTTTATGACAGCTCTATTGGTCACAATGTTCTATATCTTTGTTGTTACTGCTATTATTTATTATATTGACTTTTTATGTTATACAATTTTGTTTTATAGCTTTCAAATATTTATGAATTTTACCTTTTTCTTATGTTAGATTAGGACGAATCATCGAATTTGCAATAATTACTGCTCAATGAAGGATTAACGGAAAGTTCTAATGTGAAAAATGTGGACTTACCGAGAGTTTCCTCCCCAGTAAAGGGTACCCACTTACACTTGGGGGTCTACCGACATCATAGCTTCAATTAAAAGATAAAATAATTCATCTGCCATAGCTGGATTCAAATCCGTGACCTTTACCGCAATAACTTAGTACCCTACACACTTCGCCCCAAATACTATACTATATTATATTATGTATGATGGCAGGGAATATTTTGTTCCATGGGTTCGCTTTTATTTTTATAAGTATGTTGTGCTTCATAAGCTGGAAGTCCTAGTTATTGTCAATTCATAATCTAGAATCTAAGAATCCTGGAACACCTGAGAGCACGTGAGGATTCCCATCCCCAGATCCTTGCAGCTGCTCCTGCGGAGACTTTTTGCCGGCGGCTGTATCCTGGAACGGAGGATCATCCTGGATTTTTTTCCAGGACCTCCCGAAGAATGGGGTCGCGTGCCCCCTCAGACACCTGCCCCCGGGGTCGGCTTATTAAAGAGGAGATCCTGGCTATTATCTGTTCGTGGTGCCTTGTCTTCAGCATCCCAGGACCTCTCCCATTGTCCTCCTAAGCTCCGCTCCAACTCCTCTCTATGAGGATTTGGGGGTCTAAGGTTCCCCTCTTCCGCTGCGAGGAGGGTCGGGGAAAAAAATACGTTGAGAATTAAATCTGGGGTAGGATTACTTGCCGTGAAATGGGCTTCAGGATCGGAGTTCAAGCGAGAACAATAACGTCTTTACTGAGTTTTTTCCATTCTCAAAACATACAAAAAAATCATAAATTCACTTACTTATACATGAAATATAAATCGTCTTTGTTGAGCGGCAATGTTCTCCATCATCTTATGCATGAGTGCGAGCTTGTGTGCGCAGGTTGTGGGCCATATTCGTCTATAACATAAATTAATTTTTTTACTATTGTATATATTTTTTTATCATCAGATATATTTTCTGCACCTAACTCTAAAAAACAACAGCGGTTCCAACCCAACCAATAAAGGGATTTGGGTTCAGTGCGTGGTAAATACTGTAATGTTTTCCCTTCAATGAAGAGTAAGCGCTTTATTGCACCAGATCCCAACAGCGTCTATTCCCGGCCATTAACAGATTAAATGAATGATCTGCCTCACCAGGATTTGAACCCGCGGCCTTCGGCAACTCAACGCTATATCACCGAACTACCCCGCTCCATAGTAGTCACATAGTATACAGGGTGTCCCGAATTCAAATGGCAAAACTTCATGAACTTATAGGGGACCGAAAAACTAAGACAAGAAGTCCTTTAGAGATTTGCTCGTTTTTGCTTAGTTTTAGAGAAAATTGCAAAAAAAGAAACAAAACAAAAATGTTACAGGTTGCGATTATCACCTTTCAAAGTTCGTCAGGCTAGGTAGTGAGATATGTAAACACTTAATGTTATCCTTTACATTCTTTTATTTGTTTACATTTTGGCTTCCTTCTAGGATTATAATTCCTAAATCAGTCTTCATACAGTTACTCAGATATTTTTGTGTGAATAGCAACAGCCACAATGCCGCATACATATTCTAATGTTGAATACGCTGATATGAGTTTTGTGTATGGTTTCTGTAACGATAATGCTTTAGAAGCGGTGCGGGAGTATGCGCGCCGATTTCCAAATAGAAGAGTGCCTAATCGACGAGTCTTTTCGTTAACTTTTAATAGACAACGAGGGACTGGGTCATTCTTAATAAGTAATGAAGGCGACCAATTTCAGGCAGCAGTAAGAGCAGATTATCGGAGAAGAAATTGTGTCCAACGCCACTTCGATAACAATTCTGAGACTAGCATCCGAAGAGCATCTGCTGCATTAGCAATATCACGGCAAGCAATATGGCGAACTTTGAAAGGTGATAATCGCTACCCATACTATCTTCAAAAAGTTCAGAATTTATTGCCTCAAGATTATGTCAAGAGATTGAATTTTAGTAACTGATTTCTTGAAAAAATTCGCGATGATAATTTATTTCCATTAAAAATTATATGGACTGATCAAGCTACCTTTACAAGAGGAGGAATTGTTAATCAAAGAAATTATCATGTATGAGCTCTTGAAAATCCCAGAGCTATTAGAGATAATAGATTTCAGCATGAATTTGCTCTTAACGTTTGGCTTGGAATTTGGAATGGATTACTGGTGTGACCATATTTTTTACCTGGAAGATTGAATGGTATCACATTTACACATTTTTTGAAGAACGACTTTTCTAATTATTTAGATGACATTCCCTTACAACAGCGGATTGAAATGTGGTTCCAACTCGATGGATGTCCAGCTCATTATAGCAGAGTTGCTCAAGCTTGGCTGGATATAAATTATCCACAACGATGGATTGGACGTGGAGGAGTAGTACCTTGGCCACCCAAATCACCTGATATGACACCCATGGATTTTTTCGTTTGCGGAACCTTGAAGCAGAAAGTTTACTCGGTGTCAATCAACTCAAGAGAGCAATTAAGATACCGAATCATAGATGCAGTGAACCAAATATCATCAGAACATTTATCAAGGGAGTGCTAGATGTAATGCTTGCATTGGTGCAAGAGGCCAACATCTTGAGCAATATTTACATTAAAAAGAACATAACATAAATATAAATGTAAATAAATAAGTATAAAAATGAAAACTTGCTTTGTTTCTTTTTTTGCGATTTTCACTAAAACTAAGCATAAACGAGCAAATCTCTAAAGGACTTTTTGTCTTAGTTTTTCGTTCCCCCTCTAAGTTCCTGAAGTTTTGCCATTTAAATTCGGGACACCCTGTGTATACATATAGGATATATACATAGTATATATTATTGTAAAATCCACTGATGAATTTTTTTTTATTCAAACGGCATTTTTTTTTTAGTACCTAAGTACTACGTACTTCGTATTTCAAAGAACGACCTATCGTTTAAATGAATGGAGGTGTTTTAATGTCAGTCGTAAACTAAAATAATCAAACTTTTTATAAGAGCCAGGTTTGTATTGACTAAGCATCTGAAGAAAAAAAAAGAAAAAGAACAATCCGAAAGGACCATAAAATGGCGGGGTTCCATTGAGCTGATCGACGCAGCTGCTCCCTGAGATAAGACCAGGTAGTGCTCCTTGGAAGAGCACGCGCTGGTGCAAAGGGCATCTGCCGAAGGACGAGGAGTCCAGGCTCTCAAGAAAGGAGCAAAAAGTTGGAGGCAGCAACAAGTATCCTTCGCCTCTTTGTCCTGCGACAATCCTCTTTTCTTCAGCTGTTCCTTTTAACTTCCTTCGGATGGCCTTTTAGGTCCCGGGCCTCGCAGCATGGATCTGGCACAAAGGAGTCAAACCTTTCAAGGGAATTGACAAGTTAGAGGGAAGCAATCCTGAACAGAATTATTCTATTAATAAAATCTTGAAGCTGATGAAAAGATTTTTTTTTTATCTAAGCGAGTTCTGGTTTGGGAAGCTGTTCAAGAAGATGCAAGGAATAACTAAGAAAATCATAAAATATTTGTAAAATCAGCGATTGGTACTTACAATAATAGTGCTTAATTATATAAGCAGTTGTTAAATAGTTGCCCATTATGCGGGCTAACTAATATTTGACTGGGAAAGGTAAATTACTAATTCTGTTATCGCAGTGTGGAATAAGATGGGCTCACCCAGCTTCTATTAAGTGAGTACCCAAGCCTGGAAAAGCTCAGGCAAATAAACGACTTAATTACGTATGCGAGTTCTGTTAGGAATCCTGATCTTAAAAATATAGATAAGAATTAAAAAAAAATTAATTTATTGATTGAAATTTAGAACTGTATTATAACAATACAACAAGTAAATGGCAGGAATGACACATACTGGCATGGAAAAGACAAGTAAAGAAACTACCCAGTGGTAGTACTCAAATAGGAATTTCAACTTAGAAGGTCACGAGCCCATTTTCTTCAGATGGAGGATTATCAGGAATTGAAGAGGTTGCGAGATTTGAAACTAGTGGGTTGAGTGGGAACGTAGTTTTTCATGAAAATAGTGGTATTGGGTTCGGGGTCATTATGGATTCTATTTTTGCTTAATTTACTCGTATAACAAAAAAAAGTGATGCGACCAAGAAGATGACTCTATTTTCTATAAATATTGTATATATTGTAACATTACAACATATAAAGTCTTCGGTTCAGTACAAGATGGGGACAGTAGCGTTTCAAAGCCGAAGGGCGTGAAAGTGAATTCCCCCGATTAAGGGTATCCAATTTAAAGGCTGTGTTTGCCTCATGGGAGTCTCAAGTTCACACGGAGTCATTTCATGGCAGTAGAGAGGAAATAATCAGTCAAACCAGCTCTGGAGACCTAGAGATCAGTTATTGTTCCTCTTTATTACGATCTTATGCTTCTTAGGAGTATAATTGCAAAGTTCACACAAACATCGTCAGTACAAGATGTGATGGATCAAATTCTAAAAAATAATTTTATTTTAAAAGTTTAAAATGACATATGTTGTGTACTATATAATATCCTGTAGATCATTCATACTATCCTATAATTGGTTAAAATTCTATAGCTAGTGAAGTTATCCGAATATCATGCTCGTACTTATCTGCCTTAAACCAACTGCGATTGTGTCAATAACCATTTATCATGACTATTTCACAATCTGTATTGACACAACTGATTTCCAAGTTAAATCAGTTCCAAGTTAAATGTGTGTATATAATATTTTAACATTTGTGCAACATTTTAAAATAAATCATTAAATCTTCAACAACTCTGTTAATGAAATAATGTTTCAGGAACCATCAGGACTTTAAACAGCCTTTGATATAAATTATTATACGTTTATTAATTTTATTTCTCTATTAAATAAAAAATAAAATATAGGACCCTCATCGGGCTCACCCAGCCTCTGCAAAGTGGGTACGCAAAATAACGGGGGGGATCAGGCGGTTGAGCGTTATCTAGGACAAATTACCTCCCTGCACAACCGTTGTCCATGAAACAGTTCTCTACCATGTACTGAACCCCACACCCCTTCACGAGTTGTAGTGATACAAGTTTTTTTTTAATATATAAATTGTATAATATAATATTGGGATAGTGTAATGATGATAATTTGAAATACACACAACATGAGAGGTAGCACAGATAATAAAAAAAAAAATATTATAAAAGAACAATTGAAGGGTTTGCAGCAACAACGAGTTTACTCCAGTTTTTAAAATTTTTGGAAAAATAAAAAAAACTGTTAAAAAATAAAGAATGTATTTAAATCGACTTTGACTTCGTACAATTATGTGTCTCCTACCACTACATGTTATAGCCATATTCTATTGAAAAATTCGTCAAATTCGTAATTCTAGAGTCGATTTTATTCTGAAGTCAACTCCTTTTAGGCCGAAATAATGGAAAATTTCTTTCTTTTTAAAGTAAGGAAGCATTGAATAAGGACAATTTTCTAGAAAACTGATGTATTTCAAGAAAATTTAATATAGACTAAGAAAAATAACATTGACTATCAAACTATGATCATCGGTAGTTTTGGTAGTTTTGCATTCTTATTTTTTGTTACTCTGTTCATTTCTTGAAATAAACCAATTGTCTTGAAAATTGTCCTTTTTTTAATGCTCCCTTACTTTAAAAAGAAAGAAATTTTCAATTATTAGGCGCAAAAAGAAGTTAACTCCAGAATTAAATCGACTCTAGGATTGCGAATTTGACGATTTTTTTAAGCAAAAATTACTCCTTGTTGAACCAAACGAAAGAATGATTTTTTCCCCCAAGAAACGGTTGTTAACTCTGTTTGTTCTGGAAACTCTGTAAAGAAACAAGAATGAAATATCATTTTTAGAAATGAAAACTTAATATAAATATAAATCCAACTTTATATTTAGGAGTTATTACATATTTTTGCAAAACTTTTCAAGAAGAAATTATAAGAAATAAAGAATAACATAAAAAATCTCTTCTTTCTTTACGCCCGTACGTGGTTCCTCAACCATTATAGAGACTCGAAAGTTTGCGATGTAGCAGAATTAACGTTACCCAAGGTGCACCAGTTGGAGGCCTGCTACGTTATACCCCACATAAAAAATCATCTAGTATGAAAAAATAAGAAATTGAAATTATAATATATTACAAGGTATTGAAAAAAAGATCGTTCCACTACAACCCATGAAGTGTCATGGCTTTATTACATAGTAGAGACTGTTCTGTTTCTAGGACAACGGTTGCACAGAAAGGTGATTTGTCTGAGATCACGCTTACCAGCCAAGTTTTTGCCCAATTTAGGGTACCCTTTTTATAGAGCCTGGGTGAGCCTCAGGAGGGTTGTAAATCCTAAAGGATCCATATCTGTGGCTGTTCACAGATTAAATAATTTATTTCTCACAGACGGAAAAAGTACAGCATAGCAATTGAATGCTCTACAACTAAGCTATCCACCTTCCGTTGCTGGATATAAACATTACCAAATAATAGATGACGATAATATAAATTCTATACTTGGAATTCATATAATGATGCATTACTGATCATTTGTTATATTGTTTATTAGCATAAAAATGAACAATTTCTTTGAATGAATTATGGTAGGTAAGTGTATGGCGTATTATTTATAAATAATGGATGACATTTCATTAAAATAAGCCACCCTTAAGTACAAATACATATGTTATAGATATATAAAAATATATTTCGATCGTTCTGTCAAAGGCCAAATCGATAAAAGGAACCAAAAGATTTTATTTTTTATCATTTTTTCCCTTAGGGTCGTTTTGTCGAAGACTTAGCAACCCAAGTACACAATGGTGTCTATAGGTTATTGTTGTGGATGGGGGAAAAGGTGACAAGAATGCTAGTTTTTTCCCCTTTTTCAATGTGCTAGCTTTTTCCTGCTTTTTTGTATAAGACTGTTCCGAAAAAGTAAAAAATCTCAAATATATACTCATATATTTTCTCACGAAGGTTATTTAAGGTGAACTTGGAAAAAACATTACTTCGAAACCGAATATTTAGGTCCCTGATTCAAATCCAGATGTGGCAGATTTATTACCTGTTTAGGCGGACCCTCTGATATCTGCAGGTTCTTCTTTGGCTCATTCAGCCTTCTTAATGTGGGTAGCTTTTATATCTTGGGTAAAAACCTGACGGTTGAGTTAAATCTCCACCAAATCTTGATGGATTTTGGCTAAGAAACAAATAGTTTCTATGATGCATTGAACTATTCTAAGCATTGTAAATTTGAACTTATAGATTCTGCACAGAGTACTTAGATGTTACGTGTCCACAGTGTTATCATACGTATCAGAGGTAAGGACATGTGATGTAATGAACATTACCGCCTGCTGCAGTTAATCATAAAAGGCAAGAATGAAAAAAAGACAGGCCCAGGCCGCAGAGGTCCTGGTTGAGGAACCTGAGGCAATGGACAGGATTAACATCTATAGAGTTCTTTCGAGCAGCGCTCAGTAAAATCATATGCGCTGTTATAATCGCCAATATGCAAAGGTGATAAAAATTTCTAGAATAAGATATACTGTATCTGGGACCCTAGTTAGGCCAAAAACAGCTCAATTTACTAATAAAATATAACTAAAGAATAATATATTTTCATTTATTGTTCTCTTTGTGGTGAATATTTTTAATATTTTCATTTTGAAGAGAAAAGAACAATAAATAAAAATAAATTATACTTATAAAATTTAAGTAAGACAACAAGATCCAAATTAAAGTAATGTTCAATGAACATTCTTCCCTTTGTATACATCGCAAAAATTGCGAGAACACGGGGATATAGGATCGGTGAAGAGAATTCGTCTGACTTGGATACGGCCCTGCTAGCTCAGTGGTTAGAGGAATGCACTATAGATGCAAACGATCCGTTCGACAGTTCGAATCCCGGCCAGGACAAATCTTTTCTCTTCAAAATAAAAATATTGAATAATAATAATAGTTGACCTTGATTATATAGGTGGAAGAGAATGATCCGGGGTGGAGGTCAATATAAGTTCTCTAGATATGGAGAAATGTTTATTAAATAGCGTTTCGGAGTCAGGCGGTAGATTTGTGAAACAACAGTGAACTTGTGACACCGGGCACTCTGCCCCCTCCCTCGACAGGCCTGAAGAAAACCTGCAAAGTGCTTCGAAACGTTGGCTATTTAATAAACGTTAACTAAACCCTATCTAAAAGAAATTGATTAACCACCACCCAGACCATTTACTTCCACATATATAATGGATCGTTTTATTTACTTTGTTGTCAAATAAAATTATTGTGAGAAATAACTACATTGACTGGGATTGGGTTACTACAGTGTGTAGAGAGCTGTGTTTATACGCTGAAGTGTTCGGGTTTAAATCCGGCTGTGGTAGATAAATTATTTAATTTAATTATCTGCTGAGCATAGACACTGTGGAATCTTCAGACCCTCCTGGGCCTACCCTAACCTCAATAAAGAGGGTACCCTTAATTGCTGGGAAATTCTGGCCGTTTTGAGTGATCTCGTACAAGTCACTTACCTGCACGTTATCCCAGAAACATTACAGTCTCTAAAATGTGCTGAAATCAAGACCCTTGATGGATTGTGGTGGTACAAGCTTACTTTTTTATTTATTTTATATTACTAATTTAAATATTGAATACTATGAAATACTATATCAGAAATGAAGTCTGCCCGCTAGTGAAAGTTTCTCAGTATGAGAGAATAATGGCCAATTATTTTCCGTTTCAACAATATTTAAAATTCCTTTCATCAAACATTTCATTTTAAACTTTAATAAAAGCTATTATATTTCCTTGGCTAGACTATCTTCCTCTGCGCTTCACTTGGAGGTGCCTAGACATAAAAGATAAATAATAAAAGTTATTCATCTTACTCTCACATTCTTTCATTTAAATATAAGCCCACATAGACACACATACATTATAATAAAAAAATAAAAATTCTTGATTAACTCCATGAAGATTCCCTTTAGAATAAGATTACATGAAATGAAGAACATGAAAAACTAAAAAAAAAAAAGTTAGTTGGTAATTTAAGAAAAATTAAAACTTTTTTTTTAGATTAGTTTATTGATATTTACAACTGTAATAATATTACAAGTAAATTTGCTAATATGAACAAATGGCATGAAAAAAAAACACTAGTGGAGAAACTACCCATCGGTAGAACTCCAATAAAGTTCTATAGTAGAAGGTCTCGAGGCCATCTTCTTTTCAGACGCCGACGATATAATGTAGCTAAAACAAGTGAAAATCTTTGCATTTGCTAAACGTATCATATTTTTTATTTTTTCTTAAATGTATTGTTTGTTCCATTTTCAACTGTTATCGGATGTTTTATTATCTTTTATTACAGCTGTAATAATTAACGACATGAACAGCATATGAGAGATATAAGGAAAGGAGAAAGATGTTGGTTATTAAGGAAGAGTAATTCTAAATATAAATTTTCTTTCCCAGTATGAGGCTAGCCTGCTGTGGGTCCGTCCTCACATCTGGTCACTATCTCCAAATGAAATGTCTCAACAACACCACATAACTTCTAGAAACAGTATCGATTTGATATTATATATATAATATTTTGAGGTGCTTGATGCCCAGACACCTCAATATTGAAACTTTGAACAAATCACTGAACATTTTTATTTACATATAAGGAAGAAATAGTTGGGGGTGCAGTCAATAAAAACACCTTAATAAGTGTAACTTATTTATTGTGTGCCGACGTTTCGGCCTACAATGTATGCCATCTTCAGGGCTAAGAGAGAGAAACAAACAGAAATATATAAAAAACGTTGCAGTAACAATAATATAGTGACAAGTAATGTAGTAAAGTGGTACAAGTGTGGAAATTAAAATAGTGACTAGATATGATGAAATAGTGAATAGATATGATAATTAAAGATAATGAATATAAAAGTGGTTACAGAATATAATAAAATTAAAATAGTGATAGATAAAAATAAAATTATAGATGATGAACAGAAATTCAAATAGTGACATATATAATAAATAATTAAAGAATACGAATATAAAATACAGAAAATAAATGTCCAGAAAGGATAAAATGCAAACATAATATAAAGGGAAAGAAAAATGAGGTGGTAAACGGAAAGATACAAAATGAGAAGATTAAAATATAGAAAAAAGGGGTGGAATATGAAGGATTTAGAAAAAAATAGTTTAATAATAGATATGGATATGATACCAGACATCTAGAGGTTACATAGGTAAAATGTAATAATACAAGCATATATAGAAAGAAAAGATTGATAAATTTCAAAAATTAAAAATTGAAAATAGTGTTTATAAATATGAACTCTAAAGTATGAAAAGAAAATAGAAAATATAAGTAAGGGAAGTTAATATATAACTGTATACAAGTTACAGTTACAAGTTATCTAAGAAGTTACAGTCAACCAATTCTTCTCTAACATTTTTATTTACACATTGAAATATACACCTATATACAACAAGTACAATACAATACAAGTAAATGAAGGAATGATACTTAATGGCATGAATAAAGAAAAGTAGAGAAACTATCCAGTCGTGGTAGTCAAATAACAAGTTCAACTCAGAAGGTGACGAGGCCATCTTTTAAGTCGCCTCGGAGGATTATCAGGAATCGAAGAAGTGGCTAGGTTTGAAACTAGAGGGTTAGAGTGGGAATAAAGTTTGTCATGAAAGGATTGATATCGTATTAGGGCCAAATCAGTAACACATAGGACATTAAGTTCGTAATCGATGATTTTTTCGTAACAAAGTAAGGAGCATTGCGGATTTTACAAAGGACTTTGTATTGTAAGGATTGGATACGAGAGGAATTCGATGGCTCAGTGGAACTCCAAAGCTCTACCCCTTAAATCCAAATAGGTCTTATAATAGTCATATATATTAGTCTTTTGTAATTAATTGGGAGATTAGAGCATTTGTGTAGTAAGTGTTGAAGTAGCCTGAAACGGCGAGCAATTCCTTGTCGTTTCAGTCTAGTAAGAGGATTCCAAGTTGAACGTTTGTCAAGATGTAACCCAAATCATCGGATTTGTTCTATAGGAGTCAGTTGGATATTATTATAGGATACGTGAAGTCGTTACCGAAACAATTTAAAAATAATTATTTAAGTTTTATTTTGTTGTTCTCCAGCTTTGAAGCTTCATAAAAAACCTATTAAAACACCTTCACTTGTCAACAAAATCTAAGTAGCTCATTTCTCTTTTGTAGTTTTAACTATTAAGCAAGAAAGCGATTCGTCTAAGATTATATTCGATCGTCAGGTTTTTCTACTTAAGTACACCTACTTTACAGAGGCTGGGTGAACCCTTGAGGTTTTAAATATCCCTCAGCTTTGATTTACAACTGATAGCAGAATAAGCAATTTCAGTGAGTGTAAGCCTTTGTTGATATTTAAGATCATTTAATTATATGTTTATAAAAATAATTCTAACAATATAAGTATGTATACATTTAGTAATTTTTGAATATTTAGAGCAGCTGTTTCAAATTTTATGAATTTAATTTTAGTGAGTCATTAAATTAAAAAAAATAGTGCTCAATAACCATAATATAGGTTGACTATTAACTATAATAAATACTTTAAAAATAATTATTTAATAATAATAAATTAAACATTACTAAAGTTTATGTTTCCTGAACCTTACTACTACAAATTAATTTAACAAAAGGAATCTTATTACAATAGGTTAAGGTTTTGATCTCTTTTTCTTTCTTTTTTTTATTATCTAATCAAATTTGTCTGAATAAAAATATTTATTTTGATGAAATTGTCCTTTTTGTGCCCTAGTCTAAGGATGGCTTCATGAGGTGGTTTAGTTGGTTTTTCAGAATCTCTCCTCTTCTTTCTTCCTAAGGGAAAGACACAAAAGCAAAAGTCGATTGGAGTGCAGGGAGGGAAATAAAAGTAGAGACTTCATTTCTAGGAAAGAGATAAATAAAACGTGTACACGGTTAAAGAAATAGATATAATTCAATCTTCGGCTATAGACAATTTCTTCAATCTAAGAAGAGTGACTATTTCAGTTTTTATTACAATTCTTCTTCTTATTTTCTTTATAAATAAAGTTTATCTAAATAAATACTTTTTTTAATATTATCAAGTAGATTGAAGTGGGATAAATGTGGAGTAAATATGTACTTAGAAAATATTAATAATAATAATAATAATAAATTCTTTATTTATTCTGGGGCAAGTCCCTTTACAATAACAATTCAGGTTTCCATACAGAGTACTATTATGTCTTACAGTATATTAATACAGGGTATTATTATGTCTTATTAAGTGAGAAAGAATTAATGGGAAAAAAAAGTTGCGAATTACCTACAGTGAGAACATTTAAAAAGAAAAAAGGAAAAGAAAACAGAGTACAAGAAATAAAAAAAACTGAAATAAGATTACAATAATTATATAAAGATTAACAATAGATAATTACATATGTATGCAAATTACAAAGTAGAAACAAAGAAAGCAGAAAATAGAACAAAAATATGAACAATATCAACTAATATAACTTGTTTTTAAAAATATCTAACTGGATGAGTGAAGCGTCAATAATATAAGTATGTATAAAAAATAGTAAAAATATACTTATAAATAAATAAAAACACATCATTCATTTATCAGTTAGAAAATTTTAATCTAAAAACTGGGTATGTTATTTCAGATTTTTTGGGAATTGTAAGGATATAAGGTGATTGAATATACGGGATTTGAAGGTTGAAAGATTATTGGAACGACGAATAGAGAAAGGTATAAAGTTTCTAAAGGACGAGGATCGGATAAGGAAAGCTCTATCAAAAGCAGTTGTTCGGTGGGATGCTGTATATAGGTCTGAGAGCCGAGAACGGGTGTTACGGGAGTGGGCCGAGGTTTTGAATTATTTAGTATTATTTTATATTATATTACTTGGTAAACTAACTAAAAGGCCTTTTCAATTTCCCCGAATGAAGAATATAAATCAAAATTGCGAGAACACGGAGATATAGGATCAGTGGAAAGAAGGGACTGGCCGAGAAGCGAACCAGGATGGCCGAGATGGTTAAGGCACCACCACGGAGAGGTGGGAGACCGGGTTTGAGTCCTGGTCCTGGTCATATCTTTTCTTTTCAAATAAAATATTTAAAAAATTATATCATATAACAATAAAATAAATTAGAAATAAAATTACGTTTGAAGATAACTTATTTACACTTGAATTATATATTAGATATTAGTTAAACGATTAAAAATATTTTACAATATTCGAAAGATAATTTTAGAATAAATTTAATTATAAAATTTGAAAGAAAAGTTGAACAACAAATGTGTAATGAAGGATAAAGACTTCAGGAAATTATATTCCGATAGAAAATTTTCAGAAAAAGAAAAACAATTCAATCTGTATAGAAAATGGACAGATGAAAGGAAGGAGCAACGAAGAGTAAGAATGAAAATATTTTGGGAATGAAATAAATTCATATTATACAAACGTGACCCTTTGGTGGTCTCAAGGAGGGAGAGAGAAAATTGTAACAAATAAAGATAATTAAAAATATATAAAAAACAATATTAAATATTAATAATAGAACGAGAAGCCCCAGACATGAACCTTCCCTACTTAGCACCTTCCTATTTGGGATCTTTACATTGGGGGTTTCAGTACATTGTAGAGATTGTACTGTTTCATGGACAATGGTTTTGCAAGGAGGTGACGCCCTAGGTCACGCTCAACCGCCAGATTCCCCCCCCCCACCCTTATTTTGGGTACCCTATTTTTATAATATTTTATAGAGACTAGGTGAGCCCCAGGAGGGTCCTAGATCCTGTATGGTCCATCTCCGGCTGCAAACAGACAAAATCTAAAGTCTCGGCCTGCAGCGGGATTTGAACCAGGATTTCTGGCATGGCAACTCAGTGCTCTACCACTAAGCCCCTCCGCCCCCTTTACGACTAACAATAATGATATCATTAAAAATGAAATTACATATATTTGACTTGGTACATTGTCAAAAATAAGTATAACTAACAAAAACAATAACTAAAACCTATGCAACTACAATCAATGGAGGATATTAGATTCTGCAGATGAAATAGACTGTACTGTTTCTTGGACAACGGTTGTGCAGAGAGGTGATTTGTTCTAGATCACGCTCAATCGCCTGATTTTCCCCTTATTTCGGGTACCCACTTTTCATTGGCTCCATATCCGGTAGTCTATCAACCTTCGGTATGTCAACTCAGCCGTCTACCAGTGAGCCACTCCGATTATTATTATAATAATTGATAACTCCTTGTTGCCAGTTTGGCTTGATCAAAACAAATTAAGGCCCTATCAACAATAGAATAAAAATTTACTTATTTTACTAGATTTTAATTCAGTAGAAGTTTATAATATTTGTTACCTGTTAAGTGAGTTTGGTGGATGCTAAAATACTTTATTCATCAGACAATTCAAATTTAATGGAACGATCAATATCAAGATTAGGTTGGTTACAGTGACCAAATAGCATCGAGTGCAGTTCGATTCGAGGTAATACACATACATGTTTAATAATTATAAGGGAGTAATGGGTAATGTAGCGAGCTATGTTTGTATTGCCAATGTTGGATTAATAATTTATTCCCAAGGCCTTGTCGAATTTCAGACATGTTTTTGACGTAATGGTTGATCTAAAGTTTAGTGTAAAATTTATGTACTGTTCGGATAAACTGGATGATAGTGTACAGCGTAACGTACGCAGTATTATGAGTTCCAAGGCAATACACGTATATTTTAAAATATTTCTTAATAGACAATCTACGGCACAGTTTAGGCACACGAGTAAAACTCAATCAACGTGACTTCGTACTTTTTACAATAATCGGCCAATAATATATTATTAATGTATCCAGAAGATAAAACATATAAATTAAAATAAACAATAAATAAGAGGGAACTAATGCATGGTATTCATAGATAAGTATTTTTAGTTTATTTGTATAGATATTTTTTAAATATTTATAATTTAACTGATCCAGTCTAAACTGACAAAAGTCTAAATAAAAATATTTCCTCGATCCGTTGCTAGGCAACATCAATAAAATATTACATCAATTATTTATACTTCTTCATATAATATAATTAAATTAATAATCATAAATACGATTCCACGTAAACCTAGTGATTGCCTTCACGAAAGTTTTCGCACTTCGCCTGACATTTCGGATATTGGCTCGGAAATATTGTGTAATTGTTCTTACTAGGCAAATGTCAACAGAGTGTTAACATTCAAATGACACCGCTTCAATTATTTATGCTCGACCTGTCAGAACTAATATACATTTCTATATCTCAAAAAATACAATAAAATATGTTAATATGTTATATGGAATCAGTTATACATTCTAAATGGTAAACTAAATTGTGTAGAGCATCGATTATCCGAAATGGCGAAAAAGGTAAGAAAGAGAAAGAAATTGGTCCGCGTGGAGGTAAAATAAGGATTCTCTTAAATAGGGAGAACTGTTTATTGGAAAGCCAACGACATTTTTATTATCTATTTTATTTATCTACCCTTTACAATATTTTACCAACAATTTTTCTATTTCATTTATATTCCTATTATTTCTTTGTTTATTTCTTCATCTCTATTAGATTAATTGGTATTACCTTCTTTATTGCTTATTAAGTAACACTCTAAAATTATTACCTTTGCTTTGTGTGTTTATCTGAGGATCCACCATCACATATATGTATTTTTAATGTCTATCATATATAATTTTAATTTATCTGTATTTAACATATTTAGCCCTGAAGAAGACCTGGAATGTGGGTCTATACGTTGCCTTTCCCAGTTTTCCCTTTTTTAAAAGATTTTTTTCTGACACCCAACCGAACCATTTTCTTAATAATATATGAATTCAATTAATATTATTCAAGTTTAATATATAAAGTTTCTTCCTAGTCAAAGGTGTGAATACTTATCTTCAGATACCTTTCATTGCGATGAAAAATCTGGTGATTGCATATGATTGCATATGGTCGTCAATGCATATGGTAATTATTCCGCTGGTTTTCGTTTCGAGTTGAGTTACAACAAATTTTAGCTGTTTATACGTTTCATTTTTGATATTTTCCAACAATATAAGTAATCGTGAGCTTTAGTATGGAAAAACGAATGTAATTAAGGGTGATGAATAGATTTCTGTAATCATTTTATCAAGAAAATAAGTTTCAACTGACATTTCGTGTATTTTTGAAAAATATAAATAGGGTAAAGAATGAAAGCTAAAACTTGTGACTCAACTCGATGCGGCAACATGCGGAATAATTACCCCAATTGTCTTCCTCAACCGTTGTCATAGAAAGAGTGTACTCTTTACTGAGTTGCTTGTGTTGAATGTTCTCGGTTCGATTCAGGCTGTGGAAGATAAATTATTTAATCTGCTCACAGTTTGAGATGGACTTGAGGAAGACCAGATTGATTAGTAATTGCCTAGTATCGTGAACGGAGAGCGCCTAAATCCTGCTATGAAGGGAATTTCGCTGACTCGGCGACAGAGAATGAGACGACACTGCTGTGACAATGAGACAATCCCCTGACACAGTAGACAGTTCTTATTGTCCTCAGCCAAGGCTAAGAGATGAGCCTCCGATATCGAGTCTAGTAGCGCGGAAATACAAACTCAATGGGTGCCAGGCCTTGTATATTGTGCCTATCTCATCTAAGTATCGATTAGTGAGTATCGACAGTATGAGGAATGATCGATATGATACAAAAATTATCGTTATATATTATACAAGATGGCTGAGAATCGATTATATTTATAGAGCTGTATACATAAAGATGCTAAACTCTGTAACGACAAGTCCTATTTGAAAAATTCATGTTATGCAAGACAGAACTCTTATCCACGATACCATCAAGTAACAGCTTATATGACTCGTCAATGAACCTAAATAAAGAACTTGTGTTGTTGCCACAACAACCCTAACCTTAATAAATTTTTATTTATTTATTGAAATTTACATCTACATTACAATTATATAACAAGTAAGTAGAGAATTTACTCACTTTTAGTACTCAAAATATAAATTCAACTTAAAGGTTCAACATGTCATATTTCGGACGTCTTGGAGGATTATCGGGAATTGAAGAAGTAGCTAAGTTTGAAACTAGTGGGTCTGAGTGGAAATAAGGTTTGCATGAAAGGATTGATATCGGGTTCGGGCCAAATCAGCAAATGGGACATTAAGGTCATCATGGATGACTTTATTAGTAACAAGGTAAGGTGCATTGAGGATTTTACATAGGATTATGGATTGTAAGGATTGGATACGAGAGGTGTTCCATGTCTTAGTGGAACCCCAAAGCTCTAAATAGTTCTTGTGATAGTCATGTCTATTATCAATTGGGTAATTTTACAATGGTGTGAAATGGTCAGTGGGTACATTCAATGACTACGCAAAATAAGAATGACTTATTATATGCCTACGTTTCGGCCTAAGATGTAGGCCATCTTTAAGGCAGCGACCTGAAGAGGTTGAGGAGTCAAATTAAAACTGAAAACTGAACCAATTATTATTAAATTTATTTCCAAGTCATTTATGGAGAGATTCGAAAAGGAAAATTGCATTGCCAAAAAAAAAAAAAAAAAATAGTTAAGAGGGGAAGAAAAACTTAAAACGTAGGCTGTATAAAATAATTAATTTTTATTTTGTGTAATCATTGACTGTACTTCCTGACCATTTCATACCATTATTCCAGTTTTTTCTTATATTTTTCTCTACAAGCTGTATCAAGTTGACTGTGAGCCACTGCAAACTACTGGAACATACATTTTATATATTGGAATCCATCGGTCACCTCAGGTTTCGGTAGCGTAACCGATCCACGGAATGACGGTTGCTAACAAGTAGGGATGGATCGCCAACTCGGAGAACTCTGACCTGAGGGCCGCCGTCCCGTGGGACCATCCATCTTGGGACGGGAATGGATCGTAACAAAGGGACTACCGGTGACCCTCGGTGTTCCCCTCCGCTTTAAAGGGACGTTACTGTCCCATCCTGGGAAAATACTGCGATTCGATGGCTCCATCTTGTTTCAATTCTTGTCCGTCCTCTCCCTAACTGCCTATTCCTGTCATTACTAATGCCTATATGATAATCCAACTTTGGAGTACCGTCCTGAGTGTGGATATGTGTGAGGGTACGAACTATACTCGTGTCCCAGAGTTGGAACGAACAAGATGATTAACTTAAGAGAAGGATTCACACCTTTGACTCTGAAGAAACTTTATGTATTCAGCTTGAATAATATTAGTTAAATTTATATATATGAGGGAAAGAAAGGTTCGGTTGGAGGTCAGAAAAAATTCTCTTAAAAAGGGAAAACTGTTTAGTTTGGAAAGCCAACATTTAGACCCACATGCCGGGGGTGGGAGGTGACTTGGAATGCTCTCACTTATAAACAGATGAAATTATATTATTTATTTTATTTGTTTAAAGGAAATATTATTATATTAATAGAGTATATCATAAACAAAAATTGGCGGAATTTTCAATATTAAAGTGGATGGGGATATTAGGATGCTTCTTATTTTTGCCATAATATTTTTTTTAAATTGTTGGAAATCAAGCTTTTATTCTGTTATTGGACAAAAAAACCATTATATATGTATTTGAACATTTTCAAGTAATATTTAGGGATCTCAAATGAAAAATGTAAAAAATTCGCTTTTGAAAAAAATAGTATTCAGTTACAATAGGAAAAGCATGAGCAATATGTAATATGACCAGAGCTAAATATGTAGAATAAATACAAATTAAAATTATATATGATAAATATTAAAAATACATATAGACATCAAGGTATCTGAGTGATAAAATATAAAGATGGGGGATCCTTATATACAATAAATATACAAAACAAAGGAAATAATTGTTGAGTATCATCAAATAAGTAATAAAGAAGGTAATACCAATTAATCTAATAGAGATGGTGAAATACACAAAGAAATAATTGGAATATTAATGGTATAGAAAAATTGTTGATAAAATATTGTAAAGGGTACATAAATAAAAATGTTGGCATTCTAATAAACAGTTGTCCCTGTTTAAGAGAATTTTTTTTTTAGCTCCATCTGGACCATTTTCTTCCTTTGTTATTTATTGAAGTTTACAATTGTACTATAATAAAACTTCAATTAGAAAAAATGAATGATAAATAATGCTATGATAAAAAGGCAAGTAGGGAACAATCCACTGCTAAAAGTCGAATAACAAATTCAACTTTGGTCTTTTCAGACGCCATAGAGGATTATCTGGAATTAAAGGAGTACCTATGTTTGAAACTAGTTTGAGTGGGCCAGATCAGCAAAAAATGGGACATTAAGGTCATTATGGATTATTTCTTCATAACGAAGGAGCATTGAGGATTTTACGAAGGATTTTGGATTGTAAGGATTGGATAAGAAAGTAATTCATTCGATGCATTTGTGGATCCCCAAAGCTCTACTTCGTATGTCCAAAAGTCATGTGTATTAGTCTTTTACTATTAGTTAGGAGCTTAGAGCGTGTGTTAAAAAAAATGAAGCAATATACTAAAAGAAGAAATGTAAATTAGCTTATCGAGTTTTAATCAGTCTTTTATATTTCTTGAATTGAACAATGTAGTTCACTTTCCGTTAGTTCTTGAGGGCTGTAATCAAGCAGCTGTGCAGTTCTCTCAATTAAGGGTACCCACTTTGTAGAGGCTAGATGAACCCCAGCCTCCTTGCCTATTCTTCCTGACTCACAGGATCGATCCACGATTTACAGAGCAAATAATAATAAACTAAAGTGGGCCTTGAACGTGAGCCTAAGAAATTCATATCTACTATGTCACTTTGGATGCATTTTACATACTCCAAATTTCTCGAAAAAGTTCCTAAAATGATTAAAAATTTATATATTATATCCTTTTCTCTTTGCTCTTTCTCCAATCCTCACACTATATAGCTTCCTATTTCTTCCTTATCATTTTGGCATCAATCATGTGTTGGTAATCAAAGAGTTCATATTTATAAGCATTATTTTTAATTTTTCAAATTTATTAATCCAATTAACTATTTTAATATTACATCCCAATCAATTTTTTTATATTACATCCTATACTTATATTTTCAAATTTTTTACATTTCTAACTCTCATTCTACGAGATACCTATTCATTTCTTTCTACATATTCTTGTATCATTATGTTTTATACATTTTACTTATGTAACCTCTAGAAGTCCATTATCATACATTTTATATTTTTAATTTACTAGTTTTTTTCTAAATCCTTCATATTCCACCCTTTTTTTTTATATGTTAACCTTCTCATTTTGTATCTTTCGGTTTACCTGCTCATTTTTATTCCCCTTTATATTATGTTTTCTCTTTTATCCTTTCTGTACATTTAGTTTCTGTATTTTATTTTATATTCGTTATCTTTAATTATTATATCTGTCACTATTTTATTTCTGTTCATTATCTTTAATTTTATTATATCTGTCACTATTTTAATTGTCTACATTACATGTCACTACATTCTTGTTACTGTAACGATTTTATATATTTTTTGTTCTGTTAGTTTCTCTCTCATAGCCCTGAAGATGGCCTACATTGTAGGTCGAAACGTGGGCACTAACTAAATATAAGTCTGGTACTTATTTGGTGTTTTTTTGACTGCACCCCCCAACTATCTCGGTTCTCCAGATTAAAAATAACGATCATTAATTATTTAACTGAATAAGTAGAAAATTCAAGAATAACATAAAAATATGTAAATAATAAATTTTAGTTTGAAAAAAGATATATGGATAAGTATAAAAACCTTTTAAGTATAATTGATTTTTTTTTTAAAGAAAAGTTTCAATTCTTTTATTCAAAAGCAACATAAATAAAATATTTAAAATACCAGGAATGGTCCATTAATATTTAATACTAATATAAACAAGGGAAAAGTGTAATATTACTTATATTTTTCTTGTTTTATGTATCCTCTCCTCGGCTATCATCTATAAAATGGATTCCGCAAATTAGAGAAAAAAAGTTGTGTTTGTGCGTGATCTATCTATCTAGGAAGAGTAATGTACCAGTAAAACCGCAATCCTAGAAGCATTACAGTCTCTTCCAGGTACTGGATGACCCGTCATGGATCGTAGCAGTACACGCCTTTTTTTTTTATAAAAATTTAGATTAAGAGAATTTTTTTTGCAAAAAAAAGGTTAATGTTTGCAGAGTTAAATATGCAAGAGGAAAGTAATAATTTAGAAATGGCATTCCATAAAATACTCGACTCGATACCGACCCCTCAGATATTCAGGATATTGCTAATGCAAAAATTCAGCTAATGTCCCTGATACTGCTTTTTTTTGTTCTTCTTGGGCGAGAATCGGAAATGACGATGATACCCATGGAAAGCTACGCGGGGACACCGGTGATTTACAAACACACTGCTTAAGTAAAAAAAATACAGCAATAATAATTTTGTTTTGTTTTGTTCATTTAACGTCACTCTATGCTGCTATGGCTAATCGGACGATGCTACAGTGGGAGCTCTAAATTTTGCCTATCCAGGTTTAATTAGGATAGGGATTTTTAACGAGTACCTGACATCGTACAGGCTCGGGACCCCCTTTTAACGTCCCTTCCGAAGGACGGCGCAATAATAATTTTAAATTATATTCTTTAAGGTAGTAATAATTTTAACAATTCCAACGATTACGAATTGTATAGTTGAATACACAGTGATGAACTACTTTGGATTTGAGATGTCGATGCCTTAATTCACATATGTGTCAAATGCCGAAAACAAGATTTTACAGGAGTCAAATTTGATAATAATTTAACACGAGAAATACAGTTCAAGTTTAAGCACACAATATATTTTTGTGACCTTCACAGCTTCTCTATTAATTTTATATCAACATATGATCTATGACTTCCTGATTACATCTTTACAATATTATTTATATAACAAAACCCATTTTTGAAAAATTTGCACTTAACACATTTGTGAAACATCGGTGTATGTTATTTTTTTAGAGAATTTGGCCATTTTATTTCTCGCATAAAGCAAAATTCTTAACTAACAACTATTTATTTCTATAATATATTGTTTATATTACTTCTCAGCCTACGACTGAGTTGATATTTGATGATATATAACGACAGGGATGGTAACTGTTGTGAGTTATCGAGAATGATGGAGCGATCTTAGGAGACGTTAGGAATGAGTAACGGCCATTCTATTCTAGAAGGGCCACTGCTCGCCCATCAGCTTTGAAATATTGCTTTATTTTCCTTATCTCTAAGCGCAACATCTTTAAAATAATACTTGTATTTATTTATTTATCAATATATTTATTTAACAGGGGAAGAAAATGGTCTAGGTGTGGTCAGTGAAATAATTTCTTAAATAGGTTTGAACTATTTATTTGAATTCCAAAGTTTCGGCCAACATTTCAGATCTTCTTCATGGCTAGATATGCTTACAATCACTACAATTGAACGAGCATTACATTACTATTGAAACAAGCGATTTTCGTGTGACTTTTTTTTTGTAGTTTAAAATTGTACACACGGCAGCCTACGCTGCAAGAAACATCACCAATACATTCGGGGAAGGTTGTTGTAAAAAAAATGCATAAATATCTAACACAAATAATAAGGATTGGGGCTTGGAAAAATTCAAAAGATTCTTTAATACTAAAAAAAAAAAATTAGTCATAATAATACAATTGTATCTTATTGTATAAAATGTAGCATCACAAATTTTTGAGCTCAACGTATATATTTCGTTTATTTACAATCGTTAAAGATTCTTCAGCTATTAAATAATCAGATAATCAAAATTATAAATCGTATCTTAAACAATAAATGAATATATCAAAAATGGTCCTAAATTAAGTTCTATGATTTCTAATAATTAATTTAAAAAATGTGTCTATATACTCTTGAGTTCAATAATTTGGGATAATGCAGCCAATTTATAATCTCCCAAACTTACCAAAAACAATTGTGCGATATTAAAAAAAACTGCATCACTAGAGTTCATGAATAGTCTTAGGTTCGTAACATGATAGAGACTCTAATTCTTGGACAATGGTTATGCAGGGACGTGATTTGTCCGAGATGACGCACAACACCACTTTAGAGAGGCTGAGTGAGCCCAGAAGGGTCAGAAGATAGCAAAGGTTCATCCATGGCTGTTAATAGATTGAGTAATCTGGATTTGAACCCCGAACCTTCAGTACAGCAACTGAGCGAATACAAATTTAGAGCTCCCACTGTAGCATCGTCCGATTAGCCCTAGCAGCATAAAGTGGCGTAAAATGAACAAACAGCTAAGCCCTCAATTTAAGCTCATTGCGCTTAAACTATTCGTGATGCTTAATCCTCGCACCTGAACGATCCTTATTATGTCAGAAATAAATTTATCCTTTGCGACCCGTGCAAGATATTAAATGCCCTTTCGCCATAAATGTCAGGCCTGTTCCTAGGCAAGTAGCCCCCTACAAATAAATGTGTTGTTAATATTAATATGTTATAATAATAGAGTACATTATAACATTAGAAGTCAGTGAAAAGAAATTGGTCTCGTTGCCTTATTCGTTTTGAAATGACTATTGTAAAAGCAAAATCCGTCATTTGACAGTTTGGAAATACATATTAGGCATATAGTACTATTCAATTGAAATTAAAAAAAAAATAATGCTGTAAAATGCTGGAAAATAACTTACTCTGTACGAATAGTAGGTCCTTAAGTTCTTGATTCTTTTTTATGCCTAAACGAAAAATTATATTACATTATGATTTTCATTAATATAAATAAATACATTATTGAAAATCTATTTAAATAGACATAAAGAAATTTAAATTGTAGTATATTTATAATATAAGAGACGGATGAAGACGTATATCTCTGATTTCCACGAAACCTTTTTTTGGTGATGCTGGGTTGGGAGATAAGCGGCACGTGCCCAGAGGTTCTTATCAAAGAGCTTTAGGAGTCGAGAGAAAAAAATTAGAAATATATCAAAAATATTTTAAATCATCTGTTCTGTTCGTGTATTTCAAGGTTCTTATTTGACATACGATACGAGTAACCAAATGTACTCTATGTAAACATGTGCCTATTACCATATGACTGATCGTCTTTTGTCATTCATTGTAAGTGGCCCTACAAAGTATTATAATTTACTAATAAATTGTTTATCAATTTATAATATTTTCATTAAATATAAGAGTTAATCGCTTGCTAAAGCAAAAACATAACATATTTAATCAGTAACACTACAACCTGTGAACGGGTAGAGACTGTACTGTTTCATGGAAGGGAGATGATTTGTCCTAGTTCACGCTCAACCGCCAGATTTTCCCCTTATTATAGATAACCTATTTTTATAACACTTTATAGAGGCTGGGTGAACCCAAGGAGGGTCCTAGATCCATGTCATCCATCTCCAGCAGCAAACAGACTAAATAAAAGTCTTGCCTAAAGCTGGATTTGAACTAGGATTTTCGGCATGGCAACTCAGTGCTCTACCACTGAGCCACTACGCTTATAATTAGTATACGAATATAATAAAAAAAATAATATAATGATATGTACAGTTTACTGTAAAGTTCTCAGACAATCCCATGCATTTGAATTGCATTAAACAAAGCTTCATTGATAAAAACTATAACTGGACTTTTTTTTCATTTATCTCTACTGCCTACCCATCACTACATGGGTAAAAAAATCATGAAATTTTTTGTCATCTTATTTTTTATATTTTTTCATTGTGAGAATGGGAACTACAGTTAGGGGAAGAAATATCCCTAAATGCAAATTAATAAATATAGTGAATAGGGTCGGAGCTGATACAATAGAAGAGCCCCCTTCATTGTAATGACAATGAACAAACTACAATAACCTAAATAAGTTGGTTCGGGTCCCGCACTTTCGGTTTATAATTAAAAAAAATTGAGTTTTTCTTTCTGGTTTGAAAAAATATTCTGCCCTATCGTATAATTAGCAAGGCTGATATTCGAGGTATAAACCTGGGGGTTTGGAATAAATATGATCCTGTTTGCATTTTTCCCCAGGCTTTAAAACAGCAACAGTTTCATTACGATGTGACATTTTTCTTTAGTCTCTATTCTAGTTTATTTTTCCCTTTTTTTTTTTTAATCACGAGAAACATGAAGTGAAATAACATGTAAATTTAATTTTGTTTTTTCTTCTTTTTTTCGTAGTTTACTGAACGTGGTCGACCTTTCCAAATATAACATGGCAACAAAGGATAAAGGTCCGAATTTGCACACGATTTTTCCTAGGATTTTTTTTCAGTATTAACTATTCAACTGTTTCAATTTCATTTTTCTTTTCTTTTTTTAAGCAATTCGAAATACTACTTTCATACACAAATATACGTCATAATTGCAATGTGTACTATATATATGTAAATTATATGTACTATATAATTTTAATTAATATATATATATATATATATATATAATATATAATATGTATAAAATATATATAGTTTAGTAGTTAAACTACGTAAGGCTAGGAATAGCCGATCTGGAAATAAAGGATATAAAAAAATAGTAGTGAGCTTATCTTTTGGCCATCTTACAGACAAATATTATTTGCGGAAGAATAGCCTGCCAGGAAGAGACCATGGTGGAGTGGACAGTGACAAATCAGACTAGATCCATGGATTATGGCTGTTCGGAGTAAGGAGGGGCATGAGGACCTACATTTTCTTTTCTTGAAGCTGAAAGCCAATGAACGGCTACTTGATATCCTGAAAAACCACAATGCTATTCCCGATAGGAGTACACTATGAATAACTATGAATGACTGGGACACATAATGCGTGGAGTAGAATATGACTTATTGTAGCTGACAATGCAGGGGAAAATTCAAGAAAGAAAAAGCGATAGGAGACAACCCTGAGAGAAAGGTTCCTGTGCTCTACACTACTTTTCAGATCTGCCGTATCCCAACATCGAATAGCCTAGATGATCACCAAGGATCGGCCAAAATTTAAAATATATTGATCATTTAAAACATACCCGAATGATCTGGGGAATTTGGGTTTGGGTAGTGGTTCGTGGACGGAAGGGTGTAAGCAGGAATTGGAGGTATTGGCATCGAGCCTTTGGGTTCGCTGAGCCTTATTATTTATTTATATTCAAATCAAAAATAAGTTTATTCATTGCTTAAATTATTTACTTAACAAGGACTTAAGTAAAAGCTACTGTGGTCAACTGTGGTGTAGTGGTTAGTTTATCAAACTACTAAGCTCATGGAGGCTGTTTGCAACCCGAGAGGTGGATTAGGATGTTAAAAAAAAAACCTGTAACCACTACGACCTGTGAACGAGTCGGATCAGTACATGGTAGAGACTGTACTGTTTCATGAACAACGGTTCTGCAAGGAGGTGACGTCCTAGGTCACGCTCAACTGCCAGGTTTCCCCCCCCCTTATTTTGGGTACCCTATTTTTATAATATTGTATAGAGGCTGGTTGAGCCCCAGTAGGGTCCTAGATCTCATATAATCCATCTCCCGCCGCAATCAGACTGCCTGCATCGGGATGGCATGGTGCTACCTCTGAGCCACTCCGCTGCCATTAGGATGTTTAAAGAAAGTAAAAAATCCTTAGTTATGCCATCTTTCGGAGGTGTTCTCGTTCAAGACACCTATCCTAATTAAACCTGAATAGGCAAAATTTAGGACTTCCAATGACGCATTGTCCTATTAGCCATAGCAAAATGAAGTGACGATAAAGGAATAAACAAGTAACTGCTACTAACTACATAGAGATAACGGATCTTTGGATTGTGTTGGTAACCTTATTGTGTATACTTTTGGGCTCCTGACTCCCAAGTTTTGAAATATCTTCTGAGTTGTCAGTAATGTAACTTCCTTGATCCCCACTCTTATTTTATATGTATATATATTTCAGCTCTAAGATTCAGAATGTAAGGAACAGGAGAGTAGAGTGATGCAGTAGCTAGCTTGTAGTATGTAAGGAATTAGTCTCTAAGTAATACTGTTAGTCCACAGCCAATAAGTTACCTAGGCAGTAGTATATCCGTCTTATATCTCTTAAATATTACTATAAATATATTAAATATATACATCTTTCTTACAAGTCGTCCACTGTTAGTTAACCATAGCCTCTTTGTCCAAGTAGTAGCATTTCTTCGATCCGGTCGATCTTTTAACTCACTTCTTTTTCCCCCTTCCAACTCCAAACGCTCTCCCTCTTTAATAATTATGAGCCTAGAAATGCTTAATATTGACGAAGAGGGCCCAGTTTTAATAATTCAGACGGATCTGCGGCAACATAAGTAGATTGCGGGCTTAACTCGGAGCCACTAGAGGGACAAGTCGGGAAGCACAGGGGGCTAAAAACTTGTAAAATATTCGTTGGAGTTGTAAGTTATTAAAGATGAAACACCTGAACGACGCTGGCAAAAACTTTCTTCTCAAATATCCTCCGTCTTTTGTTTTAATTCAAATCTTGGGAGCTTAATTTAATTAAGAAAGTTGGTCTCCTTTGCTTTAGACACTCTCCTCCCCCCCCCCCCCCCGACCGAATTATATCTTAATCTTCAACTTTTTAATTTTTTTTTTTTTTTACGACCTCCGGCTGTTACGAAAGTTCTTCAATGGAAGTAAGCCCGAGTATAAATTTACATTTCACAATATACAAGAAAAAAAAAAGAAACAAGAACAGTAATAATACTTTT
Source organism: Arma custos (assembly GCA_037127475.1). Taxonomy (NCBI): domain Eukaryota; kingdom Metazoa; phylum Arthropoda; class Insecta; order Hemiptera; family Pentatomidae; genus Arma; species Arma custos. Next base: position 48,609,391 of record CM073765.1, read on the forward strand.
TTACAACAAGAAATAAAAATATAACATAACTTTCCACCCAAAAATAATATTACTAACTTCAAAATTTCCAGGATTGGATACACTCAACTTCTTCTCTCTGAATGTATAATATATATATATATATATATATATATATATATATATAGAGAGAGAGAGAGAGAGAGAGAGAGAGTGAAAGAGGGAAAGATAGTCCCATAAGTTATATGAGGGAAATTGTTTTGTAGTATGTACCACACACATAAAACCAAAATGCCTCTATGGGTCAGATAAACTGATTTTAAACGGGAAGGGAGGTAAAGAAAACATTGAAAAAAAAGAACGAAGGATCATGAGAAAGATTTTAGGACCAGATTTGATAGAAGAAGACAACCATTCAAGAAGCAAACAAGTAATCAAATGAATATCTGATATTTGCAGCAATAATAGGAATCGCGGATTAAAATTTTATGGACATATCAAAAGAATGAATTCATGGACATTGACTACAAAATTAGTAAAATTTTTTGAAAAAAGGAGAGTCGATCCAAAACCGACTAAAAGAAAATGGACTCGCAAAATAAAAAAATATTGGAAACTGTACGGATTTACACCTTAGGATATCCAAAACCAGGTAATCTGTCAATTCTAAATTCATAAATGGCAAGTTGACCAAGAAATGGAATCAAAGAATACTGGAACAACATGGACACAACAAAAGAATGAAAGAAGTTTCGGAAGTAATATCTGTAGTACTAACAGGCTATCATAGAGTTACAACTAAATTTTTGCTTGTAATAAATTTTTTCATCATGAATAATTATATGAAAATTCTGGATTGAAAGTAAGGTCCTCTTTAGTTTTTCATTTACACCGCAATGGATATACCTACAGAAGTAAATATACATGATCGAAATGTTACGACCCTATCTACGTCTTGGACCGATGTGGCAATCCACCGATTGCAAATCGAGTCCGGAGTTAGGTCGACATTTCGCATGAGCAGAGTTGGATCTAGAAGAGTATCGCACACAGTGGCTATTCAAGAGCAGTCAAATAGGACTGCTAATCTCTGAAGCATACACTAGCATTCAACAGAGTTCGGGACCATTGTCGGAGAGCCGGTTCTCGCGTCTTCAGGGTCTTTCATGGAGATGTCAAAGAGGATACGCAACATCCGAATATAAGAATGCGATCTGAACTAACAAGCGATTCAAAAGGGCGAAGAGCGAACTTATGTGTTGTAGATCCGTTTCGCAATGAACTATGTCTCCACTCTAAGCTGTAGAATACAATAACTGACTAATCTTAGAAAAAAAAATTAATAATGATGCTTAGTGAACCCAAAAGTTCGATGCCGATACTAAGAATCGCTATTTACAAACTTCTATCATCTTAAATGCTCCCACTTACGCCTCGGACGTTTACCAGTTGTTTAGCGCTTATAATACAGGAGTTCATTACTAAGCCTAACAACTTTACAAGCCATTAGCAAATATCATTATTATTCATTTTATTGACATATTATTTAATTAATATAGTCTATCAGAGGATATTAAAAAATCCAGAAAATTTTCAAAATTAGAGTTAGAGTGCTGCTTCTTTGTGCCTACAATTTTTAATTTTTTTTTTTATAGCAAGTCACGGTTTTATCCTGTTGTAATATACAAAAATAATGAACGATTTTTAAAAAAATCTCAATTAATATTTAGGGGTCGCTGCCAGCAATTAAAAATATAAAAAATACATTTTTGATTTTTTTTTAGTTACAAAAGGGACAAGCAACAATTATACAACGATAGGCATAAAAAAAATCATAACTTGTACTAACAATGTGGTTTAGCACATTAAGTTACAAAATAGAATCGTCATAAGCGGGTGAAGCAGAGACAGCCTCAGTCCTACGGCCGGCTTTGGGAACTGCCAGAAATTGATGGCACTAAAATAGGTAGGATATCCACTGGTTCGTGTTCTATCAAGTCTTCGATCAATTAGGAATTAATATAACTGATTTATGTACATTGAACTGTAATTTATCATATCGTCATTTTCTTCAACTTTGAAAAAACTTGGCGCCTAAAACCCTACAAAAAATAATAAAAATCATAGGTTCGTTTTTCAGGTGATAGAAGCGAATAGCGGGTTGAAGCAGATATTTTTCAACAGTTAAAAAATAAGAAGCGCCATATTATACTTATACATACTACAGTAGAGTATTATTTTGATATACATGCATATTCATTATGTATTTGATTTGTAAGATATACTCCACCACCGCCACCCAATTATCCCTACAAGACCGGAAGTCCTCCCGAGGGACAGGAAGCGCTGTTAAACCATTTCCCATTTCCATTTTCGATGAATCGGCAGAATCAACTCACATGTTGGCAAGCATTTACCCGATCCCTTCCTAGTCTGAGTTACAACGTCAGCGTTATAGCATCTGAGCCTGTTTGTCTTAAATTATCAATTCAGACATACATACAAACATTGTCTTGAGTTTAATAAGTGGTAGATAATATTGTTTTTGGGACAACGGTTTTGCAGGGAGGTGATGTGTCTGAGTTATGTATGTTCTGTAAGAAGAGGATACAAGAAGACGCAGCAACTGGAGGGAGGAAATGTGCATTCCCCGCCAATTCTTCAACGCTCGTAAAAGCGCAGAATTGACTCACGCATGCCTTGCGCACTCAGTCACGCTCGACAATGGCATTTCACCGGGTTCTTCACGTCAGTACTTATACCTACATACACGTGTTTGATATGTTTGAAGGTGGTTTCTGAAATATCATCAGGACTAATTTCTCCGGGTAGAAGTCTAGAACTAGCATGCATTTATTTATCTTTTGAGCTGAGTTTCGCAATATTAACAATTTAATTTTTTTCGTTCTTCGTTTAATTTAGGATTAACAATGTCTCTCATTCATTCTTATTATCTCTACTAACAAATTCTTTTTAGTTAATAATGACATTGGTAAAAACCAACAGATTAGATTATTGTTATATAAATCAGGTCTGACAGTTGTAAATTAAATTTGGAGACCAGAAAAAATAATTCCTTCAATAGTAATAAGGTTTTTTAGAAACTGAAGTTTCGATACACTTGAAAGCCTTCTTCAGGCTTAGTGGTCACAAGTATATAGGAGACTCCCATATTGTTTGGCCCTATCTTGACCATTTCTTCTCTATATATTTGTACGGCAAAATATTCAACAAATTATCTAATTATGGGTTGATTGAAAACCTGTGAGGTAAGTGAAAGGATAACTTTAAAGGATAAAATTAATGTTCATAAAAATTAAAATTTATGAAAATATTATTAATAGGATCTAAGAATTATTTTACGTGAGTATTATTTAGTAAATTAATAATTTTTTTAAAGACTAGTGTGGATAACCTAGCCTAACTGCGGAACAACCCCATTTTACTATGTATAGATAGCGTTGTAGTAGAGGTACCCTTTATTATTACAGAATCTGAAGTTCAGTTTAGTATTTACTTTGCACCTAGTGAGCCTATTGAAATATGGGTGCCCAGTTAGTATTGTTTTGAAATATTGAGTATTATGCACTAAATAACAAAAAATAAATCTTGAATAATAATAGTTTACCTTATATAAGTAGGGAGAATTGTTTATTAAAGAGCCAACGTTTCGACCAACATTGCTGGTCTTCTTCAGGGTTGTTAAGTGACAGCTACGAAGCCACACCGGCCCCCCCCGCTACCTCTCCCTCGACAGCCCTGAAAGAACTTCAATGTGGGTCGCAACGTTGGCTCTCTAATAAATAGTACTCTCTACCTCAGAAAAAAAATTTGTTTACCTCCCTCCGAATCATTATCTTCCACATATAAATTAAATTCCATAGAAAAATTAAATGTTTTTTATACTGTTTTAGGTTTGTTAAGAAAGTAATTTTTTTAATATAAAATATAGTGATATAATTTTTATAACGATAGTTCAAAGGTAACCGCCTCGGGATTGGCTTCACATCTACACCGATGGATCAGCTGAATCAGCCGTTAAAAATGCTAGAGCAGGGGTTTACAACCTTCGACGGTGAAATAGCAGCTATCCTCATCGCTGTAAGACCATTGTATAGAAGGCAAGATCGAAATGTTGTCCTCTTCATCGACACTCAAGCAGCTATCCTTGCTGTTACTAGCATGAATGACTCTCTATCAAGTGCTGTTTTGAAATGCAAATCGCTCCTCTACGGCCTGACACTTCGAGGCACTAATGTGGGTCCTACAGTGGATACCAAGTCATTGCGGTATTTCAGGAAATGAAGAAGCTGATAATGTTGCCAAGCGAGGAGTAGAATTGCCACAGCCAGTCCAGCCAAGATCTTACGACTCAATACGGCGAATGATGAGAACCATAGTTAAGGAACAGACAATAAAAACACACATAGACAAGGTGGAAGGGAAAAGATACAAAAGTCTAATAGAAAACCCGATCCCAGCTGACCTCCCAAGAAGAGATGCAGAAGGCTGCTTCCGCCTGACAACTGGCCACGATTATCTACAGTCATCTCCACAAGATAGGTTTGGCTCAGGATCCTACATGTGTACTATGCAACCAAAGAAGAATGGATGGAGACCGCCTAGACATATGTCCTGCTCTGACAGATATAAGAAATAAGACATTTGCCAATGAGCATTTGAAAAAATCTAATTTATATTGAGCAGCAAGATATCGGATGGTCGAACGACCAACGACCCCGCATAAAAAAGAAAAAAAAGAAAGAAAAATAGCTTAATCTTATTTAATTTAATTCGTTGTATTTTAGCTTGTTGGTAATTTTTTTAAAAGACTTGATATGTTTCCAACCCGCACTCATACTTACCTCAAAGATGTTGGAAGATGTTCAAAGGTTTTCGTAAACAGAAAATATCGCCCCGTTCACGAATAGAGGAGGTGCACAAACTCTTTAAACACGTGTGCTACAATGATTGCCAAACACCTTGAGGGAATTAGTTATTTTGGGATTTCTCTTTAGAGTAACCCAAAGACTGAGTGTAGTATAACAGATGGCTCAAAGACCTAGCTTATTCACTGCAATTGGAAGAATTTTTAAAGTCTTGTCAGTACCATTGGATATTTAACGTCAAACTATATTTTTGTTTTATTATTGGAAAATTTAAAAAAAAAATTAAATAGGTTGTCATGAGGACTGAAGATATAAGTGAAAACTCAAGACTTTAGAATAATGTTCTGTGGGTACAATCAATGACTTAAGGAAATAAGAATGCCTTTTTTTAATTCATTTTGTTATTAATGATGTTAATTAATTCAGTCATTCTAATGTTGAATGGGATGATAAGAAATCCTTTATTTTTGTATATGAATGATGCAAAAAAATAAACAAAAAAAACTGTACCACGACAATCCGTGAAAGGTTCTGGGGTTCAGTACATGATAGAGATTGTTTTGGTTCTTGGACAACGGTTGTGCAGGGAGGTGATTTATTCTAGGTCCCGCCAGATTTTCCCTCTTATTTTGGTACCAACTTATAGAGGATGGGTGAGCCCCAGGAGGGTCCTAGATCCCATATGATCCATCTCCGGCTGCAAACAGACAAAATAAATGTCATTGCCAGCAGCGGGATTTGAATCAGAATTTTCGGCATGGCAACTCAGTGCTCTACCACTGAGCCACTCCTCTTCCCTGATGCAAAAAAATCCTATATTTCTTTTGGAAAGATTAAGATTATATTAAAAGTAGTTTTATTTTTTTTTTCAAAAGGATACTTAAAATAAAATCCATTTTAAAACTATAAAAATACACAATCGATTTAAATCGACTTTTAATTTTTTACTAGTTTTGTGACGATGATGGATTGTATAGTGCTTTTAGTTGAATAATATTCAAGATGTCATGAATAAATCATTTTTTGCTTGAAGAATATAATCATGTCATGATTTCTCTCCTTCAACAATCATTTGCCAAGCTCAAATCATTTCTCAAGGTAATATTGAAGCAAGGAAAAGGGAATACTGTACAAGGAAACAGGACAAGGAAAGGGGTATCGTATAACATTTAGATTATTAACCTATTTTATGTAAAATAACAGATTTTTTTACTTTATTTTTTAAATAAATTTTTAAAGTTTATCGCAAAAAACATTTCTGAACTATTTATTTTGTTTTTTCTCAACTTTGGAAACTTGGGTTATTTCTAGATACAGATAAAAAGAAAAATTAATTATAAATAAACGAGAGCGGAAAAAAGGTGTTTCAGTACATAGCAGAGACTGCACTGTTCCTAAGAAAATCTATGCGTAGAGAGGAGAATTGACCAAGATCACGCTTAACCGCATTGTTTTTTCCCTTTATACAGGAGTGAGGCTCTTGGAGACACGTCTTGTGGGCTTACCGAGCCTATAATGAGGGAAAAACCTTGCGATTGAGCACGAACTCGGAAAAATAACCTCCTTGAAATAACTGTACAGTCTCTACCATGTGCTGAACCAAAACCCTCTATTGTACAGTTTTTTAAAATATTACATTCAAATGATATTAACATTTGAATATATCATAAAGAAATTTAAAATTTTTAAAACAGCCATTAAAAATGTATTTAATTAATGAAATTGTGTATATTTATTGAATCCCCAACAGGCTAGACATACTGCATCCAAACTTTTTTAAAATTTATAATTTTTTATTAATTTAATTTTTATTAGTATTTTTATTTTGAAGAGAAAAGATTTGCCCTGGCCGAGATTCGAAACAGGGTCGTCAGCCTCTCATAGGTCGTCGCAGCGCTCTTACCAATTGAGCTACAAGGAGCCGCCTCACAGTCAGGACAAATCCGTTCTCTTCAAAATTTATTTGGAAAATGACTATAATGAACTATAATGGACCTTTCCTGTTTGAGCTTGGTATTACAAAGCTGTTTTATAAAAAAAAAAAGTTTTAATTAACATTATCTTCTTTTGCAATGTCTAATTGAGGAACAATTTTTTATAAATAGACAAGAGTTGAAATACATAAGACTTGTGTTTTCTAGGGTCATTCAGTTTTCTATAGACGAGATTACTTTTTTTCACCTTCAATGATTTTCTTTCAGATTTTTCTTTGAAAAGGGGAGTATTCTCCAGCCAATGGTAGAAAGGCAATCGATATTGCGAAACAACCTCTCCTTTTTTACACTCAGAATATTTTTTTATCGAAAATGTCTAAAAAATGAAACTACGGTTAAGAAATACTCATATATTTAATTTACTATGTAATGATATTAATAATCAATCTATACCGTATATCATTCAATTGGTCTGCATATATGAGTACAATAAAGAGATTTGAATAGAATACAAAAAATCTGGTATATCCTTTGGTTTACAGAAGATTAATGTTAAATAATTTATTTTTTATCCATTAAACATCTAAATACAAAGCTCAAGCAAAAAATCTGTATGTGAAATGACAAAAAAATGCGAAGATGTATTCTAATTGTTCATGTATTGTAGTTATTGATTGGTTTGTAATGGTTCAGTATTATTTATCCATTTATTTTTTTAATATATATTAAATATAGAAGTATTTCAAGTAAGTAATAACTACTTACTTACCTGAGGAAGCTCAATGTGTATGGTCTATGTGGGATATGGAGACCCTTCAAGGGTTCACCCAGCCTCTATAATGTGGGTATTCTTAATTGAGAGAAACATGGCGGTTGAGTGTGATTTTGGACAAATCACCTCCCTACAGCACCGTTTTATAGTACAGCTACTAAACACTGAACCCAAGTCCCCCCATAGGTTACAGCCATCGCAGTGTTACAAAGTAATGTAAGATATAGAATTAACTGATTTTGAAGTCTTATTCTATTGCAGAAAACTTGTATTGAATATCTCAGCAGTTTAAAACTGTTTCGATCTCTACTTTAGTTACTCGTTTAAATGAGGCTAACATTCTCTTATACTGAACTACATAAAAAAGGCTGGATATTTCTCGAGCATATGTACACAATTAACAAACATAGATTGGCAAAGCAAATAGTTCACTATTTTAGGAAAAAAGAAGACCACGATCTGGAAAAGTTGAAAAGTACACAGCGTATGAAAGCTAGAAGGAAGTGAATTTGGAAACAGTTTTTAAAATTTGGAAACTAACTAAAATATCTGGAAGCGTTTTAGGATGAAGAAAGACCAGAGAACGTTGGAAGAAGTCGGACATGTCAATGAACGAAAGAAGGAATATTAGATACAGAGAAAGCTCCAGCAAAGCAACAGGTAAGCAAAGTAATGTTGTAGCTTTATCCAAAATGGTAAATACGAAAAAATCAAAGTTTGGAGTTTTTATGATTATTAATCTAATAGCTGCTGTCGAATCTATTGGATGCAGAGATCTTGGGCACACTCAGCCTTTATGAAGTGGGTATCCATAATTGTGGAAAAAACTTAAGGTTGAGAGTTGTGTTCGCCTAAATCACTTCCTACCCTAACCTTTGGGTTAATTACGGTTATTACAATGTAGTAAACACCAGGCCCATTTTGGGTTGCAGTGGTATATTTTTTTTTCTTTTAAAGTAGCCGTTAAAGAACTAATAAAGTCTGAGTAATATTGCAATAAATAAGTAGCAAGCTACATTATCGTAAAATAAGAAAAAAAAGAACATTATTCCCCTGTGCTTTATATTTATTTACAGATTGCAATAAAGTAGAAAACATTAAAGGTAATTGAAGTAAGGAGGAGGGGGAAATATAAAGGGTGGGACGAGGGAGAGAGGTTGCCATGGAAACGAGGGGCGGAAGGCACGATGAAGGGAGGCTTCTTCTGTATCTTCCATTTACAAGAAGAATCCTTCTTAAATGGCCGTATTGTACTCGGTGATATAATAAGTCACTCCTGCAAGAAGGATAATAGAGGACGCAGAATCAGGATCAGAGGTATAGGTACAGGTAGTGCTTCTAGGGATCTCACGATGCGGTTGCAATAGCAGAAACCTCAACGTCTTTTTGGTACTAAGTGTCTGTATGTAACATAACAAAAAAAAAAATCTACGTTTTAAGAAAATAATTTCTATGCTTGTTTTACAAATTATTTTAGGTTCCTTTTCCAAACTACAGGTTTTCTGAGGTATGCATGCAATGGACGGAGTAAATCAAGAAAACAAAAGTCAAACATTGAGGAAGCATAACAGATATTTTTCTTAATAGGCAAGAATCGAACTGTAGTGAAGGCTTGTAAGTCAATAATATAAAGAGAATGATTGTATTAAAGAAGTTTATGAAATGGTTTATGTATTCACATTTCTTTTCAATATTTCTTTTAAGTATATTATTATTACATCATCTTAATAATAAATAAAAAATATCTAGTTTGATATAAATATATTTTTAAATTTATTAATATTTTCGCCCGATTATTTTTAAGAAATATTTAAAAAGATACATACAAATATTTTATAAATTAGATTGCAATTGGAAACATAACAAAAAACAAGGTTTAAATTTGTAAAATACTAGAAAAAAAAGAAGCATCAAATCCACTTTTCGAAAACCCAAGTATCCTCAGGACACACCATAAAAAAATCACAGTATAAGTACAGCGCATCTCATGTCAACAGTCCAAACAGACTCATGAAATAGAGACATCATCCTTGCGCCAAGATGCTCCACAAATAATTAGGGCAAAGGAAGGTAATGCACATACAGATGGTGAATGAAATGTCATGTACCAAGAGGTAATGAAACAGGCAATCAATTCTTTAAACCTAAACAATCCTACTAATATTATAAATGCGAAAGTTTGTAAGGATGTAAGTTTGTAACCCTTTCACTCAAAAATTACTGAACGGATTTGGATGTAACTTTACAGTAATATAGGTTATACATCAGAATAACCCTTGGCTACAATTAATAATGTTTTTGTTAAATTTGGTAACGATAATATAACGATTCAGTAACATTACATACTAATCCTTTACTGACCTGAACAACAGTAAACGAAAGTAACTTCTGTCCGTCCCGTTTGTTAATCAGTGTCAATGTATGTTTCACGGCTTTAGATCCGTTTGTGATGAAATTTGATTTGGATAATCTCAAGCCTGGGGAAGGACATATGGCTACTTTTTATCAACACACCACACAGTCGAAGTTTATACAAAACTGTAACCTGATTGACTAACATACACAGCAAAACTACTGAACTTAGCATCTTGAAATTTGCAGATAGGTTCTTTGTATAGCTTAAATGAGCACTAAGAAAGGAATTTGGACAATTCCACCTCCAAGGGTTTCCCCCTTAATATAATAGGGGTTCAAAGAATTTATGGAATCCGTCAGTTTTGAAGTTAGACATCTGAAATTTCGGATGTACGAGTAACTTATAGTTAAAAAGAATTAAATCATTTATTTTAAATGATCTGTCACGAAACTTTATGTGGCAGACCAAATTCCACGCGAGCGAAGCCGTGGGCAAAAGCTAGTTAAGAATAAAAATTAAAGAAATTCAATATTGAACAAAGCCTAAAAACCCTCATTATTTTCATTTTCATTTATTATATTCTACAAATAACTAAGGAAAAATCATCGTAATTGTTTTAAAAATATTAAAAAGTTTAGGCTTCTTTTGTACACATAGTTTGCTTAAACAATTATTGGAAAAATGCCCATATCCTTTAGTTCATCATATCGATTATATATGAACAAAATATGGATATGAACACAACACACTCAACCACCTACCATAAATTTATTTTCGATATATCGAATTAGTATTTCATTATAAGCTATCAATCATCGATATAGTTGTTCTATGTCTCGATGTCTTCTATTTTACTCATTAAACCATCATATATTTTCATGTATTAAATAAGATCAAGAAAGGATAGTACGAAATTAGTAATATAAAATTATTCCTACTAAAATTGTAGGCAATTGTATTTGTAAATGAGGTCAGTTTACGTTGAGTGACGTCCTAGGAAGCTCTCTTCTGTTTTGACGACAATAAATCGATAGTTCTCCAGGCACGCAACGGAAGGAGATATCGTGCTGGAGAACTCTCTAGAAGGCTGTGGGCTAGTCACGAACAGTACCATCTTGTACTAATTGTAAATGGGTTATTCACAAGTTCATGGTTACCATTTAATGTGGAAATTAATTGTAGTATACATTTAGAAACATATATTTATGTATATAGTGTTTATTTTGGCCCAACCAAAGTCTAACATATACTCTTATACAAGATCAATACCAATAAAGAACTGGGAGACCAGTATAAAGACCCCAATTTAGTCACATAGCGTACTACACTTTATACATTAAGAAAGGAAGAAAAAGATAGTTGGATCAGATACATCGAATGGTTCAGGTAAGACTAGCTAGGAATATAATAGAGGGACGACCGGGCGGAAGAAGAGGAAGAGATAGACCCAGTCTATGGTGGCTAGAAGTTGTTGAGGCTGACCTACAGCATCTGGGAGTGAGAAGATGGAGAGCTGCAGAGGATCGCTCTGAGTGGAGAATTGTTGAGGAGGGATCTTCATGGGCCAGTGAGCCATCAGGGATAGATAGAATTAATAAAAAAGATTCACGACGACAATAAAACAGTCATCTAAGGGTGTGTAGTCATCTATGGTGTAGTGGTTAGCATAAGAACCTACTATGCCTAAGATCGCGGGTTTGCAGCCCAGTAGGTGGCCTTAGGAATTTTTAAATGTAGTAAAAAATCCTTAGGAGACGTAAAACAGTGGACTTGAGCTTGTACTGTGTCATTACTTGTTACAGTTCCAAATTAGGACGCCCACTATATCATCGTACAAATATCCAAAGCAGCACAAAGTAGTGTTAAATAAAATAAACTACATGAATTAGTCACTAGGTCCTTTCTACCCTGTTGATGGCCTAAAAAGTATAGCGTAACATAAGAATATATCCACCACCATTTCACGCCCCCTCTGAAGGACGGCATAACTGAGGATATTTTTAATACAACTAAACCTTAAAAAATGGTTAGGTCACCTGCCGGGCAGCGAACCCACGACCTTGGGCACAGTAGGTTGTTATGCTAACCGCTGCACCACAGGTGATCCCAACGAGACCATGTTAAAAGAGAATTTTCAGGACTTTCACGGCCTAGTTTTTGAAGATAAGATCCCCCGGGATGGAGAAGACTCCCTTAACATTAATATTTCATCCCTTGATAACCTTTTCAGGGATCTACGGCCTTGGTAAAGTAACCATTATTGATGCCTGTCGTTGGTTCCTGAAGGGTAAATCCGATTACAAGAAAATAAACCTTGGATGAATCTTTAACGATAATCACTTATTGAGCGATGTTTTCAAACTGTAAGAGGCTTCCCTCTTAGCCTCCGGGGGTGGGAGCTTAAGGGTGAATTATTAAGTTTCAGAGGAAAAGAAAAGACCTGCGTTGCGAGATCAGGTACAGAATAAATTGAAGCTAATTATTTATACATTAAAATTTCTTTTAAATTAATCTTTAATTATATAGAGTAGAATAGAAAAATAATTTCATTCTGGGACCAGATCCCTTAAGAATAACAGATGTGTACAAAATTTAATAAAGATATATCTGGCCAAAGGGCTACATTATTGGAATGATACAATATTAACATGGAAATAAACATAAACTACATGTATGAAGTGGTAGAGAAAAACCCTGTATCACTACAACCAGTGAACGGGTCTAGGGTTCAGTACATGGTAGAGATTGTACAATTTCATGGACAACGGTTGTGCAGGGAGGTTACTTGTCTTAAATCTCGCTCAACCGCCAGATCCTAGATCCCGTATGATCCATCTCCAGCTGCTAACAAACTAAATAAAAGTCTTGCCAGCAGCTGGATTAGAACCAGGATTTTCGGCATGGCAACTCAGTGCTCTACCTCTGAGCCTCTCCGCTCCTATTAGTAGGAAATAAAAAAATAATATAAAAAGAATAGCATACGAATTTACAATAAAAAGGAATAAGCTGAGAGAAAAATAATAAATAAATAAAAGCTCCTAATATTATAAACAAATTATACCATTATGAGAGACAAATATTTATAGTAATTCACTAACCAATTCTGATGAATTTGAGTTATTAATTTATTAGAGAGCATCTTGGAATCGAGGAGATGCAGGAAAACTTGGATTTGAATCGGATTGGATTTGAATTGGATAAGGAAGACGCATGACGGATACCCGGTGGGAGTGAGTTCCAAAGATTGGTAGAACTGGCAAGAAAGGAATGCTCAAAAGTTTTGGTTCTGTGAGAACGGGAATAAAGGTCGGAAAGATGAGATCTTGTGCCCTGGGATTGGATAGAGGATTGGAGTTGTAGGAGAATATAGATGTAAGATGGGTGTTGTTGTTTTCTTTTTCTTTTTTTTTTTCTGACCCTTTGGCTTTTATAATTGTGTTGAAAATAATAAGGATAGAAGGACTCTCTTTTACTGCACCATTTGCATTTTAAGAGAGGAAATGTGAAAATGGGAATAGGATTTTCTTGATTAATTAGATGGGAGGAGTGGGGTTCTAGTGAAGGGGCACACTAGTTCTTTCTGAGTGGAGTTAGATGGATGTTGTGAGTTGATGGTTTGGTATAAGAAAGAACCTAGGAAATAAAGTCTACGGATAGAAGGGAGGAGCCACTTAATACATATTCACACTATATATGCATTAATAAATACATAATGCTATATAAATTAATTATAAAATTTATGTAAAATACAGAAAGAAAGATATACAGTCCTCTACAGTCCAGAAGGATATATTGAGTACATGGTAGAGTTATACTATTTCTAAGCCGACGGTTGTGCAAGGATTTGTTTTGGCCGTGATTATTCTCAACCGTCAGATTTCTCCCTTTAAGGACTTAAATTAAAGGATCTACCTTTTACGATATAATTTTGAACAGTATTTTCTTTTAAATTATATTTGTTTTAACTCTTATAATAAAACTCTAGTCTTGTTGTTTATTAATAACAAGGCTTTTAGCAGCATGGTGTATGTTTTTCAGCGAAAACGGTTTTATATCCAAATTTTCTTTCAAAAACTGTTACACGGAATACGGTAACACCTTTGCTTATAATAACATAGTGATTCTTTGGCATTTCCTTTTTTGAAATAAGATTTGATTATCAGAACGTTCGATTATCGGAACAACACACGACATTTATTCGTATAATCGACGCTCAACCATAATAAACAAAGAAAAATGGTCGATGATCAAGAAAAAACTTGAAATTTCTAAATTAGACAATTATATTCAATACAAATCGTTTTGAGTTAACCCTCAAACATTAAAATAGATATAATAGGGTGTATAAAAAAAATGACAGTTTTATCCAATTCCAGAGTTCAAAAGTCTGTAAATATTTTAATGCTATTTATTATTTACCAACACTTAATAACCCCTTTAGGGCATTCTCTAAGCTTGTTTACTAACACTGCACTTCTTCAAAAAAAGCCTTAGTTTAGTTATTTATTTCAAAGAAGCAACTCGTGAAATTATTAAATACGAAGGGGAAGGTGTCCTTGACCAGCGTTGGTTTGAAAAATTTAGCAGTGGAGTTACGAAGTTGGAAAGGAAGAAGGGCTCCGGGCGACCATTAATGGATATTGATGGGGTTCTGAAGGAAGCTGTTGAGTCAAATCCGTCCACAAGTAGTCAAGTCCGTACTCGCGAACTTGCCAGGGAGTTAGGTGTGTCGAAAGTACTGTATTTTATTACAAAAAACTAATAATACAAATATTTGGTTAAACAACGGTCATTTTTTTTTTTTTTTTACACCCTATTAAAATTGGGTTGTAGTGGTACAGGTTTTTTTACCTGTTCATGTCGTTGTATATGGTGTTATTCGAAATAAATCAAAGAGTAATTTTGGACTGTTGTCTTCTAAACTGTTATAGATTAGTCGTTTGATTTGTAAATCAAACAAAGACCTATTATCCATGTAGAATAAAGACTCTTTACGGGGTATTGGTAAAGTTTATTTATTTATTTTTTTTATTGCAAAGCCTAGTTATCTGCATCTAGGGAAGTATGGTAGCAATGAGTTATTGATATCAGTAAAATCTTTGGTTGTATAATGATAAAATTATTGTTACAATTACGATGGAACTAACGGATAACGCTTTTTCTAAAATAGTTTGTTGCCTCAAGTTAGGTCGCCACAATTGTCTTAAACATTAATATCACAATGTAGCCCAGCAGTTTCCTAAAAAGGAATCGATCCCAATTTTACATATTTCAAGCAAAATCAATTCAAACTTAAATGATTTTTCAACTTATTGTCTTATTAGAAGCAAACATAATAAAGAAATGAACTGCTATTTGTTCTATGTTAAATAGTTTGATTCATATTAATTTAATTTTTCAATGACGATTTTCTATTTAAGACACTCCGACTAAACGGTAGTTCGTTTCTATAGAAATAAACCTATTCTATAGAGTTACCAAACATCTGTAGCTCATTTTTGCATTATGCTAAATGCCGTTAAATTTGCGAGATCAAGTAATATTAAAAAATAATTCAGGCACAGTATTACTATCAGGAGTTTAAGTACAAATGTTCTGATAAACATTTCTGACATTTTTTCATCTTATAGCAGTTTTGAACTGTGTTTGCATTTGGATTGGATTATTTGACTATTCAATAAGAAGCATTTATAAATTCATCGTTTTTAATTATTAATTATAAATCAACACTTATTATTACTTAACTATGTTTTAATAAGTGGGTTCCATAAAATAACTTAATTATTATATTTAGCGGGAAAAAAGATAGTTGATATCCATTTGTCTTTTTAGAAAGAAATCGACAAAAGACGTTAAAACAGACTAATTATAGAAATGAAGGAATCATCTTATAAGGGATAAGTGGAACAAAACAATTTAGGGTTGAATATCAAAACGTTTGTTCCAAGTCTTTTATCGAATGAACCGCCCTGAATGAGGGAATTAACGACTCGAATTAGTTCCCTTGTTGGTTCTCTTTGTTACGGCCAATCGCTCAGATTAGTTCTCCGTCGTTCCCTTGCCAGTTCTCGACCTGATTTCGCAGGCAATAAAACCTGATTCTGCAAAAGATCAAGCACTTAAAAAGTCCAAACGTAGGGAGCTTAACTCTGTGGGGTCGAAGGATATATCTACAGCCCCAGTGAACAAGTTGTTAAGACGGATTTTGTCCAGAGAGTGTTAACTGCTTTAAGATAACCGGAATCGTATCATTATCCTAGTTTTTGGCTTAAAATGGAGTTGTAATATATGAAATAACTCCTTTTCAAACCGATGCCTTACTTAATTATAGGGGCTAACCCCTTATTCACTACGAAAATAAGTCGATTCCGCTTACTTAAGTACAAGAAACTCATTTCAGAGAATATTAGACTTCGTAAATTTCATCTTCGAAAAAAACCTAGAAACTAGAAAAAACATAGAAATTGAGTCCAGTATATTAGATAAGAATTAAAAAAAATTAGACTTCGTTTCTTGGGAGAAAAGAAAAAAAAACAGTATAAAATAATTATTAGAATCCATCTCGATAAAAAAATAAAGAGCAAGGTCTCGGTTTACGAATTAAAAAGGTTACCAATTTGAAATAACGAGAATCTGTCCTTCAAAATTTTGGAACATTTCAAGTATATCTAGACGGATAGGTCGGAATATCTAGGCGTGAAAGGGTACCCAATTCATTAGACCGAGAGATAATGGGTATTCACAATAGCATTCTCGAAAAAATCACCATAAAATAGAATCCCAAAAATGACTATGGACTGTTGCCCTGAAGGAAGATGACGAAGAGGCGGACTAAGAACTTCATGGATGAACCAAGTCCAGGAAGACATGGCAGGTTATGGTCTCAATGAAGAAGAAAAAAATACTATCCTAAGCTTTGGTTAAAGAAAACCTCAACTTTGGGGAAATTATCAATAAAAAAAAAATACAAATAAAAAAGTCTTAAATTTTTAAAAACTGGAGCATCCTTTTCAAATTCACATCAATGCAAAGTTCAGATGCATCTCAAATTAACAGCCCGTAGCAAAAATAAGGGAACATAATTTGACTTCTTTAAACTATTAAATTCATTATGAGTTATAACAAAAACCAAGTATGCTGATGATACTTGTGCATTATCAGTCAACACCAAGCCAGTTATTGCATCCCAAAGCCTCCAATATCACATCAATGATCTTGAAGAATGGTGTCAAACTGGAGAATTAAAATAAATTCTCAAAAATCGCATCAAATCACTTTTACTTTTAAATTTTATATAGGAGTCGGGGTAGTTCGTTATTTTATTATCTTCATATAATCCTTTCACTTATGTTATAATTTATGTTAAAATTTGTCATTTCATTATTGTATTAAAGTATGGGAGCAGAGTGGCTCTGTGGTAGAGCACTGAGTTGCCATGCCGGAAATCCTGGTTCAAATTCCGCTGCATGCAGTTACATTTATTTAGTCTGTTTGCAGCTGGAGATGGATCATATGGAATCTAGGACCCTCATGGAGCTCACCCAGCCTCTATAAAATATCATAAAAATAGGGAACCCTAAATATGGGGGAAAACCTGTCAGTTGAGCATGACCAACGACAAGTCACCTCATTGCAGAACCGTTGTCTATGCTGCAGTACAGTCTCTACCATGTACTTAACCCCAAACCCATTCACGTGTTGTAGTGGTACAGGTCAGGTTGTATTAAAGTGAACCTTAATTAGAGAAACATCCTGACGGTTGAGCGTGATCTCGCACAATTCATCTGTCATCTGTTATCTTAGATACATTACAGTCTCTACAGTGTTCTTAACTCAATACCCTTCGTTGTGTATAGTACATCCGTAGTGTTGTTTTTAAAGATTAGCTTAGGGATTAACAATTAATCTGAGAAATTAGATCATAAATCGAAAAATTCTGCTGCAGAATAGTTAGTTGAGGTAAGTATAATGTAATATCTTGCTCAGGCACTATTGTTCTGTGCTTTTAAAATTAAAATTGAACTATAAAAACTTTTAATTAAACAGTAGAACTAATATAGAAATATGTGAACCGTCTATAAACTCAGAGGACAAGTATTTTAATATATTTTCTAATTAGTAACGTCAAGTAGGATCTGAGACAAAGAGACAATAGGCTTAGCGAATAATGGTTTAAATTTGGACGAGTAGTATTTGAGGAGATCTCAAGAACTCTGCTCGCTTTGAGAAACTTGTACCGTAATAAAGGCTTCCAGAATATCAGCTCAACTCTCGTCATTAAGGGCTCATGGTGGAACTGCTTAAGGATATTTATTAAACTTATATTATTATCTCTCATAGCCGTGCTTCTGATAAACTTTGCTAATACATGAGAATTAATAAGACGCTAATAGCAATAATGATCCATAAACTGAAGTGTATATGTACGTAACTTTTAATTATAGTTTTAAAATACTTCATTTGCACCAGCGCGATTGCGGATCCAGCAACTTAGATCTAGGTCCTTTCTCTTTGCTTTCAAGTTTTGGAAATGATCAATAGTTCTAGCCTATTGCCTATTAAATCTTCTCCTACTATCATTTGTTGCAGTTTAAATCGCTCTCTAAAAAATGAAATTACAAATATACAAAATCATAATAAAACCGGTAGTCATGTATGGGTACGAAATATGGCCCCTGATCAAAAAATCAGAACTTATGCTCAACTCCTGAAAAAGAAAATATTTAAAAAATATGGTGTGGAGGGGTATATGTAGATAAAGGTATATGTAGAAAAAGAAGGAATGAGGAGCTTATGGATCAGTATGGGGAGCCTGGCGTTGTCCATGAAACAGTACAGTCTCTACCCTGTACTGAACCTCAGATCGGTTCACGGGTTGTAGTGGTACAGGCTTTTTTTTTATGTTCATGTCGTTGTGTATGGTGTAATCCGAAATAAATCAAAGAGTAATTTTGGACTGTTGTCTTCTAAACTGTTATAGATTAGTCGTTTGTAATTCAAACAAAGATCTATTATCCATGTTCTGTACCCAAGACTCTTTACGGAGTATTGGGTTACCTGCTTCTAGGGAAGTATGGTACCAATAAGTTATTGATATCAGTAAAATCTTTGGTTGTATAATGATAAAATTTTTGTTACAATTACGATGGAACTACCGGATAACGCTTTTTCTAAAATAGTTTGTTGCCTCAAGTTAGGTCGCCACAATTGTCTTAACCATTAATAAATAAACCAGCAGTTTTCTAAAAAGGAATTGATCCCAATTTGACATATTTCAAGCAAAATCAATTCAAACTTAAATGATTTTGCAACTTATTGTCTTCTTTGAAACAAACATAATAAAGAAATGAACTGCTATTTGTTCTATGTTAAATAGTTTGATTCACATTAATTTAATTTTTCAATGACGATTTTCCATTTAAGACACTCCAACTAAAAGGTGGTTCTTATAATTTATTTTATTTTTATATTATATCATTTTTTTAATATTTTATTTGAAAAGAAAAGATATGGCCAGGACCGGGACTCGAACCCGGGACCTTCACCTCTCCGTGGTGACGCCTTAACCATCTCGGCCGCCCTGGCGCGTTTCCCAGCCAGCCATATCCCCTCTTTTCACTTGATCCTACATCTCCGTGTTCTCGCAATTTGCGATGTAAACACGGGGAGAATGTTAATTGAACATTATTTTATTTTGGATCTAGTTGACTTTAAGTCGTTAATATTATTATAATTTATTTTATTTTTATATTATATAATTTTTTAAATATTTTATTTGAAAAGTGCCAGGGTGGCCGAAATGGTTGAGGCGTCACCACGGAGAGGTGAAGGTCTCGGATTCGAGTTCCGATCCTGGCCATATCTTTTCTTTTAAGAAAAAATATATAAACGGTAGTTCGTTTTTTATAGAAATACACCTATTCTATAGGGTTTCCCAACCATCTGTAGCTCATTTTTGCATTATGCTAAATGCCGTTAAATTTGCGAGATTAAATATTAGAAAAAAATAATTCAGCCCCAGTATTACTCTCAGGAGTTAAAGTACAAATGTTCTGATAAAAAGTTTTGACATTTTTTCATCTTATAGCAGTTTTGAACTGCGTTTGCATGCGGATTGCATTATTTGACTATTAAATAAGAAGCATTTATAAATACAACGTTTTGAATTATTAATTTTAAATCACCACTTATTATTACTTAACTATGTTTTAATAAGTGGGTTCCATAAAAGATCATGAAGGGGGGGAGTGTGTATGTGAGAGAGAGAAATTAGAGAGTCAGAAGAAATGGGCGGATGTTATAGTCAATGTTTTTATAACATAAATTTCAAAAGGCATTCGATAATGAGATTTTTCTAAATGAAAGAAGGCACTTCAATTAGCCCCTTCAGAATATTCTATAGATTTCACTTTAGATTGGACCGACCTTTCATAAACCAACATGGAGTTTATTCATTAGCAAAAATACATTATTTCAATTTACTTCTGAAGTGGCCTTTTGATTTCTTCAATTTGATTGAATGGGTTTATAATTTTTATCAATGACCTATGTTGATTGATATTGTATCGAAAAAATTAATGAATTTTCTAAGATTGGTGCAGAAGAGAATATTTTACAGTAATGTTATAATCAAGAAATCTTAATTCAGCATTATACTTATAACATTAACCTTACGAAGAACATTCTATTATTGTCTCAGTTTTTCTTTCATTTAATATTTCTCATCTCTTAATATTTAGGGTCAACGAATTATATTCAACAAATAAAACTAGTAACGTTAACTTAACATAATGCTAACTGTTTCTAAGCCAAAGCTTGTGCAAGCTGATCTGAAGGCCAGGAGTATCCACTACATAGAGGTTCGTTGAGCCAAAAGAGTGTCTCCATGTTTGTAAATATATTATCCCACAGCTTAGAAACAATCAAGACATTCTGTAAGTTCAGATTGTTCTCAATCCTTTCACAGAAATGCTTCATTTTAACGGTTCCGCAAGTTGATGTAACCTATCGTATTCTGAACCTGAAACTACTTTAATTAAAGCCAAATACATCATTCTTTTGTATACTTTCTTAATTTGCCATGGCCAATATTTTAACCCATTGATCATGTATTTCTCCTAGTTTCGAAGGTGTCGTCAAGTTCTTTGCCGACGTATCACTGGCCATGTTCTTCTATAATTCGGTATTTATAGCTTCCGGATCCGGAGGCGGAGCCCATTCTTCCTGTGATCTGATTGGGATTCCGACATTCTATTATAGTATAACATAATTCATTCATCACGTTTTCTGCCTGCCTATAGGTGTTCCACATGTACACCTTATCCCCTGAATAATTTATATAAATGAGCATGTTACCTTGGATTTATGTTCCTTAGGACAGTTAGTTAGAGTTCCCATGTGCAGTTGGATCAGGTCAAGTCCAGATTGGGATCTGGAGGTCGGTACAAGACATTGATGACCGCAACCAGTTCTTCATTGCACGGGTCATCCTTTGTTGACCCAGATTATATTACAACCGCTCCAGTGACCTTCAGTGGCTTGTCATAACTGCCCTATCTCATGACAGTTGTGGTGCATTGAAGGGTATGCAACAACAAACATTATTGTTGAGCTAGTTAAGACTACTTATGACAATTCTTGTTCCCTGTGATAAGACTAGGTGAAGTGCACTATAACACTAAACTAAATTTTATTACTTAATTATTATTCCTTTATGCTACACAAGCATCTGAGAAGTTTCACACCTAGACAATTTTATCTCAGTTTTTTTTCTTTCTCCTCGATTTGCAGGAACACCAAAATTCGGAAATGATCAATAGTTCTTGAGCAGGCGTCAGAGCCATTATATTTTTAATCATGGCAAGCCCGGATAACAGGGAGTGGGAAAGGGAAAGAAAGAGTGGATTTTGGTGGTTTTGAGTTGATGAGTGGAATGTTGTTTATTTTCAGTGAATATATGTTCTTGGGAGCGGAGTGGCTCAGTGGTGGAGCAGTGAGTTGGCATCTGTTAGTGAATCGTCGAGACTCTATAATAATAATAATGCCTTTATTTATTCTGGGACAAGTCCAGGTCTAAAGGATAAGACCTTACCTTAACAATACAGGTGTTGTAAGCTATTATGCCTTAGAGTGTAAAATAATTATATTTAATTAATTATTACAAATAATTTAGCAAGTGAGAAAGAGTAAAAAAAAAGATAAACAAATGAAAAATGAAAAAATGAAAAAAAAATGCAAATTACCTCCAATAACAATATTTTAAAAACAGATTAGAGGAAGAGAAAGAAAAAAAATAAGTTAACAATAATTATATAATAGAAACAATTTATAGTTACATATACATCAAATTTATGCCAAGGAAAAAACTAAAAAAAAATTAAGAAAAATTCAAACAATACTATCAGTGATTTACACTTATTTCCTTCATTTCTTCTTCATTAAAATATCTAACTAGATGATATTAATACGTACGTGGTTTATATCCCACACACTCCTATATATTCATGCATAATCACACATAGAAGTGTACATTAAAAAACATTATTCATTCATCGATTGAGAGCATTTTAACTCAAAACTGATCCTACTATTTCCGATGAACAGTAGGATAATGAATAATAGGGAAAAAACCTGGCGTTTGAGCGTGATCTACGACAGATAACCTCCCTGCACATCCGTCCAAGAACCAGTACAGTCTCAACCACGTAGTGAAACCAAGACGCTTCATTCATTGTAGTTTACAGGGTTTTTTTTCTTTATGATTTTACAGTGGAAATGTTCATGTCGTTGAGTATAGTTTGATGAGAAGTAAACCATCATTGACAACTTTCCTCAGCAGTTTGGGTTGTTTTGATTATATCTTGTGCATACGGACGTGCTTTGCTCAACTCTAGAGTTCTGCTCCATATGTCCAACAGTATAAATTTGACGTTAGAATTATCATACCATTATGTATTATTGTAGTTGTACATATCAATCAATAAGTAAAATAAAAAATATATTAAAATAGTTGGTTAGGAATATAGTCATTTCTTCTCTAATTATAAACACCTTTTTCATCATTTGACGGATCAGTGAGTTACAAATCCCCTATTTCAACAACGGAAAATTCACTGTATATAATCTGAGAATTTTTGAACAAATTAATGAGAGTGAAATTCAATTTAAATAAAGCTAAATGTCAAGAAGTGGGGGTGGATCGAGGATGTCAACTTGAAGAGATTTAATTCATAAAGATGAGTGGGAGTTCCTTAAGTTAGGCCCTGGATTCTTAGAGCTATCTTTAGCCTAATGGAGATGTGAATGAAATTTTGAAGGGGGGAGGTTGTGTAGAGCGCTGCTATGCCCAAGTGATAAATTATTATATATTTTAACCTAGCGACCCAACCCAGCTTCGCACAGATAATAGAGCCGACATGTTTTGACTGTCGTTCGATAAAGATTAATACTGTATCCCATTAAATATCTTTCCAAATACCGCATAGTACGTAACCATTCTTTTAGAAGATATGATGGGTATGGTAAGCTAATCTTAAAAGATCCCGGTGTTTTTGTTGGCCTATAAAAGAGGAATATTCAACCATGGATTGTTTTTTTATATTTCAGATGGATTACACAGCGTCTTCAATAAAACTTCCCAGGTGGCTATACTTTTTCCAACACTCCTAACAATTATCGTTGTACTTATTTAAGAAAGTTACACAAAACCTCGAAAAATTAAATACCTAAACCTTCCTCATGAATCACTCCATCTATTGGTGAAAACCGCATGAAAATCGGTGCAGTAGATTTTGAGTTTATCGCGAACAGACAGAAAGAAGCCACACATGGATGTAGAAAGTCACTTGGGTCTCACCCAGCCCCTATAAACTGCACTACTCACATCAACAGTCCATCAATCTTAGTAATAGAGGACCTCATTCCTAAATGTTCTGCCTAATATTCGTTTGAATGTATATGTGGATTGAAACAGTATATTACTTCGGGTAGTGAGAAAGGAAAAGAGAAAGTTTTTTTTTTAGGAACGCAGAAACATAAGAAACATGGAAAGGAAATAATGGATTGCTTCCATGTTACGAAGACCTTGGAGGTGACTAGCAGGTGCTTTACATATCATCAAACAGGTTACTCCTTTAATCAAGTGTAATGGTGGAGTTGATCATCAAAATTACACGAGATCGTGGGCGAGAGTCAGAGATATTTCCCACGGGGTTCGAGTCTCGCTTCTCAAGATGAAGTGCATCCTCACTTTTGTGGCCGAGTCCGCTATTCTTATCTATGATCTCCTAGGCATGAGACAGTGTTCTCTACAATGTATATCATATAAGTATAAT
This sequence comes from Arma custos, assembly GCA_037127475.1. Classification (NCBI taxonomy): domain Eukaryota; kingdom Metazoa; phylum Arthropoda; class Insecta; order Hemiptera; family Pentatomidae; genus Arma; species Arma custos. The sequence continues at coordinate 48,633,633 of CM073765.1, forward strand.
ATAGTATAGTATAATATAATATATATGTATAGGGGGAACTTTTATTGGTAAGGCAACATTTCGATCCACATTTCAGATTTTCTTCAGGGCTAGTTGATGGGGAGGGGGTTGACATACAGAAGAACTGCAATTCGAGACACATTGGCTTTCCAATAAAAAGTTCTTCCTATACAAGAGAATTTTCTTGACCTCTATCTGGACCATTTTTCCCTTCATATATAATGTATATACATTTTATCTACTTTTTTAATTGAAATTTTTAACTGTATTTTAATAATACAACATGTATGTAGAATGGATGATACATATTGACATGAATAAAGACAAAGAGAGAAACTAGCCAGTGGTAATACTCAAATATGAAATTTAACTTAGAAAGTCATCATATTTTCTGACACCTCAGAGGATTATCGGGATTCGAAGAGGTATAGTAGCTAGGTTGGAAACTATAGGGTTTGAGTGGGAATAAAGTTTGTCATCGGTTTCGGGCCAAATCAGAAAAAAATAGGACATCGAGGTCATTATGGATGACTTTGTTTGGACCATTGAGGAATTTACGAAAAGATTTTGGATTGTAAGGATTAGATACGAGAGGAATTCAATGACAGTGCAGCCTCAAAGTTTTGCTCTCTAAGTCTAAGGAGCTTAGAGCGTTTGTCTAGCAAGTGTTGAAGTAGCCTGAAACGGCGAGTATTTTTTTGTTTTTTCAGTCTACTCTGAGGATTCTAAGTTACATTGGTTTGTCAAGAAGTAGTCCTATATCTGTACTACAGAAGTCAGTGGGATATTGCGTCTTCAGTGTTGATTCGCTATCTATATTTCACTAGCTAAACCTAACTTTTAGGTTGTACAAACAGCTCGCCGTTTGAGGCTACTTCAACATTTACTAGACAAACGCTCTAAGCTCCCAATTAATTACAAAAGATATTCAATCCTTACAATTCAAAATCCTTCTTAAAATCCTCAATGCTCCTTACTTTGTTACAAACAAAGTAATCCATAATGACCTTAATGCCCCGTTTATTGCTGATTTGGCTCGAATCAAATATAATATAATATCAATCATTTCATGACAAACTTCATTCCCACTCAAACCCACTAGTTTCAAACCTCGCAACCTCTTCAATTCCTGATAATCCTCCGAGGCGTCTGAAAAGAAGATGGCCTCATGAACTTCTAAGTTGAACTTTTTATTTGAGTACTACCACTGGGTAGTTTCTCTACTTGCCTGTTTCTCTGGGCATGCTTTATTTTTCATTAAATTTACTTAATGTATTCTGTATACAGTAGTCAATTTCAAATACATTAAAAAAAAAAAGTTGTACAGCATAAGTTACTGAGCTAAATATCGAGGAATATTGCAACTGGTGTAGCAGCCAGTCTCCAGTTGATGGGACTGATTGGTGGACTGTTGATGTGAGATGTTCTGCATTCGGTCTACTTTGAAGTGAATATTTTGGTGTATGCTTGAATTACTGCAAGAGACTAATTATTTTTCTTTCTTTTTGATACTTAAGGCTTTATTTTTAGAATTTTCTATTTGAATTGTAATATTTTTTTTTCTTTTGTCCATTTTTATTAACATAAAAAATTAGGTTAATACTTTTTAAAATGCTTGCATGAGATTTGTTACCACTTCCTTTTTAAAGGAATTAATTGAAAAATTCCTTTTTAGCTTAACGAAGAATTCCAATAACGTGGAATTTCATAGGAACGTAAGGAAAGTCAAGGAAAGTAAAATCATAACAATAATTGATTATTAATAAAAATAATAGTAAACAAAACATAAAATTCATATTCTGGTCTTTAAAAGGTATTTAAGGTAGAACATTTGAGTGTGTAGTTCACTGAGTTCCTAAGACCATAGTTTTGGATTCAAATCTAGCAGATAATATATTTAATCTGATGACAGCATCAGGGGATCTGGAGATCTGGAGATCTGGAGATCCCCTGATGCTTCCAAGCTACTATAAGTGGGTACCGTTAATTGGGTAGCTGGTGGTTGAGCGCGATCTCCGACAAATCACCATCCTGCACAACCGTTGTTCTTGAAATAGTACAGTCTCTACCACGTACTGAACCCAAGATCTTTCATGAGTTGTAGTGTTACAGTTTTTTTTTTCTACGTAGAGTCCTTTTTGTATATATGTCCGTTTTTTCTTTTTAGTCTATTTTTTTTTTGTATGTATGCAATTTCTCGTTTTCATTAATTAAATTATTAATTCAAAAATAATATTAATAGTAATAGTAAAGTTTCTTTTAAATAATATCCAAAATTTGAATTGTTTTTCCTGGTAGAGGTCTTTTAGCGTTTTCGTTCATCCGATGGAAATCATTAGAAATGGGCCATTATCGACAACTGGGGTGTGTAATATATCACAATTAAAACTGAATAACGACCTCTCCGCCATTTTGAAATAAAAAAAAAAGAGATGGAAAAAAGGTCCAATGAGCTGCAATATTTCCCCGATGGCCGTGGGAGAACTAAAATATTATTGGTTCGCCCGGACTCTAATCCGTATATACGAGCGGTCCTTAATGCACTTCGCCTGGTTCAGTCTTCTCATTCTATTCTGCAGTATTTTCCCGCTGCAGTTGTGCATTTAGCGAGAGCAACGCAGTCGATTCATCGTAAATGAAGGTATAGCAATCCCCGACGGCTTAACGAACTGAATCGACAAGAGATATCGTCCGGGTGACCTTTAGGTTAATAAATATCGCCTTTGAAACCTTTTCACAAGATCAAGTAATAATTTGTTTCTCGTACTTGACCAAGTAGCATTAAATTAGATGTTAGTGAATAATTTAGAGCCCGAAAAAAAATTATATGTATGAAGTGATATATATCACTGAATTCCGCTCAGTTAAGACATCTCGTTTCTCTTGGAAGCTTAATCAGTATAAATGAATAATGTTCCGAAAATTGAATAAATTATGGGGTTCGAAATTTACGACTGTATTATAACAATACGACAAGTAAATATAAGGAATGATACATCGAGGCATGGATATACTACCAAGTGGTAGTACTGAAATGACAAATTTAGAATGACACGAGACCATCTTCTTTTTAGAAACCTCGGAGCATTATCGGGAATGAAGAGGTAGAGCTAGGTTTGAAAAAATAGTCATGAAAGGAATGGACAAATCAGCAACAAATGGGTCATTACGGATGATCTTATTCGCAACTAATTAATGAGCATTGAGGATTTTACGAAGGATTTTGGATTATTAGTTCTTAAGGCTTAATTATTTGAAATGATAATCCAGAAATTGAATAAATTCCAATCCTTCTTGGTAGATGAATCATTGTTTAAAAAAAAATTATTGAAATTAACAACTGTATTATAACAATACAAGTATCCTACTAATATTATAAATGCGAATGTTTGTCTCTCTTTCACGCAAAAACTACTGAACCGATTTGGATGAAACTTGACACTAATATAGGTTATACATCAGAATAACGCATAGGCTACAGCAAGGGCGGAGGGGGCACGTGCCCTCCCTAGACAGTTTTTTAGGTACTGTGAAGAATCCATTATAGTACGTAATTAAAGGCAAATGAGGAACTCAGCATCTTGAAATTTGCAGATAGGTTCTTTGTATAATTTAAGAAAGAAATTTGGATAATTCCACTCCCAAGGGTTTCCCCTGAATATAATAGGGGTTCAAAGATTGCATGGAATCCGTCAGTTTTGAAGTTAGACAATTTTGGATGTACGTGTAACTTATAGTTAAAAAAAAATTAAATTATTTATTTATAATGATCTGTCACGAAATTTCATGTGGCAGACCAAATTCCAGGCGAGCGAAGCCTATAATATAATAAATGAAACATAATGGCTTGCGAACAGAAACAACATTTGCACGGCAACTGCTCATGAAGGCTCTAGGGTTCAGTACACGGTTGATACAGAACAGTTTTTAAGACGGTGTTTGTGCAGGAAAGTGGTCCCCTAATTAAGGGTACCCACTTCTTAGAGACCAGCTGAGCTCTAGGACAGTAAGCAGATCCACAGGTTCAGTGGCTATTAATAGATAAAATTATTTATCTGCCACGGTTGGATTTGAATCAGCTTTGGAACTCAGCACTCTACACAGTAAGCTATGTAGCTTACAACCCCGCTTACAACCAAATATATCGGATATCATTAAAAACAATAAATTGTATTAATAAATTTTAATGCCTTCAGATTTCATGAAACCAACAGGAAATTAAACCGCGTATAGCTGCGTGACTCCCGCTCTGTAATTAATCTTGTGATGTCATTGAGATCACAATCACGACCAAACTACATAGGCTTAAACCTCGTTTAATTTCGGATTAATTGTTTCTACAGTTAAATATTCCTCCAGTGAATATCGTAATAATATGGCAATAAAAATCTTTAATGGGCATTATATTTCTTATGTTCCCCTGTCGGGGACTGTAAAAATAAATATAGCCTTCTCGTATGATATGGCTCTTCTCTTGTTAACCTTTTTTTTACTTACTTTTTTTCTGTTTTTATTTTATTTTCTCCGAAAGGACAACCCTGTCGCCCGCCTCAAGATGGCGTTCCCTTGTCAGTCACCGAGGGACAGTTCGTCCTTAGATAAAGTACTTTACTGAACCCTTTAAGGGTTTTTTTTAAGGCAGGACGTGGAAACCTACTCCCACAAACCTACTTTCACCACCAATAAAGTATCCTAAGGACTTCTTAGTACCGTATTTTTTGAATAACTATTCTTCTTATAAAATGTATCTTTTAATACTGAAGTATTTTCACATAAAAAAAAAACCTTTACCTCTAAAACTGGGGTTCAGTACATGGTAGAGACTGTACTGTTTCATGGACAATGGTTCTGCAAGGCGGTGACTTGTCCTAGGTCACGCTCAACCACCAGATTTTCCCCCTTATTTTGGGTACCCTATTTTTATAATATTTTATAAAGGCTGGATGAGCCCGAAGTATGGTCCCGAAACTTTATACTTTTTTTTATTTAGATTTTTTTTATTTATTATTTAATTTTCATTAGCACCTGCGCAATTGCGAATCCAGCAAATTTTATACAAGTGTTTTTCTCTTTGATTTTTCTACAGGATCATCGAGTTTTGGAATAAAAATATCAATAGTTGAGTAGGTCCCTTGGCCAATGGCCTTTTAATCTTTTCTTATCCAGTCCAGGTAACAGGGAGTAGGAAAGCGGAAGAACGATTGGGTTTGGTTGATATTGTGTCGATGAGTGGAATGTTATGTGTTTGTTATGAATATATGATATTATAGTGACAATGTTCAGGTCCTTGGTTATGGTGTGATTCGAAATATACCATGGTGCATTAACAATTTTTCTGAGAATTTTGGATTGTGTTGTTTGTATCTTGTTTATATATTTGCTTTGCTGAACCCCCAAGTTCTGCTCCATAGGTTCAAATAGGTTTTAGTATACTATTATAGATAAGTCGTTTGTTCCTTAAGTCAAATCAAGATCTGTAGTCCAGAAGATGTGATAGTTGTTTGTAGCGCCTAGTCAGTCCTTGTCTTTTTAATTTTGTATGTACGTTCAATGTAAATCTTTTCTCCAAGTATAGTGCGAGATAACGTACATAGTTTATGGAAGTAACTTTGTCGTTGTCAATTTTGACTGCTGGACACGAAGCTTTGCGTAGAGAGAAGCTTACATGGCTCAAATTTGAGGCATTTATTTAGATTTTCTATTTATAGAACCACTTTTCTAAATCAAATAAATGATTTTGAAGAGCTATAGTTGCTAGGTTTGTGTCTAAGTGAGAAGAAATAATGGCTGTATCGTCAGCGTAGGTATAGGTGGTGGTGCATGGGTGTTCCGGAATATCAAAGGTGTAGACAGAATAGAGAATAGGGCTTAAAACACTGTCGCGGTACACTTCTGTATTGAGGAAAGAAGGAGGAAATCGAAGAGTCAACGGAAGTACAGAAGAATCTGTCTTGGAAATAAGATTGTAGAATTAAAAATTATATGGGAGGTAAATGAGGATTTTCCAGAGAAGACCCTAATGAATCTTTATGTAATTATAAATGAATTTTTAGTTATTTTTCCTCATTCGATATTTATTTAATTACAAAATGATGTAATAAATTAACCCAGAAAAAAAATATTACTAAATAGACTTGATCATGATTAGTTTTCTTTTAAAAATACTTACCTACATATGCACAAAGAAACATGGAAATTGGGAAAGTGGATATAGAAAAACTACTTATTGTGGAGATGGATTTCAGAAAAAGGTCAGCCACAATATCTAGGAATTTCAGGATGCCCAACAAAGTAGTTCCAGAGATAATGGATTCTCACAATACCAAAAATAAATAAATATAATTTAATATCAACCGGTTAGAATGGCTTGGACGTTTGATGATGATGGAGGAATACCAAAAATGACCCTGTCCTGGTGCTCTGAAGTAAGAAGAAGAAGAGGCCCACCAAGAATCTCATAACTAACCAGGATCAGGAAGACATGACAGGATAAGGTCTCAATGAAGAAGTTGCTGTCGAGGGGAAGGCCTGGAAGAGAATATTATCCAAAAATTTGTTTGGAGAAAACTTGTTATAAATAGTCTATTCTAAGAATCACCTAGCCTTTATAATTTTGTACCCATATTTGGAGGAAAAACCTGTCGTTTGAGCGAAATCTCGGCTAAAATCATTCGCCTCTTGCTTCGAGGCCATAAATAGTGTTCGTTCCACAGAGGCTAAGTCGACTGAGCTGTTGAGACAACCTCGCGTGATCTGAAGCCAGTAAGTATAATTGGTTTCGAGAAGTACGGCTGGAATGAGCGAGTAAATCTGTCTGGACCGATAACGAGTAAATCGCTAAAAAGGCAATCAACGCTAAACTGGCTCGTAAACTGCCTAGAGGATCGACCGAACGTTGATGGGAGGATAGTGTTAGTTTTAGAGAAGGGAGTACACAATGAAAGATCTTAAGCGATATCAGCACCGAAATTTGAAGTTTGTTATTATAGTATATTGAAAGAAGGTATTCTGCTGTTGATTGTTTCTGAACAAAAATTGACCCAACAAAACTAACTCCAACCAGACGATTTCGCCTATTCAGGAATCTTCTGGAAGCACATCAAAAGAAAATCACATCAAAGAAGACAAATAGTAGTACATCTCACACCAGCAGTCCAATCAGACTAATCGAATAGAGACATTAACCTTCTCTCCGGGTCCTGTGGTCTAGTGGTTAGCGTAACGAACTACTAAGCCCAAGTTCGCTGGTTCGTAGCCCGGCAAGTGGCCCTAGTATTTTTTAAAGGGAGTAAAAAATGCTTAGTTACGCCGTCCTTCAGAAGGGACGTTAAACGGGGGTACCGAGCCTGGCCGATGTCAGGCAATCGTTAAAGATCCCTATCCTAATTAAACCTGCATAGGCAAAATTTAGAGCTTCCAATGTAGCATCGTCCGATTAGCTATAGCAGCAAAAAGTGACGTTAAATGAACAAACAAACATCATAATATACTTACATATACAAAAATATAGTAAGGTTTATTAGGATTATTTAAAATACTTAACCCTTCGGAATAAAATTAATTGAACTACCTATTTTATAATCAACATTTTTATCTTCAGCAGTTGTTCGTGTATTATCTTGTTGTCTCTACTTGATGGCCCTCAGTAGCTTGCATTTTTTTTTGTTAATTTTTTTGGGGGGGCATGCCAACAAATGACAAGGCAGATACCATGCTTTTACCTCCTTCATCTTCTCCTCCGTCAACCCCCTATGCTCCTGCTTCGTTCTCTCCTTCACAAGATCCTGATCTATTTGAATCGGCTGCTGAACCTCTGTATGTTCAAGTAGCCCTCAGCAGTGATTTCAAGTCTTTTATGTTCTTTCATCCGCTTCACAAAACTTTTTTGGCTTTTCAGATTGTATATTTAATATAGCCAATATAAAAAAGAGATGTGTCAAAAATGCTTATTTTTTAACCTCCTTGTTAAAACTAATGAAACAAAGTTCCGCAGAATTTGTTGCAATATCCACTTAAATATTGACTACCAAATTTGAAAAAAAAAAGAATGGCGAACAAAATATAACGCTAAATGCTGGTGCAAACGGGAATTATTTTCTCGCAAACGCTATTATTGATCAGCATTTTTACTTTTAATTTCATACACGCTACCAAGATTAAATGCCAATTCGGTTTGTTTAGCATGTTAACATAGACTATCCCTTAGCCGCCAATTAGGAGAGACGATTGAAGCAGACTTTGCTAAACCAACAGCTCGTTAAGCTTCCTTCAGCGATTCTCCGGCCCAAATGATTCCTCCCCAACTCGGCGCTGTATTTCCCATCTTAATTCACATCAACGTTTCTCGATACCACTGCCTTAATATCATAGTGCCCAACCCTTATTATTAACTTGAAGTAAAGTATTTCAATCCATCATTCTTCTATATATACCTGGAAAACATCAATAAAAACAAGCAAAGCTGAAAAAAACATAAATTCGTTTTTGACTTGAGAAACGTCCAAATCTCTGAACAGATGGAAATTAATTGTAGATAAGAGTGTGGTAAATAAGGTGGTTGTGGGAGGACTTCGTAACCTATCTTATTTAATTTCCTCACTGTCTGTCGCGAAACATGAGATCGTTGTCCTGTACGAGATGGTGTAGGTCAAATCTTATTAACCAATGCACCTGCAATCTTGTTTCACTACGTTGTTTTTGATAAGTATTTGTTGAAATATTTCAATATCTCTGCAGTACTATGTGCTGGAAGATATTTCACCTCAGAGGAGAACGGAGAAACGAATCGTTTATGAATTAATGTGTGTCAACAGGTGAAAATTTCTCAAACCAACGGCGAATGGTCGCTCGTTACAACACCCTACCCCGAACGCAGTGGTAACGTTTCTTGCTGCTTGGGCTCCGGACTGTCCAATTTTAAACTGATTTAAAATATTGCGTGAAAATCACGTGTTTCCATTGCCATATTTGATGGCACACTAAGCGATGTTCGTTCCATTTTAGAGCTGTTAAATATTATTAATGAGGGGATCAATAACAGCTCATTTAACATTTTTCTCTCCTCCCATCGCTTCATCCTCTTTCATATTCCTTTCCTCATGGGATATTTTTATCGTTCGCTTAGTTCGCTCCTCAAACCTAAACCTTTTGTCTCGGTCACTTTGCAGTTCCATCCCTGAGCATATCCCCCATATGCCGGAGTTCTCTCACGGCACTCTCTGCTTCCTTAACTCCGTTCAATCTAGTTTTTTCATTTCTATGGAATTCAAATACTCATTTCGATAGCCTATTTGCGTTCACTTGCAGGATATGTCCATAGAAATTGTTTTTAAACAATGAAACCATGAATCTCTTAATTTCCTCATTGTTTTGGAGGTTCTTTCAGTTGTTTCGTAAAAGGGGTCATTTCGTGTGTAGACTAATTTATCTTTAGAGAATTTAGGACCTAAAATATTCTTTAATATCTTCAGTTCTTTAATCTCCAACCTTCAATTAGTCCCTGAATTGTTATGAATAGTTTTTTATTACAACTATTTAATTTTATATAGACCCAGCTATAGTATTTTCTGGCAATAATACACTTATTAGTTTCATTCCACCTGTTCCAGATTACGCAACAATCGTTACAGAAGAGAAGTCATTATGACAATACTTTGGATTTGTTCTGACCGCTCCCACAGGATACAAATAACACAGACACAACTAAACAGTTGATGAATGAACAACAAAAGGCAGACGTTGGCAAGAAAAACAATCCTAAGTGTCCAGACTCCCGAGTTCTGTTCCAACACGCTACTCTCTGCGACAACTGGCTAATTTTTGGCTCCTCGCCAGGCCCAATGCATCGCTAAGGCCTGCCAAAATGTTCGCATCGCTTTCATAAGTGTGAAAGCTAATCTGTTATCCATCGGCATATCGTTGGTTTGGAAACATGGTTTAGTCCTATAACCGCTAATTGCGTATGATAAAACGATTACAGGTTATCAATAATAAATAAAAATCAATACAGTAGATAATCCTATACAAGATATAAGAATCCAAAAATTAAAGATAATTAATAGGATTACAACTTTTATAATCTTAAATAAATAATTATAACTTTGAGTATATACTATAACATACATATATAACTATAATAACATATGTATATATATTTTTAAACAAATATGAATTATATAAATTCTGTAATTAGGAATGAAATTTACAACTAAAGGTCATAAATAATCATCTAATAAACCTAACTTATTATAATTATTTTTATGATATACCTGCAGCCCCGGTGAATAAGTGGCTAAATCAAATTTGGTCGAGAGAGAGAAATTGTATCATTCTCGTATTTTTTTGGCTTGAAATGAAGTTGTACCATAATATAAGCAATAACTGTTTTTTTTTAGCAAAACTATCGTATTTAATAAGTGTCTGACTTGATCACTTATTAAATACGAAAATAACACGGTTCTGCTTCGTTGAGTACAAGAAAATCATTTTAGAGAAAATTCGACTCAGCCACTTATTCACCGGGGCTGTTGATATAATGCCTGTAATAAATATTTTTACTGATAAATAAAAACTAAAAATTCGGTGTTAAATTAATTGGATTTTAAAGCTTCATTTACTCCTGATGTTTGTACATCCAGTGATATCAGTTCACGCGAGTTACAAGTTACAAACGGAGGCGTGATCAAGTTACCACTACATTCCCTGTAAGCTACAATGACACCTCTTAATTGGACCAACGAACCCAACACGAAATTAGTTTCCTGGCTTTTGTTTTGCTTTAAGAGAGATTTACTGTAACAATTATGTACAATTTAGTTGAGAAACCAAAACATTTCAGTTTAAATTCGTATGCAACTAAAACCTTTTCCACTGGAACCCACAATGGGTGTGAGGTTCAGTACATGGTAGATACTGTTCTGTTTCTAGGAAAAGGTTGTGAAGGTAGATGATTGATCCAAGATCTCGTTAATGCTTTCCCTCCAATAGGGTATCCACTTTACAGAAACTGGGTGAGTCCAAGGAATATCTGCAGATCCCACATGGTCGATCTGTGGCAGTTAACAGAATTTATAGTTTATCCTCCACCGTCTGATTTGTGACTTTAACCTCCAGATTGAAGCATATTGAGCTTCCCCATTATACCCTATTAAATTAAGATGCCAAGCCAAGATGGCGAGTTTGCAACCAGGCAGGTGGCAAAAGGATTTTTAAAAGACGGAGTTACCAGGGGTCATATCCCATTCAGACCAATCCGTTCTCTTCACCGATCTTACATCCCCGTGTTCTTGCAATTGTTGCAATGTATACACGGGGATATTACCCCCGGTAGCTCAATGGCATAGAGCACTGCTACGGAGAAGTAGACGACCCAGAGCAAATCTTTTCGCTTCAAAACAAAAATATTTAAAAATAATAACAATTAAAAAAAATAATATATTGACCTAAGTCAACAAGATCCTAATCCTAAAGTAATGTTCAATGAACATTCTTCCCCGTGTATACACCGCAAAAATTGCGAGAACACGAGAGTATAGGATCGGTGAAGAGAACGGTTTTGTCTGACTGGGATACGACCCCTGGTAGCTCAGTGGTTTAGAGCACTGCTATGGAGAAGTAAATGACCCGGGTTGGAATCCCCGCCAGGGCAAATCTTTTCTTTGTTGCAAATCTTGTTAATAAGAAATAAAGATTTTTTAAAAGGTATCTAAGCCCATGCCGTGTCAGGTACTCTTTAAAGATCCATATCCTAATTAAACCTGGATATTCGAAATTCAAAACTCCCACAGTAGCATCCAATTAATCATAGCTGTATTAAGTGACGTTAAATGAATAATCAACAAAAAAAAATTCTTACCTCAACAACCCAATAGGGCGATTCTCGTTTAGTTTAGTGCATTAAAAATGTTATACTTTTTTTTTTTTTGGCACAGTGAAATATGTATATGTATTTTGCAAAAGAGTGTAGAGAGAAAAGTTATTATCGTAATAAGTTAGACTTTATTTTTCTGTAAAACCTTTAGCTTTCCAACGCTATATTATATTATTCGTATGGAGTTTAACAATGGTTACAAGCTGGTGCAATGGTTGGTTGGCAGGTCACCAAATGTGCACCCCACTAGATAGGTTTTGTTGGAACAGTTCTCTAATAATAGAGTCTAGGAAGAAAATTATATAATGACGAATCAATTTCTTTATATGAGATTATACATGAAGGTTCAAGAGCATTGACTAATAGTTATAGATCCGTGGATTCTGACTGTTCAGGTTCACCAAGTGTAAGTGAACCTACCCCTCTTCCCCGAAGTGTCCCTGAATCAACCTCAGGTGCTATTGAATATCTTTGAAACATCTCCAATTGATTCCATATAAAAGTACAAGAAATAAAATCATAACTTCTAGGCTAGTGAATTAATCCCGAGTTAGTACTCCTGTAAGCTGACAGACATCTATGGGGTGAATGGCTGAGGATTCCCGAGACGAGAATAAATATCCCTGCATATTTAAAATATACGGTAACAATAAAGTATCATTTGGTTGTAAGACCTAAGCACTATAGTTTCAATTCGTGCTAAATTAAACCTTGTACACTTCAACCCATGATGGATCTTGGGTTCAGCAAATAGTAAGGACTGTACTTAATACACAAGTCTAAGGTCGTGCTGAGAGGTCAAGCTCATCTGCAAGGACTTTACTCAATGAAGGGTATCCCCTTTACAGTCTCTGGACGATCCACAACAAGATCTCCAGATCCCACAGCTGATAAAATAAAGGCAAAGTTAGTATCGAACTAAGGTTTAGAACTCGGTAGCACATTAGACTACATCCTGAACTACACGCTGCCTATATTTCCTATATATTTCTATATCACTCGTTCAAAAGAACAACCTCACAACTATAAAACATATTTTCAATAGAGGCATAGCGCTGAAACTCTTGGAGTGAGGTACATGTCTATATTTGATGAGTGTGTACTGTTGATGTGAAATATGCTGCACTATTTCTTTGTTGTGATTTTTCAAATTTCAAATATGTTGATACTAAATTAGGAGGCTTCAACCAATACAATTGCTACTGAAGGCTTAGCTCAAAAATTCCAAATTTTGAGTTGTGTCGTTCTTTTGAAGGAGTTAATCTTAATATTAATCTGTGTAATGAGATGTCTATAACCGTGGATGTTCATTCATTCGGAAAAACATCCCTTTTTTTGAAGAAGCTTTGAAATTTATCTAATTAGAACTTTTTCCTATACACTCCCTTTTCTAAGAAAGTTGGGCTGATGAAGAGAGATATATCTTAGAGTGATGAAGAGAGATATATAAGAGTGATGAAGAAGGATATATAAGAGCGAGGGTTTATCTTGAGTTTCATCTCATCCCTCTTTCAGCTAAAGAAATCTGAGACCCTTTCATGAGATTTCTCTTAAAGGCGCTACGGGGAAAAACCGACTGTTGGCGGCTCTCAATGGTTCTCGAGTCTTTTAAAGGTTGTCGGAGCACACACATGATTTCAAAGAAGGTGATACTTTAAAAAATATATATAAACAACTTTCGGATTAGTAACCATGGAAACGATTTGATATGAAAATAGCAATAATTAGTTATTGAATAATATTAGTTGATCTCACATAAATGAGGAAGAAAATGATGCGGGTATAGGAAGAATTGTTTATTTGGAAGCTGACGTTTCGAGTTTTGAGTTGCAGTGTGACCCTACTACAATAGCCCTGAAGAAGACCAGCAATGTGGGTCGAATCTTCGGCTTCCAAAACAGTTCTCCCTATACGAGATAATTTTTTGACCCATACCAAGAATTTTCTTCCTCTTATCATTACCTTAACAATGTCAGTCTACGACAATAAGCCTTTCAATAAATTTGGAGAATTATAAAAATTAAAATTACCAGCAGTCCTTAGAACAAAAAACAACATTCATAAGTAAAAATAAAGTTTATATTTATTTATATTTCTTAATTTGCGACCTTAATTTCCTTAAGCAGCCCCTCAATTCGGGAACCAAATGCGAAATTCCTAAGAAAGATCTGTCACTATTACGTATTAGAAATATACGTCAATTTTTCGACAGGGTCTCAAGAGTCACTATAATTTGTCAAAGTCGTCAAATTATAGTGTAATAATCGTAAAAAAATACGATACGATAACTTGCAGCTCAATGCACATCTAACAGGTATATTAATTTCTGATTAATCGAAAACATGACAAGGCACGAACCAGTGGATCGCTTACCCATTTTAGTGCCAGGACACGATGTTTTTTTTGGGAGTTCCCAAAGTCAGCCGAGGAACTGGGTGTGCCTCTGCTTCACCCCTTTGTGACTATTCTTTTTTGGAACTTAATGTTCTAAATCACTAATATCAGTATGATAGACCACATACGATGGCATAAACTTCTAAAGCAATACACTCGGCAAGCCGGGTTGGCATCATTTAAAGCTGATCAGCGAGTCCAACTGGGAGGAATTTCCATCTACAATTCCAATATCCTCCAACTCATTCCACGGCACTCCTGCGAGGTATTGGAAACCATTAGGTTTTTACTTTCGAATAAACTACGGAATACGTTTCAACTCTTAAACAAGACTAATTTTTATTTGCTTCCTTAAAATCCATAGATTTGTTCAATTTCGCCTTCGGATACGATACCTCTGTAATATCAGCTGGAGTCACGTACTCAGGTAATATATTGAAATTACAGCATCGCCATGATTAAAATGGACTTTTTAAGTTGTCGGGCTTACAATCAACCGCAATTTATAATTATAATTGCATTTTATAAGCACTAAGCTGACTGGTAAACGTAGGGGTAACCCAAAGTGTAGTTGGGAGGATAGCATTAAGATGGCCTTTCGGATTCGGGTTTAGAGAGTAATCCACGGATTCAAGTGTGCAAGCAGCCATTGGTGGCATTAAGACTTTTATTATTATTGAAATTTCATAGCCTTAGGCATGTAACGGATTGGTCATAGGTCACCGCCTTTGCCACAACAAACCGTTGTACATGTCACTTACACCCCCTTACTTTTGGTACCTGGCACCCCTTCACGTATCATATCATATGAGGGTGGAACTGAAGACCTATGACCTATATTTGTCAGCAGAGACTAGTCCAATGTATCCATAACTTCAGGTTTGGATTATTAGCATAGGATTAGATTAATAATTCATCATTTAATTTATATATATAACGGCCAGTTTTTAAAATATTATTTTTGACATACAGAATGTCAATATTCCCCATTTATTGAAAATTTTCAAGTAATTTGATATGAAATGTCCGTTTTTATTATTTCCTGAATTCAAAGTGGAATCAGTGGACTTCTATTGTACACTATAATTATGTATACAGATCGTAATGAGCTGTTATGAATCCTCTTTTATGATCCTTTTTTTATGATATTTACTATCACTGCAATTGAACGAACATTGTTTAGTAGGTCATCAAATCTACAGCCCTGGTGAAAAAATGGTTAAGTCTAATTTTCTCCAAAATTAGTTTCTTGTACTTAAGTGAGCGGAATCCTCATACAAGACCGAAAAGACAAGAGACTGCTCGACGTTTTCGCTTCCTTCAACATTTACTGGACAAACGGTCTAAGCTCCCAATTAATTAATCTCGTATCCAATCCTTACAATCCAAAATCCTTCGTAAAATCCTCAATGGTCCTAATTATGCCTCAAAGAAACTCATCCATCATGATTTTAATATCCCATATGTTACTGATTTGGCCCAAATCCTTCCATGGCAAGCTCCATACACACTTAAATCCGCTAGTCTCTCAACTTGCTTTCCATACTACTCCTTATAACTCTGGCGTCTGAAAAGAAGATGGCCTCGAGACCTTCTACTATAGAACTTTATTGGAGTGCTACCTATGGGTAGTTTCTCCACAAGTGCTTTTTGTTTTCATGCCATTTGTTCATATTAGCAGATTTACTTGTAATATTATTACAGTTGTAAATATCAATAAATTAATCTAAAAAAAAAAAGTCAGCGGAATCGAGTTATTTTCTTAGTGAATAAGGGGCTATGGCTTGAGGAGATATTGTTTATATTACAACTCCATTTCAAGCCCAAAACTGCGATAATGATGCGATTCCAGTTATCTGAAAGCAGTTAACTCTCTTTGGACAAAATCCGACTTAACCACTTATTCACTGGGGTTGTAGAAATATGAACATGGAAACTGGTGAGTTTCAAGCATTTTTTTTTTAAGTTTAAACAAACTGCACACTGCGTGAAACATTACAACCGCGTTCAGGGATGGCTTTAACGAACGGACCGTTGGTTTGAGAAATTTTCAGATGGTTAGCAACAAAAACATTCTAAAAAAACGAACTGCATTGGTTATTCGGAAGGGACCTACACTCTTATACGACAACGCCAGACATCTTGTTTCACGACGTATAGTGATGAAAATAACCGAGCTGGGTTAGGAACTACTTCCACACCCACCTTAATCCTCAGAATTATTACCAACAGATTTCCATCTGTTCAGAAATTGGGACAACTTCATTAAGGCTAAAATTTTTGAAAATAATTCCCAACTTAAAAACCTATTTTCAGAGTTTTTATTAATTTCAAAACGCTGAACTTTTCAGAACTGGGAATGAAGATTTGATAACACGTTTGGGAAAAGGTATAAAAAATTAGGGATATTTTTTGAATAAAAATGTTTTGATTTCATAAAGTTGTTTTACTAAATAACCTTTCCTTTGAAAACGGACTTCTCAAAAGAAATGAAAAAAATAAAATTTGTATTTATTGTTAATTTTCCAATATTTTTACAGTGTATATTTCATAGTCATGGCTTGCACTTTCATCACGGTAACATCCCTTCCCAGTAACTTCTACTTGCATTATTATGATTTTTTTTCCAAAATCAGGATCAACATGTAGGTCATTGTTACCTCAATAGGGATCCTTTAATCTATTTATTGCGCCAAGTTATTCAGACCAGCCGCGGATTAAATTAAGCAGAAGACTCTAAGGAAAGGTACAAAAGCCATCGAGGCCCTACAACGAGGAGGTACGGCCTCCGCCCCTCGGGACCAGGTCTTACATAATTCCTGCCTCACCGCGGCGCCCCCTTCCCTCTCCCTTAACCAAGAAAGGGTGTAATGGAGCGAGATGTTTAGTGCTGACCGCATCCCATCTCTTCCCTACATCAGTTCCCTCCTAGGCCGCTACTGACTTCTTCGCATTGTAGCTTCCGGTCCAGAATATAAACTTATAAGAAAGAAATAAAAAAAAAACTGCTCCACTGCAAACCATGAAGGGTCTTGGATTCAGTACATGGTAGGAACTATTCTGTTTCTAAGCGGAAGATTGTGCAGAGATGTGATTTGGCCGAGACCGCAGTCAAACGCCAGGCTTTTCTCCAAAGAGTGATTAAGGGCAGCACTTTGTAGGCTCTACCCTCTTTATAGAAGCTGGGTGAACCCTAGCAGGTTCTATAAATCTCGCAAATCTACAGGGCGTCTCTGCTGAAAATTGAAGTACTTACTGGAAAATTTAAATGAACAGTTGGCTATATCTTTAACCGATAACGGGATACCCTAGTTAAAATTGAAAAAATAAATAAAAATATAAAAAACTCAAAAACAGACATAAATTATTGGATGCATCACAAAATATTAAAAAACCAAAGCCTCAATATTTTTGGAATATTAACTTAAACAGCTGTATAATAATGGATATTGCAGTAAAATAAACACCAAATAAGTACCAGACTTATATTTAGACTTATATTATATTTATATTCTAAATATAAGTATGGTACTATTTGGTGTTTTTTTTTACTGCACGCCCAAACTATCTCCGTTCTCCTAAAATATTTACTGTAGAAACAAATAATAGTTTATGAATACTTGAAGAAGTACATGCAGATTTCGGGTTTAATTAGTTTCAAAAGTACATCTTTTCGCCATGATTTTTATTTATTCTTCCATTCAAGTGCTACAAATGACTTTTTCTTTGAAACGCGGTTGATATTATTTAAAATATTTAATTTTTTTCTCTTTAAACAAGGGTGTTGTTCGAGGTTTAAGCCCTATTCTTTATTCCCTTTACACCTCTGATATTCCGGAGCACCATTGCTGCATCTATATATTCGAGAGAGAGAGAGAGAGAGAGAGAGAGAGAGAGAGAGAGAGAGAGAGAGAGAGAGAGAGAGAGAGAGTGTGTGTGAGAGAGAGAGAGAGAGAGAGAGAGAGAGAGAGAGAGAGAGAGAGAGAGAGAGAGAGAGAGAGAGAGAGAGAGAGAGAGAGAGAGAGAGAGAGAGAGAGAGAGAGAGATAGAGAGAGAGAGAGAGAGAGAGAGAGAGAGAGAGAGAGAGAGAGAGAGAGAGAGAGAG
Source organism: Arma custos (assembly GCA_037127475.1). Taxonomy (NCBI): domain Eukaryota; kingdom Metazoa; phylum Arthropoda; class Insecta; order Hemiptera; family Pentatomidae; genus Arma; species Arma custos. The sequence goes on from CM073765.1 coordinate 48,652,001, forward strand.
AGAGAGAGAGAGAGAGAGAGAGAGAGAGAGTTTGGTCATTACAAAAAAATGTAACTATTGCGGCCTTTGTTGCCTTGCCAAAGGTCCCGTGGGATTTAGGACCTTCCTGGGGCTAACTCAGCCTCTCAAGTGTTAGACCCTTATTGGTGGAAAATCAGGCGGTTGGGCGTGCTCCAGGACAAATCAACTCCCTGCACAACCGTTGTCTAAGAAACGGCACAGTCTCTACCATGTACTGAACCCAAGATCCGTCATGGGTTATAGCGTTGCAGTTTTTTATTTATTTTAATAATAACCAATATACGCAATACGTATATTTATATACGTATATATACGTATATATATATATATATATATATATATATATATATATATATATATATATATATATATACGTGTATATACGTATATATACGTTGAATACAATTAATTTTAATGTTCTTAATTTCATTTAATTTCTATTTGAACTGAAACTATAGCTTGTTTCCGCATTTTAGTTTAGTATTCGTTAATGGGTGAGTATAAGGAAAATGAACACCAACAACTATGACATAAAACAAACAACAATTTCTGTACACGGTTTGTATTTATTTTAAATTATTTCCCCGTAGCAAAGCTGAAACATACTGGTAGTATCTTCAGAGCAAACACCGGGCAAATGTTTGTTCACAATTATACAAACAGTGGTTATATTAAAGACAAATAAAGGAAATTTACATACGCTGTAATTTTTCTTATCTGCAAAACCAGGTCACATCTTAGCATGTTAAACATCTTTCGTTCTTTTTTAAGGGATGTTATTTCTTCAGAGGTTTTCTGTCCCACATATTTTATTCATGCTAAAGGCCAACAAGCTCATTTCATTTAACCAGAAATTTGTTATAATAACTTTTAAGCAAATAATATAGATAAAGAATTAGTGGTTGATACCATTTTGCCTATCATTTAGGCAAGAAGTAGAATAGAAGCATGTTAAGACATGTACTTCAGTTATGCCTATTTTTTACCATGTACTACTACAAGCCTTGAAAGGGCTTGGGATCAGTACATTGTAGAGACTGTACTGTTTCTAAGACGATTTGTTGTGCAAGAAGGTGATTTATTCGAGATCTCGCTCAACAGCCAGGTTATTCTCTAATTAACGGTTCCTTAAGTAAGTCGTTTCTTTTATCTACTAACAGTCATTTATAATTATTAAATAGAGTCAGTAATAATATTTTTTTTATATCAATCAATATCAGAAAGGAAATTAATCAAAACTTAAAACAAGCAACACTTGTTATGAATTAAAACTTAAATCAAAACTTGTTGTGACTTAACTGGAAGCGACAGCCTCCGGAACTGATACCAAATCAGTTAATCTGTGAAAAGGCACAGATGGAACCTGTGGGATCTACAGACACTCCTCGTGCTCACCCAGCCTCTTTAAAGTAAGGGCCTTAGTTAAGACAATAACTTGACTATTGAGCGTGATCTCAGATCAATCACCATTTTGTAGATCCATTGTCCCAGAAATAGTACAGTGTCTAACCATGTTCTGAGTCCAAGAAGGAAAAAACAAAAGTTTAATTCGAATCGGTAGCCTATGGAAGTTATACCGCCATGATTCTGAACAGAGAGATGAAAACCCCCACCTATTCCGGGTTTCTTTGTTTGAATAAAATTAGTTTAAAAAGAAGATATAATATTTTTTGGATTAAACTATGATATTATAATTAATATTAACTTTTTTCTGTAAGGATAGAGATAGTTGGGGGTACAGCCAAATGAAACACCATAATAAGTGAATATTTAGTTATTAAGTGTGCCGACGTTTCGACCTACTTTGTAGGTCATCTTCAGAACTATGAGAGGAAATAAACAAAACAAAATAACTATAAAAATACATTACATTACAGTACCAAGAATATAATAATATTAAGTAGAGTAATAAAAGAAAACGAAAAGGTGAAAGAATTAATTGAGTAAAAATTATCACAGAATAAATGTACAAAAAGGTGATAATGCAAACAAAATACAAAGAGAAAAAAAGAAGGTAACAGAAAGTTACAAAATGGAAAAGTAGAAACATAACAAGGTGAGATATAAGGGAGAGATATAAAAGTATTTAAAATCTAGTTTAATACAGATAAAATATAACATGTATGATAATAGACTGCTAGAGAGTAAACATATGTGAACTGAAAGAAATCTTTAACTTGTTACTGTATATTAATAAAACATATTTATGAAAAATGATGTATTGTAGCCATAATGTAAAGCTATCAACTCAATAAGATTGGAAGTTCATTAGGAATCTCATCTCATTATTAAAAAACTTGAAAACTCCGAACCTTATAATTAATATTATTTTTCGAGATTAATAAGTCGTTTCCGGTTTCTGGGTTTTAAAAAATGTAGCCAGTTTAATTATTTGAATTGGATAATTAAAAGTAAAAAAGGGAAGAAGAAAACCTTTGAGAAAATGAAAAGCTAACCTCATGGTTTCTCTTAATTAAATGAAAAGTTTAGCCTCAATTAAGGAAAGGAACTCATAAAGAAGCCGGAATATAGGATAGGATTAAAAGCTAAAGAAAGCAGAAACAAAAAAGTACAAGTCCATAATTGTACACAGCCATTTTGTAGTGATTACCTTATTCATAATTTCATTCATTTTTTTTAATACATACAATTATCACAATTATAATTTGCTTATGATTTTAATTAATTGATTTTAACTAACTAAATACAGGGATGTTATCGTGTATATATTTTAGATATTTTAAACTTTAACAATTAATTATTCTTAAGGAGTGGCTCAGTGGTAGAGCACTGAGTTGCCATGCCAGACTTCCTGGTTCAAATCCCTTTCGCTGGCAAGTTTTATTTAATCTGCTATCAACCGGAGATGGATCCTAGGATCGAGGATCACCGAGCTCACCCAGCCTCTATAAAATGAGTACCCGAAATAAGGGGGGAAATCTGACGGTTGAGCGCAATCCGGGACGGATCAACTCCTTGCACAACCGTTGCACAAGAAATAGAGTCTCTACTAGGTACTGAACCTTTTAAACCCTTCACATATTGTAGTGGTACAGGTTTAAAAAAAAACAACAGTATTCTAAGAAAAATATCAATTATGCCTAAGGGGTCCGAAAAGATAAAGGGATTATAATATTCGACCACAGGATCCTATAAGTCAAAATCGAGAAAAAATGGATTACAGTGTCGAAATCGAAAACTATACAGAAATTGAACGCGTACATATGCCTAATAAATCTTTTGTACAGTTAAAAATATCTAACAACAAAAAATGCTATATTTTCAACAATAAAATTGCGACTAACGACTATTCGAAAATTAATAAATATACTGCAATGTTCTTACGATTATTTATATTTTATTGAGAGAAGCGTGCCATTCTTGTAGTTTTTGGATTAAAATGGACTTGTAATATAAACAAGAATTTCAATTCAAGCCAATGCCTGGCTTATTCATTACGAAAATAAGACGATTCCGCTTATCTAAGTACAAGAAATCCATTTTGAAGATAATTCGACTTAACCAATTATTCACCGGATCTGTAGACATAATAAAATAATTTAGCGAAATGAATCAGAGAGAGAGATCAAAGAAATGCACAAAATTCATTATTAGTTTAATTTTGACGTGATTGAACGATCGGTTATCATAGGAAATTACAAATCAAGCCACGGAAATGGCACCGCTGGGTACAGTTCTTGTTTTTGCATCTTTTGTTTTATTTAACTGTTAGTCAATTGTTTGCATTTTAAAGGCGTGGATACAAATATAAAGAGTGGAAAAACAAATTTAGTTATGTAAGCTAGCAAAGCCTTGAGTTCTACATATTTCTTTTGATCTAAAAATAATGCATAAGTTTCTAAGCAAGTAATTGATTGAAATGGAAATGTGATATAAGATATCTTCGTTCCAAGCCAAAAACTACGAGAACGACACGGCTCTGCTTCCCTCAATATAATTAACTCTCTCTGGACAAAATTCGATTTAATCTCTTATTCACCAGGACTGAAGGTATACTTTCTTAGATATGAATTTTCCGTATTATTGAATATTTCCGTTGATCTTGAAAGCCGAGCATTTTTAAAATTGTATTACTTCCTTTTCTGAGTACTAGAAATTAACCATTTAACTTTTTTGGAGCATCATCTTGAAAGAAAGAACAAAGATCAAATAAGAGGAGGAACATTTCAGTCCTCAATGAAGACTGAAGGAGTCGAGGCACCCTATCAAGACATCTTGCAACATGCAGTATGAATGTGGGGTACGCATGAGTGCAGTTGACAGGATTGTCGTTAGCAAGAGGGGTTGCATATAATAGCACACCTATAGCAAGGTATCTTGCAATTGCAACAGGTACGAACAGGTATGACCTGCAAACAGGTCGACAGTATCAGCCTGATTGTGGAAGCTGTTGCGCCATAACGAACCCCTAGCCAGGTCTGCAAGGCGTCTCCTCCGTACAATGAAGAACGACTCCTAACGGTTCTCTTCCGAGGGGGAAGCTTTTGTTCTTGGCCGAGGGGAGGAAGTCTGCGCCGTCTGGGAGCATTGCGCGCTCACCTGCGGAGCCTGGGAAGTGAGGTCCGGCCCAGCCTCCACAAGCCCAATTACTTAGCCCTTGTTTTTGTTCCCAGTTGGGCGCCAAAATTCTAGAGCAATGCTCAACCCCAAGCTCAAAGAGGCTCAAAAAGACCTCGAAGATTTTATTTCAAACGCAGGAACGTAGCTTTTTCAATAGTACCATCAAGTAGTACATGAAGAACCTATGGGGTTAATAAATCGATCATACTTCACCATTACATGCAGTTTATTCTTGATAATGATCTGAAGACTATAACCAAAAAAACATTACCAGTTCAAATTATTTGTCCAATATTTCGCCTATTCAGGGATCCTCAGAGTAGATTAGTTGCATTTGAGCCTTGGAGGTGGTGGGATGTTTCTTGGGTGCTTTATTCATGTTTTATTTTGCTGTTATTCTCTTTCTACCCTGAGTAGGCGAAATATTGGACAGATAATGTCAATTTCTGTTTTAGTTTTGAGACTTAAGGGCTTTTCGTTGGAATTTTTTCTACGGTCTTAACATTTATATAGTATATATATAGTCTCTAAATCATAAATTAAGTAATGGCCTCATCCCTATTCTCCTCGAGATGACACGTAATTAGAGAGGCCCACATCCTCATTAATGTCCTATAATTCAAAGCCCGTAACGATATGAACACATCAATCAATTAATCAAGGATAAAGTTATGATTGTTCGACATCATCATCTTCTTTCAAGGTCCGACTAAACTTCAAACTTACACTGAATTCAGTTTTTATGAAGGATTAATATGATTCATTCACTGAAGTTTATTGATTTTAAACATCAAATGATTTTTGTTTATTTTACAGTCATCATGATAGTGATTAAACATAAAGATAATTATAGTAAAATTTTTAAATTAATGAAGCAATAAAAATTAGCGGAGAACTTTAATTGAATGTTTGCACAAGCCCACTATGAGTCAAAACTAATGATTTTTATATAAAAATCAATATTATGATTATCATTATCGATAATTATTTTCTTTAATTAATTAACTAGATTTTTTTTCTTTTTCTAGATTAATTCTAGATTTTTTTAGATATTTCAGGCATTGATGGTGGATTTGACATGCCTAAGGTCCTGGGTTCCTATCCTTGCCAGACTTTTATTTAATCTATTAGTGCCCGGAGATGGATCCTATAGGATCTAGGACCCTCCTGAGGCTCACCCAGTCTCTATAAATAGGGTACGTAAAATAGGGGGAAAATCTGGCAGAATGAGCGTGCTGTAGAACAAATCACCTCCCCGCATAACCGTAGTCCAAGAAACAGTACAGTCCCAATCTAAACTTGAGACCCTTTATGAGTTGTAGTGGCCAAGGTCTTTAAGAGATTTTGCACAAAATTTTGTTTTGTGTTGTGTTTTAATATAATATATATTGTAATACGATAAATAATACAAAATACAAATAAAAGGATGTATAATAAAAATTGGGAAGGGGAGTGGTAGGTTGTAGATCACTGAGTTGCCGTGCTGTGTTCATATCCCGATCTCGGCTTTACCAATGAATGAAGAGGTTTTATAACTGATTTAAAATTCTTACCAATGAAAAATTTAGAAATTTTATTTAAAAAAATATATTTATTGATTTATTGTATGAAGGTTTTTAATACAATACATAAAAAAAATGATCTTATTTGTTTTTAAAAGGAATCAGAGGTATGTTTAGGGAGTTTGGAAAAAAGCTTGAATATGGCTCTAACCATCGGTCAAATCACATACTTGTGCAACCGTCAACTTAGATACAGTACAGTCTCTGCTATGAGATGTACTCAATTACGTTCTTAGGTTGTAATGGTATAGGTTTTTGTTACATCAAGGATGTAAGAGGCAGATAAGCCACCAATGTATAATTCAAGAAACTATTTTGCCAGTGTTAGATATCCTGCCAGAGCTAACCCAGCCACTATAGTATTCTTCATTCGGGAAAAAAACCTGGCTGGAGAACTCGGCGAAATCAGATCTGCACAACCGTTGCTTTGGAATGTTGGAGTGTTCCTGACATGCACTGAATTCAAATAACTTGAGGTTAATTGGTATTATTCCTAAGAAACTCGTTTCGGAATAGAGAAAAAATTGTTATTAAAAGCAAAGTTTGTCATAATAGTTGTAATGTAATTAAAACTCTATTAAAGATACAAAAGCGCTAAATTGACCGTTAAAGTTGCGCTTAGTCACCATTGACCCTGTACTATGATGAGTAGTTCCAGATTAATTCCAGAGCGAAATAATCCTGGATGCGTGACTCCCATTTGGAAGCAGACATAATTCCCGGAGATAATGCATTGTAATATTGGTTAAATTGCCTCCCTAAATGGGACACTTCCAAAGCTCTCGTAATAGCCCAGTTAACTTGAACTAACTCCGTTTCTGACTAACTGATATATATGTTATATATATTACATTCTCTATCATGCATAGGTTCAGTACATGATAGAGAATGTACTGCTTCTATGCCGACGGTTGTACAGGGAGATAATTTGGCTCAAGAGCTTTTTGCCTCCAATATAAGCTGTTTCTCAACTCCCTAAATATACCTCGGATTTAGTACATAGAATGGGTTGTAAATTTTCTAAGTCGACGATTGTACAGGTAAGTTGTTGTTTTTTTATTTAACGTCAATTTATGCTGCTGTGGCTAATCAGACAATGGTACAGTGGTAGACCTAAATTTTTCCTATCCAGGTTTAATTTGTAAAGGGATTTTTAACGATTACCTGCACAGGCTTGGCTCCTCCCCAGTGTAACGTCCCTTCCGAAGGACGTCATAACTTAGGGCCATTTGCCGGGCTTCACACCTCCTGCTCCTGCTCCTGTCAAAAATTCACTCTTATTTTATCGGTTTAAAGTGTATAAACATGTATATATTTATGTTATATGGTTACACGAGGATTTTCCAAAGCATTCTGACGACATTTTTTCCTTAATTCTTTCTTTTCCCCTTGCATTCTTTTTCATTCTTCCGTCTGTTTTGTTCCTGGTCTCTGAACGCTTTCTTCTCTGGCATCATTATTGTATATATATATATATATATATTCTGTCACTGTAGTATTCATACATACATATGTACTCCAAATCATAAAGAACTAGTGAGCCCTATCACTAGAGCCCCACTCCTATCAATCGTGAGAAATCCAGCGAACCCCCCATTTCTTAAAATGCACCTGGTGTAGTAAAAGAGAATCCGATAAATATTTAATTCAAATAAACCAAGGGGCTAGAAAACAATTTATATATATACATATTTATATACATATACGAAACTTAAAAAATTATATATTTATATATGTAAATGATCAATTAAACAAACAGCGAAGCGGACATAAAGGGAAGTGGTTCGGATGCGTAGGAGGAGGCTAACTGACCAGAGCAGTGTTAACAAGCCTTTGTGCCTAGGGAGAGCGCGCCCTACACAGAACTCTTGATGCGTGCAAACCAAAAGGGCAGAGCAAATGCTTGATTTATGCCAGCCGTCCCTTCTCCCTTCCAAATCTCCTTTTTCTAACTCTCGTCTCTCTTATTAAAAATACAGTATTGCTTTGAGTTGAAATTTATGTTTAGTGAAATTCACAAACATATCTCAAATATTATATAAAATATAAAAAAAAATCAGTAAACCTGTAATCCATACAGAACATTCACTTCATTGCAAGCTGTGGTATATACTGTTTGTAAGATGAATGATATAGAAGGAGTTGATTTTACCGAAACCGCACTAAACCACCAGGATTTTCCTCAGTTATGGATGGCCTTATAGAAGGTTTGTTCCAAGAAGGTATCCTGAACCCAGAGGATTCAGTTCATGATTTTTAACAGAATTAATATCTGTTGGTCTTGATATTGAAATAAAAACTACAGTTTTGCTTCTGTATACCATTTGGTCTTACTGGCTTCCGGCATTCTCCATACGTGCCCAAGCCACCTGAGTTGTCATTCCTCAACATTTTCTTTTACTGAGACAATGCCTAACTCTTCTCATTGCCTGTACAGCCTCTCTTCGTCTTTCGCACAATTCTTCTGTGGATGATTATCTCTGTGGCAGTTACTCTTAAGAAGTGTTTTCCTTAGGCTGTCCTGTGTTCTGCTTCAAAGAGTAATGTGGGTGCTTAAGTAATCATTTCTTCTTGAAATGATCGTTTCACCAACATATATCATCTACAGTCAATATTTTTTAGTTGAAACTTTTATTTCTTGATGAAATGATAACAGAAATCTACTCATTACCCATAGTTACATTTTCTTTTCTATACTAAAGCTCACGATAACTTGTTTTTTTGGAAAATATACACATACACATACACAGGCAAGTATACTACAAGATAGCCAAAACCAGATAATCTACAGATACAAAATTCGTCAGTGGCACCTTGACCAAGAGGCGAAATCAAATAAGACTGCAACAACTTGACACCATGAGAGAAAGGAAGCTCATAGAAAAATATTTAAAGGAGCATAGGAACAAAGAGAGGCGAATGCACGCTTCTAAGTTCTTAGAAGAAGAAGACCTACAAAGTAGGTCGAAACGTTGGCTAATCAATAAAGTTTTATAAATACATGCATATATTTTTCTTTTCGGTTGGTGCCATAGACTATGAAGAACTTTAGCCGCGGGATGTGATCATTATGGAGACACATATTGTTCGTGGTCACTTAACCTCATGATGAACCTAAACATGGAATTCATGGTGCAACGGGAGCCTGCTATGGCTAACTAGTCCCTCTGGGGCTGATTCCACAGTGCCCTTTCCCGTGACTTACAATAGAGTTAAAGGAAAGCCCAAGAACACCGACATTTCTTTCACTGAATTAACGTCAGGGCGGCTATAGATAGTTAGAAATACACAGAATCAGGCCATTCCTGCAACGTCCAGTCATTATAAGTTGCCTCCAGTAGTCTGAAGGGCCTTAAATACCGAAAGTTGGGCTAATACTTGAGAATTTCCGATACCGTGACTCAAATTCACAACCTTTGGGTTTGTAAGAAGGTGCTCTTTTGCAAACGCGTTGACCTGATCAAATCTGTATTTATAACTCATTGTATGTAAATATAATTATTATTTTTTTATTATTTTACAATATAGACAATTTTTGGTTTCGGAATTTAATATTATTATATAGCGTTATTCAATGAAAACATTGTGTTTCAAACCCTTATTGCTAGTTGTGTAAGTTCCGCAATACATGTTTCAGATTCCATAGCTCGCACAAACGTAAGCACATGACCAGGGAGCAGAGCAAATATCCTATTTATAAAATATCGACAGGATCCAAGAACACGTAAAGACAATATTGTCCCATAGGTCCTCCGGTGTACTCTTCCTTTCCATTATTTACGATGGACCAGCAAAAGTTCCGTCAGTTCATGAATTACTGATCCATGAACAGACATGAAACTTTAGTAAATTCTTAAAAATGTTTACCTTTTCGGCATATTTTATCAGAAAAACAACCGGGCCCCAAAAATATTGATATCAGCTTGGGAGAACCTGTACTGGTGATTCTGCAATTCTGGGGACCAATAGGAAATAGATGGGCAGCAATAGATTATTGGCTGATGGCTATCGTACGACAAAGGGGGCGTTAACCAATACGAACAATGGACCAATCAGGGAAGGGAATACATGTGTGGACCAATCATCTTGTTCCATCTGAAATCACTTAGATAAAATCATACTGATTACCGGTAAATTCATTAAAAGTCAGTAAAAGGTACAGTTTCTTCTTATATCATACGATAAAATATCTGTTATATCAGATATTTTATTTTATTTATATTTTTCTAATTGTATATGGTCGTTTCATATGAGCTGCCCATTTTAAAAGTAAAGATTGATTAATATTGAAAAGGGAAAGGTAAAAAGAGACCTTACATAAATGATAAGACCGTGGAAAAATTCCAACGAAAAGCCCTTAAGTCTCCAAACTAAAACAGAAATTGAAATGATATAAATTAAAATAATTTATGTTTACTTCAAAATATTTTCTATACATACATACATAAATATTTCTATGTATTTCCTCAATGAAATTTCCGATCCCAGATCTGAAAAATGGAGGGTTTTGTGATAAAATAAAGCCTGAAAATGAGGTGCTGACTTGAGAATCAATTTAAAAAACATTATCCTTAAGAAGTTGTTGAAATTTCTGAACACAAGCAAATCTGGTGGAGATAAGTTTGGAGATAAGTTATGTGGAAGCTCATCGTAAACCAGCTATTTTAGTTTATTCGCTGTCTATCGCGAATTATAAGGTCTAAAGTTGTGCAAGAGTTACACATTTACATTTTTTATTTGATAAATTTTTGTTGCATTATATAAATATCCCTTATGCATTACGATGCTGATGTGATGGTTTCATCTCTGGGTAGAAAGGAGAAATGTATTAATTATTTATTAATTAATCCTAGACACCAGCTGTAAATTTCTAAAATCAAAGGTTAATGGTCAGTTTGTTAAAACACCCTTCCCAAACGCGGTGGTAAGGGTTCCTGCAGCTTTGGCTACCGAGTGTTCAAGTTTAAACTTATAAAAATAATTTTAAAATACTCGAATTTCCATGATCATTTTTGATTTCATACTAAACAATGATTGTTCAATTGTAGTGGTAATATATGTTATACAAAAAGAGATTAATAAAAGCTCATTAAAATCTGTAAACATAAACATAAATATAGTAAACAACAGAAGTCCACCGATTCCACTTTGAATTTAAGAAAAAATAAAAACAGAGATTTTTGTGAAATGGACAAATAAATCATAATGTATTTTAATTACTATGGAATAAATTAAATAAATGTATAACATATTTTTTTAAATAAATAACGTCTTGAGAATGAACAAAGTGGCATAAACGATTTAAATTAATAAAGTAGTTTAAAAAGGGATATAATCTTGTAAGTTAATAATATAATATTAAATATATTGTATTATTGAATTTATTTACTTCAAATTTAATAATAAACTATCTTAATTTAATTACCTTTGTAATTAATATTATTAAAAGTTCAATATATTAATTAACTTCATAAATAATTTTAAGTCTGAATAAAAATTAATAATTAGTTTAAATTAAATCAGAATCCAATTAACTGTTGAAGTTTTATCAATGCCTTTTACAACTTTTTGGAAAATTAACTCAGCGCTATTTTCGGGAGGGTATTTTAAAACTGGAATAAAAAATTTAAAAAGTTACAATTCTGCTTATAACTCACCCACCACTTCCATTATATCATTAAAAGTTTACAAAGTGAAAAGTGTGTCTTTGAAAGATGCCGCTTTGTGTTATTTTTTTTTTTTTATTAGTTCATTCAGTGTTTTGTTGACTGGCTGTTGAAGGCTCAACAAAAAGACTAATTATTGCCAGTGGAACGATGTACGATCTTGTTGGGACTGGGAGTAAAGAGAAATAAAGAAATGGATAAATCAGAGAGAGAAAAATAAAACATTTTACTTACTGAAATTTATATATATGTATGTAAACCTGTGCTTATTACCAGATGACTGATTTTCAATGATGACTGTGAATCAAGTTTCATTTTAGGTAAGATTTATTTTAAATTTATAATTTGATAGTATATATTATCAAATCTTATATAGTTAAATTGTCGTTTTATTAATCAATTAGCACTTATACTTAATAAAATATTGGATTTATTGTACTTCTATTAAAGTCAGAGTAAACTTGGTATCTTTAGGGTTAGTTATAACTGGGACAGAATTTGTAGCACTATAGGCTTGGGCGCCTAACATCTTAGAGCCGAACTTAAAAAGAATCATTGATAAACAATAAATACATATCATATTACACGTCTTCTTAATTCAAATATTTCCAAGATAAAAACTACACATCCTAGACTGGAGATGGCAAATTCATCTTTAAAAGCTAAACTAAACAAGACCTATCTATTAGAGACAATATGTAGATTTTTTTAAAAGTACCCAATAAAAAAGATGTGTTCTTATGGTAGACCGAGGTGTAGGTGGAAAGGTCGCATTAAGATGTAATGATTTGGTTCGGGTAATGGTCCATGGACGTAAGTTTGTAAGCAATGTATCGCCTTCGGGTTCGCAAAGACTTATTGGTATTACAAAATCACTTATGGGCCATATAATATGTTTCCCAATTAGTATTTTTGGGACTGATATGGCGAAAAATCTATTAGCGTTATTCGAGTCACAACCGTCCCCGATATAAGACAGCTTGAGGCCGCCTGAGGAATCAGCAACGAAGAGCACGTGTTCTCAAGGAGCGCGCTTTGACTTCTGATCACTGTGAAAATCAAACTGAGACTGGGGCTTCTCTTATAAAATCCGCTATGTTTTTTTATTATTCATTAATTTTAGAAGTGGAATATTTTTTATTTAATTTTTGATTATTATTTTCATTAATGAAGTTTTGTAATGTACCAGGATTAAAAAAATATAAGCCCCTTGCTAAACTCTTAACGGAGGCATAACAGTTGAAGTTTGGAGGTACAAAAAAAAATTACAAAAAATAAATCTGCTTTTCCAGGATTTTCTCTGAAGATCATTAGAAGGCCATAGGAAAATTTATTTCTATGTTTTGATTAAATAGCTATATTGGATTCATTGATTATAAAATGCATTATGTCTCTGTACTACAATTTACAAATTTTTAAAAAAACATATCCATAAAAACATATCCAATAAAAAAGTTGAGTTACGAGATTCTATTATTTGTAAGAACATGAAATGGGCAAGATTGACACGCAACTAACTACAATTTCGCTAATGAAAAACATTACTACTTGTAGTATGATATCAAAAACTGCTTGGTACGTAAAAAATGAATGAACAACTCCTCATCATAACAAAAAAGTAAAAACTGTACCACTAAAACCCAGAAGGATCATAGCTTCAGTACATGGTAGAGACTACTGTTGAACTGGGAGGTGAATTGTCCGAGATCACTGTGGCTGAAATGATATCAAATTTATTAATTTATCCACCGCAGATATTTTTTAAATTCGGAATAGCAGCTAACCAATCTACAATATACACTTAGATACACAGTTCGTTACTACAAATTTACTGAGAAAATAATTTTTTATATCAGAATAAAAAACACGAGGTTATTAAGTTAATCTCTAAATTCTCATGAATGTATTAATTTGAAGCATCGTGCGAAGGCATGTGAAAATAGATCCTTGAAAATAGAATTAGATTTATTACAATTACAATTGTTGTATTATTCATAAATAAAATCTTAGAGAATGAGAAAAAAAAGAACGGAAAGATACACTTATTTGAGATTAAAACTATTTAGATTAGAGAAATTACATTTTATTAAAAGAATTATTCCATTTTTATAAATCTACTTAGGTTTATATAACGCTCTATACAACGAAAAGCTTATTTAAAAAGTTAAAAGATAGATTATGTAATAAAGGAAAAGACAAAAAACAAGGGTAAATATAAAAATTTGAAGAAGGAAAAAAGCAGAAAGGTGGGAGAAGAGACGGTTAAATTTTGAGGGTTGTTTTAAAATTTAATCAAAGGGAGGCCTGTAAGGGACTGGTGGCGCTAGCTAGTGGCCTTCCCTTTAACTAACTTCTCCCTAGGGGTTGCACTACGTCACATAAATTTGAAATAGGACTTCTCTTAAAAATAAATTTATTATACCGCATAAATCAACAAACGCATTAATAATATGAGACTCTAAATTTATTATATTTTATATTTTTATTCGTAGTTATTTATATGGCGTAAGTTAAAAAAAAAAGTTATTAAACAAATATAACGTTTATAAAAAATTAAGGATGTTTTTACGAAAAAACAAAACAAAAACAAATATGTAGAGCACTGTTTTTCTGAGCTGAGGGGCCCGGACCCTGTGCGATCAGCAGACCTCTATGGGGCTCATCCAGCCTCTATGAAGTGGGTACTCTTTAACTGTGGAAAACCTTAAAGCTGAGCGGAATCTAGGCCTAATTACCTTCCTGCACAACCGTTGCTATATAAACAGTACAGTCTCTACCATGTACTGAATCCAACTTCTTCATAGGTCGTAGTTCATTTAACTTCATTTTGGCGACGTTTCGAGACTATGTTGGTCTCATATACACAAATAACACACGTGGAAGAGGTTAATACAGAAATGGTACTTTAAATTTGATTACTGAATCATGGTATACACACATATATATATGTGTTGGTTAATATCATAAGAATAAAGAAAGCTCCTTTGAAGTCAATTTTTCAGAGAATAAAAAAACATTTTAAATATTCAACGGTTTCTAAAACCAATAAAACTTTAAATTCGAGTCAGACAGCACCCTCCCCCCCCCACTACCCTCCCCTTCAGGACGGATAATGGAATTAGAACACTGAGGGATGTAAATCCAGGCTCCTCTAAAAGCTGAGTCTCGCTCTTAAAATTTTCTTTAGTCCTCTAATCGGGTTGTCTATGCTCCCTGAATACCAAACAACTGAGCCATTTGTTCTTCATGGTCTCAGAACTAAAAGAAGTTTGATTCGAAAAAAAAAACCTATGCTACTAAAACCCAAGAAGTGTCTTGTGTCAGTTCATAGTAGTGACAGTACATTTTCTAAGCAAAATTTTGTGCAGGGCGGTTATTTGACTCAAATCACTTCCTTGTTATTTGTCTTTGTTGCCGAGCCGAAGTTCCTGGATTCAAATCCCGCTATTTGCCGGGCTTAAATTTAGTCTTTCAGCAGCCGGAGATGGACTCTATAAGATCTAGGACCCTCCTGGGGCTCACCATGCCATTTATAAAGTGGATACCCAAAAAAGAGGGATGAATCTGGCGGTTGAGCGTGATCTAGGACAAATCACCTCCTGCACAACTAAGAAACCCCGCTATTTTTAGTTCAGTCTCTACCATTTCATTCCTATCATTGGTTGTAGTGGCACAGATTTTTTTTTTTTTTTTAAGGATACTCATTACATAGAGGGTCTGCCCACAAGAAGGTCTCTAAAACCCATTATCTGTTACAACTGATCTTGAACTGTGGAGTAGGGATAAGTAAACTTACAGTATAGAATGTTGGCACCACAGAACATAATGACACGATCTACTTGATCAGATCGCGGAGCTTGCCGGATTGCTTGGATGGGGGTCACGTTACCCCGTTTTGATACGAACCAACGTGCAGCAAAGCCTTCTCATAGGTCCATAACTAGTTCTTCAGGTGCCGATTCACCTGTCCCGCGTCGACGAACTTTCTGGTTACAGGAAAGTAACAAATCGGTCTAAATACATGGATATTTGGCCTTCGGGGGCAGTGAGCGCAAGCAGACCTATATTTGTTTCGCTGAAGTAGACCGCCATTGAACTAACTGAAAATCTAGTCACAATTTAAGGCAATGCTATCGTTTATTTAGTATTGATAAACATTCAGAAACTGAAATTCCAAGGCGATGGTAACTTTGTTTTGATCAAGTGTCTTCGATATATCTGTGGCACCTGTGCATAGTGGGCTAAGTCGAATTTTGTGAATTTCAAGCTATCTACTTAGAATCGTAATTTTTCTGAACTTATTTTAAGTTCAAGATTGGACTATCAGTCCACGATTCACAAAGGAATATCCTTCATTGCAATGGACGGAACACTTAGCCTGCTAGACACAAGGAAAGAGAAAACAATTACGATTCTAAGTAGATAGCTTGAAATTCGACTTAGCCCACTATGCACAGGTGCCACAGATATATGTGGCTATATCCTATTTTATTTATTGTTAAGAGGTAATAATTACATTCTACAAAAATATGTTTCTCTGTAAACATGGCGTTGCTACATATGTACGAAGGAGGTGGCAGTTTTTTAATATGTGAATGAGTGAGCCGAGTGTGCCCTAGCCTCATGCGGGCTAGGGCGACCTCTCCTCGGATGTTATTTAAAGTTTCTATCCTGTATATTCAACTATTATCGAATTATCGTTTTAAAACTTAGAGCGTCTTCATAAATCCGTAATCATAGCTTTTAATTACACACCCAAAGGCGCAAATGTATGGGGTGGGATACTGTTCTATATGTCCCGAAGTCAAATTATTTATTATAGTATAAATAAAATAAAGTAATATAATATAACAAAATGTAATATAGTAACCTATATTGTAATATAGTATTACATTAACTATATTAATACTTAAAAAGATAATACGCATAGAAACATGCTATGAGATAAGCCACGTCAACTGATAGTCAAGTTATCTAGTAGTTACATGTTTTATGTAACTACATAAACTTAATTGACCGTAACAAAGTTATACAGCAAGTACATTAAGCTCTAATTCCAATAAGAGGATTGTTTAACATAAATATTACAACTCCGAGAATGATGTTTGAGTTTGGATCCCGAACAACAGACAAGTTAACAGATACTTGCCCGATTTGAATTTCAATTTGACGTACGTAGTTAAATCGCAAAATCAAACAAAGGGCTTAATTTAGTATTTGTTGAGGTATCTATTCCTTAATAATTTTATTTGTACGTCTGTTGTTGAAGAGCAAACAACTACAAATGGTTATTATTGCCCTCACCGCTAGAGAATATACATATTTGCATTAGCTACATAATTAAATATATACATTGTTGTTAAATTAGTACATAGTAAAAAGATTGCTACATATAAAAACATTAACATACCATGCTATATTAAACATATAATAGAAAGATAAATACTTATATAAAGTTATTCATATTAAAATAAAACGTTATACGTATTTATATAAACTTTAAAATATCATATGACGCCAAACTTAGTCATATGACAGACGTGAGATAACCTGCAGAGACAGGTGTGAGCGAAGGTTATAATAGACATTATAGACTGCTATTGTAGAAATTAAGTATTGAGTGTAATTACTGAATATTGACTATTGTGTTGATTCATTTATGTTATTAAAGATACCTGGAGTTATTTAGTTAGTTATAAATTTGTAAATATGTTCTTTTTAATTACAGTTCTGAACTGCATCCACATGAGTTTTATTCTATCACCTCATTGGTTAAGTCGTTGAATTCACGACTTACATATAATAAAATTTATATTAAATACTCTTTCAAGTTTCCACGGCCACTATTTATACACAAAACCTAAGTGGTTTCTGGTTTAGACCGTGTTGTTAACATCAACATATAAAGTTGATACCCTTGATTGGAAGAAAATCTGGCGTTTCCTGGAAAATCACATCCTTGCAGTTTGAAAAAAAAGAAAAGAAAAAACCTGTACCACTACAACCCGTGAACGGGTCTGGGATTCAGTACATGGTAGATACTGTACTGTTTCATGGACAACGGTTCTGCAAGGAGGTGACTTGTCCTAGGCCACGCTTAACCGCCAGATCCCCTCCCCTTATTTTGGGTACCCTATTTTTATAATATTTTATAGAGGCTGGGGGTAAGCCCCAGGAGGGCCCTAGATCCTATATGATCCATCTCCCGCTGCAAACAGACTAAAAAAAGGTTTTGCCTGCAGCGGGATTTGAACCAGGATTTCCGGCATGGCAACTCAGTGCTCTACCACTTAGCCACTCCACTCCCCATTTAAAACAAAACTGTATCAAAATTACAAAATATCAACAAAACTTATTGCATTATTATTATTAAACTTATTGTTCTATGAATATTTCAAATATTGTGGTCGCACTGATCAAATCATCTCTCTGCACAAAAGCTGTTCTAGTACAGTATAGTCTCTACCATATACTGAAACCAAGACCATTCAGAAGTGGTACTGTTTTATTTTTATTCACGGAAGGAGGTCTCTCAGCCAACTCCTTTTTTGGAAGCCAAAACGTCAACTGTGGCCCCTTCCTTTATTAGCCCTTTGATATGTCCGTGCAGTTAATGATGACCGAGAGAGTGTTGGCCGCCGCCTATAGAAATGTCCGCTCAGTCCTGGAAATGGAAACCCGATTTATAGGCTGGGTGAGCCCGAACAGATCCCAAATGACCCGTCCGTGGCTGTGGCAAATAAATTGCGATATTAATAACCACCTATTATTTACTATAAAGTTACTAAAACCAGTTTTACATTATTAACGAATCCAATATCAATCCTTTCATGACAAACTTTATTCCCACCCAAACCAACTAGTTTTGAACCTAGCTTCCTCTATAATTCTCCGTGGTGTCAAAAAGAATATGGCCTCGTGACCTTCTTACATAAATCTATTATTTGAGATCTACATTCTTGATATATACCTGCTATGTTATCTAATTCAGTTGTGAATTACAATAAATAAAACTATTCATATACATACACATATAACCCTGATAGCGATCTAATCAGTCCCTCAATTTCGTTACGTGAAAAGAACATGAAATCTCCGAGCCAAGGACTCAACCACACCTGGCAGCCACGTGGTGCCAAGGTTTTTGGCTCTAACCTGGGTTTAGTAGGCATCTTACATCAATCATATAGTCAAAGGTAAACATATTGTATCATATCCTTTATAGTTTAAAGTAAAGTATAAACTATTAAAAAATTATCACCATCATAAAAATAATAAATATAAAATAAATTATTTAGAATGATGTATGGCTGAAAATAATAAAATATTTTTCGCAAATATGTTTAGTTTGAAGGATTAGTTTCAATGATGTCTGAGAGCCCAGGGACTTTCGGTACAATTCAACTAATAGTCCGATTCATATAGCCTTTAGGCACGCCTATAATATTATTGCCTTGAATGTAACATTGACAATGATGACAGCCTTATCAATCGTTTAATGCAATAATTAATATACAACACTATATCACTGGAAAATTGCATTGCAAAACCCAAATTATCATAAAATGCTGTCAACGTTGTAGTATTTAACACATCATCAAGGGGGATTATTAATAGCATATTCTTCTTCCTTTCAATATTATCCCAGCCAACAGAATATATAGTATTATTCAGTTACAGTTATTACCATGTTACTGAACCCAAGTCCCTTCGTGGATTGTAGCGGTGCATGTTTGTGTAATATGCCAAGAAACAGTATAATATTTCTGTAGATAATGCTTGTTATACACCTGTTTCCGATTTAAATCTGGTGGGAATAATATCAGGATAGAATAGGGACTCACTAGTACATTACACGAGAATAGCTTATCGATTATCAGGAGATTATCGAAATGGAAAAACATCGAAGGAGATTATGATCGATAGCTGCGGCGAGATTAGAGTGAAGATTACCCGATTGAATAGTGTATCGAATGAGGAGCCATTATATTCCCAATCCTCCATCTTACGTAATCCCATGTTACTAAAAAGAAGTTGGTCGCTGTCCGTGTATGGAGCCATGAGAATTGGTCGCTGCGGCTGTTGTGAACTTGGATTCGTCACCGTGAAAGGTCGCTCTAACAAAACGTCTTATCCAAGGATCTTCCACCTTGTTCCGAAATATCTTGTTCCATCACTAGATAGTGAAAATAATAAAAAGTATATAATAATAATAATAATAATATATATAAGGCTCGTTTAAGGACCAATCAGAATGCAAATATTGGGTCGTAATATTTACAGTTTTCTTTTTATTAGGGATTAGATTATTTGTGCACAAACAATTATGTTATGTATATCGTTTTAAAGATCATTTAATCCTTTTTCGTAATCAGTCTCACTCTTCCTTTTGAAAGCGAAGCAACGTTTTAGAAATAAATAAGAATAAAATTATAATAATTATAAATTATTAGTTATAAAATTATGAAATTCGTATAATGTTTCTCTACGAATTTAAACTTGGCCATAGCGTCATGGAGGCCTACCGAAACATTAATATTGTTTACGGTGAAG
Source organism: Arma custos (assembly GCA_037127475.1). Classification (NCBI taxonomy): domain Eukaryota; kingdom Metazoa; phylum Arthropoda; class Insecta; order Hemiptera; family Pentatomidae; genus Arma; species Arma custos. Next base: position 48,672,384 of record CM073765.1, read on the forward strand.
ATACAGTGAGCGAAAGAACAATCTTCCGTTGGTTTGAAAATTTTCGGTCTGGGAATTTTGACCTTACCAACAAATAACGTGGTAGGCCGAAGACTAAGTTGGACAACGAAAAGTTGAAAGAGCTGGTCGAAGCGGGCCCTTCCCAAACCACTCGTGAATTAAGTTCACAACTTGGAGCAAGTGCCATGCCGGTTTCCAGGCACAGGGACTTGGTAAGACAAAAAAGCTGGAAATATGGATACCACATGAAATTATCTCTGGAACTCTCCAACCGATTTTTACTTTTTCCATTGTTTGGATAATTGTTTAAGAAATAAAAAAATGCCCTGAAATCGGCCTTCCAAGACTTCGCTTCTTCCTTAACACCTAATTTCTACAGAGCGGTGATGGAAATGCTTGTTTCACTTTGGGAAAAGTGTATTGAAAGTGAAGGTAATCAAACTTTGATTACTGAAAGCATTGTTTAATAATTTTTTTGCTAATAATTTAAATTTACACCTTCACTGTCACATCCTTAGTTACAACCCAATAGTTATAATGACTATAATAACTATTTTGTTAAAATCAAATCATTTCGTCTATGCAAATAGAGAATATATCATCGAAAAGCTTATAATCAGACCAAGGAGCTTCGTTTTATTATAATGTGTTATAATATAATAATATAGTTATTATGCTGATGGGTCCGGGTTCAAATCCTGCTGAGGCTGATAAAATCTCTAATATTGTTCGAATGGCACCTGTGGGATCTAGAGAACCTTCTTGAGCTCACCTAGCCTCTATAAAGTGCGTTAACCAAAAATGGGGAAAAAACCTGGCTGTTGCGCGTGATATGGGACAAATATTATTTATGATATTATGTCATGTAACCCTCATATCAACTCTTTATTTATATAATGCTATTATATGTTTATTTCAAATGCATTACCTAGCTAATATTTTGTTATATGTGACGCCTTCTGGACCCTATATAAATAGGGCAAGGGAAATACAATAGGTTGTGCCCCTTAGGGTTTATTACCATTTCTCTTAAGGTAATAGCGGCAGTTTTTCGGAAGGAGCCGGCAACTCAAGATGCAAGGAACTGGATGAAGCAATGGTCGAGAAATAACCAGTCACATATGGCATGCCCCTTCCTTAGTAAGTAGTTATACAATACCATGATCAGCACAAATAAATTTAACGTTAAATATTTTTATTTTGAAGAGAAATGATTCGTCCTGGCCAATATTCCAACCCGGGTTGTCAGTGCTCTAAACCACTGAGCTACCAGGGGTCGTATTCAGTCAGACAAATCCGTTCTCTTCACCGATCCATATCCACGTGTTCTCGCAATTTTGCGATGTATATTTTTATTTAAATATTTTATCTCTTCGAAGCAAAAATATTTAAAAATAATCAGCATCAAAATAACAATTGATAAAAATAAATTATAAATAATATATAGACGAAAGTCAACAAGATTCTAATTAAAGTAATGTTCAATAAACATTCTTCCCCGTGTATACATCGCAAAAATTGCGAGAACACGGAGATATAGGATCGGTGAAGAGAAAGGATTTGTCTGACTTGGATACGACCCCTGGTAGCTCAGTGGTTTAGAGCACTGCACAGGAGATGCAGACGACCCAGGTTCGAATCCCGGCCAGGACAAATCTTTTCTCTTCAAAATAAAAATATTTAAAAATAATAACCATCAAAATAACAATTCATAAAAATGAATTATAATTATAACGTTATTTCATGAAATTCAAATGGATCTTTATTCGATAAACAACTCCTGGTCAGTCAATCACGTCAACCTTTGGAGAACAGAGGAATATGTCTCTTGTTTATTAATGATACAGAATTACTATATATTAAGTATAATGATCTCAGGGTGGCATCCCATTTTATAATTCAAATATTATACAGATCAATAGACATGACTTTTCCTTAAGATCATAGCGCCAATTTAGCATTTTACACTGTATAAGTTTTTATTATTTTATTTGATATTTGTTCTTTCCTCATTCTCTTAGTCTTTACCTTGTATCGAACCCAAGACTCATGATGGGATGTATTAATATAAAACAGGTAGGCTGTAATAACCAGTTTTTTCCACTTAAAACAAAACAACAATTATAGATTAATGAAGGTTTTTCTGGCATTAAAAAGATAATAGCATTTGCCTAGTGACTGCAGAGTTAAATAGCGCAATTTAGGCCTATCTTCTTTCGTAAAAGATGTAGAGATAACGAAACGAACCTAGATGAGGTAATGTACGAAATATGTAAATATCCTGAACAACCTAATCGAGCTAGCCTTCGCCTCCATGACCGCAACAACACAATGGATAATTGAACTGAGGCGGTTCAGGTGCTCACAGAATTACCTCAAAATTAGGATATGTTCCGAGTATCCAAGTTCTGTCGACGGCGGACCGGAAGCGAATTCGGCTCAGAAGTGAAGGATAGGAAATGTCGGGCATTCCTCGATGTCTTCACTTCTTGGTCAGGGCGACCTTGGCTAGGATAATAGGGTACGATCAGAGCGTCGGCGATCTTTGTTCTATGGTCTGATAAATACAATCAAAATAATTAGGCAATATTATTTAATGTGTAAATTTTAGAGTTTTTCAAACGTTTAATGTTGTTGATGAACAATATTTGTAAAAGAGACATATCATATTTATTATAATGTCATATGGAAAACTAAATAAAAAAATCAATTGAAAATTATGAATCCCTATTAACTATTTAGAGCTATTCCATTGTACTAAATAGTTACAGACGCGATTAAGATCTTGCACAGCAGATCTAAAATTAAAGGCTCGCGTCTCTGAAATACTAGATAATAATCAGTCGATGTTTCACCAATTCTAGAATCACTAGAGGAAAAGAACTGTACCACTACAACCCGTGAAGGGTCTGGGGTTCAGTACATAGTAGAGACAATACTGTTTCATCAACAACGTGCAGGGAGGTGATTCGTCCCAGATGACGCTCAACCACCAGATATTTCCCCCTTATTTCGGGTACCCACTTTATTGAGGCTGGGGGAGCACTTAGGAGGTTCCTAGCTCGTATATGGTCCATCTCCGGTTGCTGACAGACTAAATTAAAGTCTTGCCTGCAGCGGGATTTGGACCAGCATTTTCGGCATGGCAACTCAGTGCTGTATCACTGAGTCACTCCGCTCTCGGAATCAGTAGAATAACAACCAAAATAAAAATTCTCATCAAAGAAGACCAAATGCTGTCGCTAACATCTCACTGCAACAATCCTAAAACAGACTCATTACTCAGGAACAACAATCCATTCCAAGAGGTTCAATAAAAAACTCCAGTAGAATCCCTGAATAAGCGAAACGTTGGATAATTTATTTTACAGTATTTTATCATTTCAGCATCATAATAATTATTCCATGAGTATTCACTCGCTTTTAATAATAGTAATAAATGTATAAGTAATAATAAAATTACCCTTCAAAAATAAATTGTTATTGAACGTCTTGGAGTGAGGTCTCCGATTAATTAGTGAATTATTATTTTGGTTTATGTCCTGATAATGCCTGAATTGGTTATTTTCCAGTATTTTAGAAACAAGATGCTTTGTTATTTGGAGTCTTCCCTGATAGAACAGTCTGTTCTACCTCTACATTTTGATCTAGTTCGTTCCCCATATTTTTGTTATATTGTATAATATACCCTCTTAAATTGCCATGGCACATATTTTGAATCCATTAATCCATTCCGACTAACGAGATGGTATCAGATTAAGCCCCGAGGAAGCTAGCAGCACGTCTAGCGAAACGTCGATAAAGAACTTGATGACACGGTCGAAACTAGAAGAAATATGGGTAAATGGATTCGGTTTATAATAAATTTTATTATTTTGTTTTAATATTTTTTCCATTATTTTTTCTCTATCCTTTGCAAGCTTTTAAAATATATATATATAAAGTATGTCCGAAAATTGTTGGGTTCAAATTGCTACAAGTATCCTGATATTTTAATGACACCATTGATATATTGTTCGTTATCGCCTTGGAAACTTTCCGAGGCACGCCACATATTTCGATCTTACTACTTACTGTAGCTAGAACATTCCTGAGAGATATGACGCACAGTGAGTGTCACCTTACACATTGTTCACTGAAGCGGATCACTCTTGTCATCAGGTATTCCTAGGGCGAATGAAAATAAAAAATTCTAAGGAGGGTACTCATTTTTTAAGGAGGATAAGATTTTTATTTAGAACATTATTTATTTTTTTTGCTACAATAGAACCAGTTTTAAAGACCCATTGATAAGTACATTAGTATAAATACGTATCTATAATTTTTAAAATGAAACAACGGAGTGTAGTGGTGATCATTGAGGTCCATGACGTCGTCACCACTCCAGGAACTTCAGTGCTCAAATTGGAGTTCACCAAAATGGCCTTTCTTCTTCTTCTTCTTAAAGTACTTATGTTCTTGGGATGTTAGCTATTATAACGACCTATCTTATTTCACTGTACACTGCCCGAACCAAGCCTATCGATGTTAGTCCTCTCCATTGCCTCAGGTTCTTCAACCAGGAGCGAGCTCGGTTTCTTTCAAACGCTGTACGATGCAGCAGGCGGTACTTTTCATCACACATCACATGATCAAAGTATGGAAATTTATATCTTTTGATGCTGAGGGTCTTCAGTATTCGTTTTATCGTGATTTTGTTGCTGACAAGTTGCACCTATAGAACGCAAAGCTTACGATAACACCAAACCTCAAATGCTTGAATACGTTTACTTGAAGTATCCGTAAGTGTTCATCTGGAATGTATGATAACACTGAGGACATGTAACATCTGAGTACTAATTCGAGGCGACAGGTTCAAATTTAGGTTGCATTGCACTTTTCTGTTAATATAAATAATCGGTCCAAAAAAGAGAGTTTAGAGATTACTCAACGCTGAATTGCGAAGCATGCACCCCTTTAATATTAGTCAAGTGACAGCTTCCCGAAGATTGAGCAGGGTTTGCGAAGTAGCTGGGCTTAGTAGTTATTGAATTGCTGAAACGTTAATAAGCGCTGTGCTGACTGGGAAGCGACTAAGTTGTAGACCGAGATGTAAATGAGAAGATTGAGCTAAGAGTTTGTTAGCAGAGATTTGTTGTATTGGCATCGATTTCTGGCTCACTAATCCTTATTATTACTTTTAGACTTTTAGAGGCCTTTTAGACTGATTATTTTCAAAAATTTATCGAAAGGCCGTTTATTGCTTATTCACCCATCCAACAATGTACTAATATTTTTTTTTATTTATAATTTTATGATGTTGTTATACATATATTATATGATTAGTTTTATCCATCAATTTCCTTATTATAGGTTCCAGGTATTTATAACGAAACTCTTTTCGGTGGATTTGGCCTCCAGAAGTATAATAATACCTTCCAGTGGGAGGTTCTATTATTGTATTCCATGTAATCAATGCGCTTCTTAGAAATATATTTTTAAATCTTCTCTTAAATGTATTTTTATTAATTTAGGAAGGAAATATTGTACATTGGGCTGAAATGGAAAAATTCCGGTAATGGACTCTCGACAAGAAGTTGTAAAGTCAAATTGCATTAGTTATTGTTGATATATGTTGATGACGTAGAGATAGATATAATACACCCAAGATTGCGGGTTCGCAGCCCCGCTGGTGGCCTCAGTATTTTTTTAAAGGAAGTAAAAATCCTTAATTATACCGTCCTTCGGATTCGGAATAAATCGGGGACCCCGAGCCAAGGTGTCAGGTGCTAAAGATCCCATTTTTGGTAGAAAACCGGTCAATCTTTTATGTTTTAAGCATTGTTTAAAAGTAACAGTTACAAAATCATGTAATTCTGTTACTATTAATGCAACTGTTTATAGGAATTTATTTATTTCTATGTTTAGCAATTGTATGAATTTTCTAATAGTTTTTCGTGTTTTTAATAATAATTCGTGTTTTCTGAAAATCGTTTAATTTTGTTGATTTTTTCTTCCTTTTTGTTTGTTTATCATATTTTTTAGCTATTTGGATAATGCTTTCTCTAATACTTCATATCGTCGGCTAAGAGTTTAAGCCTGCTAACTCCACTTTTGGTCCAAAATTACATTTTTATACCATCTGTAAGAGAAAAATTGGCCAAATAGACTGTAAAACTAGCTAAACTCACTCTAAACGTAAAACTGTCAAACCTATTTTATTCAAATCGCGCAGGTAACTCCATGATTGACGCCACTTATATCTTAAAACTTATTAACGATCAAATTTTAGTATTTTATTAGTTTCTAATAATGTAGAACATCCAATAATACACCAACTGTATTTTTGGTTTTAACCTAAAACTGTAAAAAGTTGTATTCATCTCATATAAATTTATGTCAAAGGGAGTTAGCAGGACTTAGCCGACTATATGGCTCATTTTTATAATTATTTTTTTCGATATTTCTAGCTCTTACAGAAATTTAAAAATTATAATTTATAGAAATATCATATTCCCAACCATTCTATTTGGGTGTGAAATATGATTCTTACTAATAGAGTATGATTGATGACTTAAAGTATTCGGAAATAAAGTATCCCGTAGAATATTCGGTTCAAAAACAGTATGAATCGACAGGAAAATTTAGCAGGTTATACAACAATCGCAGAAGATGATTTAGGTTTACATAAGTGATAAAATCGCAAAGGTAAAGATGGAATAAAAAAAATATTACACTAGATAATAAACGAATTAATTACTAAAATAATAATTGGCGCTGAGCCGAGTGGTAATTGTCCGAGAAGTAGTTCAAGGCGTATGTGGGATAATAGAATTAAGGATGATCTTAAGTATTTGGTTTAGGCTGTGGGAACCTTATCGGTGGTACGGCATTGAATCTTTGGATTCAATAAGCTATTTATTGTTATTACTTAGTATGTTATTACTTAGAATTGTTATACGTAAATGTATTGTAAGTAAAGTGGAGTATTATTGTATTTCATTTTTGCACAATCGTTTTTCGTTCGTTTTAAATGCCGCAAAAATAAAAAAACAAATGCTTCTTTAATGAACCGGCAAAAGAAGTTGATGCATGTCTTATTAGTTAAAAATTAAGTTTATATAAGGTCTGAAATAAAATATATTCAGGTTTATTTATTTATTTTTATTTATTCCGAGAGGAAGGTTGCGCAATGAAGGTGGTCAAATACCTCACATTTTGTTCCTTTTTATCGGAAAAATCCCAAGGACCTCCGGTCCCGCTCACTGATATAGGTTCATTGCCCATTTATTTCCACTTATTTACTCTATAATACATAGATAAATAATTATTTACTTTAAATTATATTATGATGTACATAAGTTTTAATTAGGTTTATGCTCGATCGATTTGGCCCTTACTACGATCTTGATAATCTGACACTAATAACGCTTATATCCTTGTTGCTATTAATGCCAATTTATGTTGCGTCAATTAATTTTAATTACATGCCATTCATTATTAATTACTAAAAATCGTTGTCCTTCGGAGAAGACGTAAAATGGCGATCCAGAGACTGTGTGATTTCATGTACTTATTAAAAATTAATATCATAATTATGCCTGGATAACCTAATTTAGGACTCGATCTGTAGCATAGTCTAATTAGCCAGAGCTGCATAGAAGTGAGGTTAAAAGAATAAACTAATTGTTCTCTATGATTTGATATTCTTACCCCCTGATAAAACGAAGAAGCAGGTAAGTGGCGTTGAGTGCCGACATTTTTATTTACTTTAGAAAATTAAATAAAAGTAATAAAAAAATGATAAACCACTACAACGCAAACGGTCTTTAGGCCAGCGGTCAGGTACTTGAAGCTCGCAATGAATTGAAGAGTGTTGCATTTTTATATGTTGTAAGGGTATGTCTGACTAGTGGAAATCCAAGTTTGCTACCGAAAAAAAGGATGGGAAAACATTTGGTGACGGAAAAACCTCGAAATTTTAGGAGTTATTTCAGTTTTTGGCCTATATCTCCTAATAGGTGCGTTTTTGACACGTAATTTTCAAAGAGGCGTAACCTGAGTTCTGAAATATGTTGCACCTAAAGCCCTTAGTCTGTGCTCAAGTTAAAGCTAATTAAATTTACTATCTCGTAGAATCACTCCTTCCGTCGGTGTTTCTCAAGAAAGTCGGCCAAAACTTAAAATTTGGACTTTTTGGAAAAAAAGACCAATTTTCAAAGGGGCGTAACTCAGAATCTATTTAAGCCGCAGAGCTGCGGTTGGGCTCAATTTATATAGAATTTAATCTACTTTAAATATAGGTACTGAAATAACTCCAAAAATGTCGAGGTTTTTCGGTCACCAAAAGGTCCCATCCGTTTTTTCGGTAGCAAGCTTGGATTTCCACTAGTCAGACGTGCCCTTACAACATATCAAAACTACAGCTCTCTTCAATTTATTGCGACCTATACCCTTTTTTGGTACCTGGCCGATGGCATACTTGGTTTCATTACACGAAGAGACAGGACTGAATATAAGTCAACGGTTGTTCAGGGAAGTTATTTTGCAGAGATCACTCTCATCCGCTAGGTTTTCCTTGGAACTATGGTCATTGGGTGAGCCCCAGATCCCACTGAGTCAAATCCACAAGATAAACCGAATAAACAATTTATTTATTGGGCCAATAATTCTAATATAAGGGACTACAGACCCCACTACGGAGTCCAGTCGTGGCTAGTTAGGTGTATTATTCATGTTAACTGATGTAGCAATTTATTTATGTTTATTTATGTTGCGGTGGCTAATCGGACAATGCTACAGTTGGAATCCTAAACTCTGCCTATAATTAAAATTAGATCTTTAACGAGCATCTGACACTGTATAGCATTGGGACTCCCATTTTACATCCCTTCTGAAGGGCGACATAACTAAGGATTTTTACTTCCTTTAAAAAATTCTAAGGTCACCTGCTGTGCCAGTCGGAGAGCAATTCATTTGCCAAAGTCGGATTTGAACCCATGACCTCCAGCTCTATAGACTGAACTACTTCGGCCATCAAAATAATAAAACCTAAAAGTTATAAAAGTACAAGCTAAATTCACAAAAAGTTTTGGAAATATTTAATAAATTATAAACAATTATATGAGCTGTTATATTTCATAATAAAATTTAAAAGATGTATAGGGCGTAAAACGTCACTCTTTGCTAAGTGCTATGTGATAAAAAAATACCCGTTTGTCCATATTTTTAAAGTAATTCAAATGTAAACCTTAAGGTATCGCGAATATGAAAAAATGGACTTAATACACTTTCAAATATAAGATCTCATTTATTATATTTGATCAGTGACGTGAGATAGAGATCCACCAATCTGAAAGTTAGCAAACGTTCCAGACTATAAAAGAGCAAAGTGTGGTCAAATCTAGAAGAGCGAATACGAGACCAATAATAAGATGAACTATTGGATTTTAGGATCAACTCGAACCGGTTTACCTTGATACATATTTACTCACTCCCGCTCATAGATCATTCAGTGTTCAGGATCCATTTTAAAAACCTCTACCTGTGCTATAGTTAAGATTGGATTTGTTAAAACGTGTTTGTTATCCTTTGGACTAAAGAGTGCAAGGAATTAGAGTGGTCATTATGATGCTGAGCAGAGCGTACCTTTCACCAAAAAGAAGAAGACACTCGGGAGCTGTTCGTGGCCGGCCGAAGGCCAGCTCAAAGTCACTGAACGCCCTTGGCTCTCCTGCCTCTTATCAACTCACAGCACAATGAGCACTGAAACATATGTATATATGTATCAACATATATATATATATATATATATATATATATATATACACACACACACACACACACAAAACTTCCTGTCCTTTAGTATCCATTAATAATATTCCACTGATTCCTGTTTACAAACATATAAATTGGAATCCTCATAATTGACTGAAACTACAAGAAGCTGCTTGTTTTTTTTACTGGACAAACATTTATTAGACAAACGCTCTAGGCTCCCAATTATTTACAAAAGGCTCATGTACATGGTAATTATAAGATCTATTTGGACTTACGGAGTAGAGCTTTGGGAATCCACTGAGCCATTGAATTCCTCTAGCATCCAATCCTCCGTGCCTCGTTAAATCCTCGATGCTCCTTACTTTGTTACGAATAAAGTGTTCCTTAATGACCTAAATGTCATTGATGGAATGATTTGGCCCGAACCCGATATCAAACCTTTCATGACAATCTTTATTCTCACTCAAACCCACTAGTTTCAAACCTAGCTTCCTCTTCAATTCCCGATAATACTCTAATGCGTCTGAAGAGAAGATGTCCTCGTGACCTTCTATATTGAATTAGTTATTTTAGTAGTGACTTCTCTACCTGTCTTTTCCCTTGCCATGATGCATCATTCAGTATGATTAATTGTCATATTATTTTAAGATGTATTTGTGAATTTAGACAAAAAATTAATATTTGTATACAAAATAATAATAAAATGTATAGGGAACAAACGGTCTACCACTTAAAACCAAATCTCTAAGATCACCCTTAAGGCAAACCTCCCATCTACGCCTCGGCCAGCCCCTCGAACGTTTTCCAATCTGTTCATTGTATTATATTACCAGTAAGTCAACAAGATCTCAAATTAAAGTAATGTTCAATGAACATTCTTCCTCGTGTATATATCGCAAAATTGCGAGAACTAGGGGATATAGGATCGGTAAGGAGAACGGATTTGCCTGACTGGGAGGTGACCCCTGGTAGCTCAATTAGTTAGAGCACTGCCACGGAGAGGCGAACGACCCAGGTTCAATTCCCGACCAGGGCAAATCTTTTCTCTTCAAAATACAAATACTCTAACATTGCATTTTATATTATTTATAAAAACAAAGGTTCGGGCATGTTAATAAATAATGTTATTTGGGATTTACAGTTGATAATTTCATAGTTTTAAATTTGATTGAATTAAAAAAAAAGGGGAATAGTTTAATACAAAACCCTGACCAAGATAAGGAATATTGAGCCCTGTTGGGACCAACGGACCCTCCTGGGGCTAAACCTGTCTTTATACAGTGGGTACTCTGAAATGGTGGGAAAATCAGGTGGTTAAGTGTGATCTCAGACAAATCTCATCGCTTTGAACTGGTACATCTCCTTTCATGTACTATACCCAAGACAGTACAGTACTTCTTCTTAGGCAGAAGTGGTGCAGATTATTCGCAAAATTACTTTCCGCAACTAAAAATGATCTTTCTTCTAATGATGGATTGAATTAGTCAGTGGCCGCAGTCAATGATAACACAAAATAAGCTTAACTTATTTCACTGTGCCGACGTTTTGGCCTAAGATGTAGGCCATCTTCCTAGCCCTAGTTTCTCCTCTACATCTAAGGCCAAAACGTAGCACAATAAAGTTATGCTGATTTTGTGTTATAATTGACTTCACCCCCTGACTAATGCAATCCATCAATAGAATTATTCAGTCAACTATTTCACACTCTGATCTTTCTTCTAATCTAACATGCTAATTCCAGAGATTGTTAGATTGCCAAACTTTGAAGAGTGTACTTGACCGAATTCGACACTCTTCGACTTTTATCTGATGAGTTTCTCTCTTCGAGAACTCATTACCAAACTGATATATAGTACTCTGGTTTTCCATTTCACTGAAGTATCAGGTTCTGGTACTCATTCGACGCACAATTTAATGTTCTTGAGTTGGAATATTACGATTTATTAAATTAAAAATGATAATAAATATTATAAAGGGCTATGAACTATAATGATTCACTAAAATTACAATTTATAAAGATATTCCCGCGTTGCGAAATCGTTGCAATCAGTAACAAAGTTCATTGTGAACTGTATAACACGCTATAGTAAAGTACTACTGTGACATTACCTTCAATCAGTTTTAGCTTTAAGTACCGATGATAAAAGCTAGTTATAGTCACAAAGCTGTTATTGATACATTATATATTATATATTAGTTATATACGCCTCATTACTCTTTACATATGTCAAGGTGTTCATTATAAAGGTTCACTTTATTATCAACTGTAATAAAACTATTGGAGGTCTTTTCAAAGCCTGTATTTGTTGATGATGGACTTTTAAATAATTAAATAATGAATTTAAATGATGTCTAAACTGCACCATGGTATGTTTCGAATCACACTATACACAACGACATGAACATTCCTACTATAAAATCATATATTCATAGCAAATACATAACATTCCACTCATCGACACAATATCACCCAAACCCACTCGTTCTTCCGCTTTCCTACTCCCTGTTACCTGGACTTAATAAAAAAAGATTAAAAAGACATTGGCCAAGAGACCTACTGAACAATTGATATATATATATATATATATATATATATATATATATATATATATATATATTTTTTTTTTTATTTTTTATTTATGGTTCTTTTTTAATTATATATATATATTTTTTTTTTCCAAAATAACTGAATGATCATGGAGAAAAACGAAGAGAAAGAAACTTCATTCAAATCTGCTAGATGCGCTATTGCGCAGATGCAAATAAAAAAAAATTAAATAATAATAATAATAAATGATGTCTAAACAATATATATATATATATATATATATATATATATATATATATATATATATATATATAAATATATATTCTTCATTTTTATTTATAGTATTGTAGACAGCGAGTTGTGAGAGGAGCGGAGTGGCTCAGTGGTAGAGCTCTGAATTGCCATGCCGGGAACCCTGGTACAAATCCCACAGCGGGCAAGACTTTAGGACCCTCCTGGGGCTCACTCATTCTATATAAAAGATTATAAAAATAGGGTACCCAAAATAAAGGGGAGGAATCTGGCGGTTGAGCGTGACCTAGGACGTCACCTTCTTGGAAAACCGTTGTCTATGAAACAGTACAGTCTCTACCATGTACTGAACTGAACCCCAGACCCGTTCATGGGCTGTAGTGGTAAAGGTAGACTGTGAGTTGATTAAATAAAACTTGAATGCAATAAAAAAATATATATTAAGGACCTACTTCTCGTTAAGCCTGTCATAAGCGTGATCGATCAGTTAAATTATAAATATTTTATAAAAAATCACAAAACTACGGTTTCCTTTGTTTAAACTGTTGCACAAAATACTGCAATGGTTTTGAATTTAATAGGAAATAATCGAATGCATTGATTTAAAACATAAATCTTATTCCGATTTTAGGATTTTTATTACAATACAGAGAATGCAGTGAAAAAGTTTGAGATATTTTTCTTATGAACTGCATTTATATTTTATAAAAATAGAAATTCCTATTCGTAAAATAAAAAAAAAGGGAGTGGCTGAGTGGTAGTGCACTGAGTTGAAGGTCCTGGGTTCAAAACCCGCTCACTGGCGGCTTTCATTTAATCTGTTAGCGGACGGTGATGGATCCAAAGGGATCCAGTACCTTCCTGGGGCTCACCCAGCCTCTATAAAGTTGTTACTCAAATTAACGGGGAACAACAGTTCTGGCGTTTGAGTGTTATCTAGGACAAATCACCTTCTATCCAAAAAAATAACAGTACAATCTTTACCATGTACTAAACATTTCATGGGTTGTAGTGGTACAGAAAAAAAAAGAAAAAGGAACATTTCATTAATTTACTGTGGCAAAATACTCAATATTCTAAAACAATACTAAATGTTTACTCCAATAGTCTAAATATACAAAATAAAATGACTAAATTGAACTATGGTTTCTAGAATAATATCGGGGTACCTTTACTAAAACGTACTAAGTACCTAAGTACATGCTGCTGTAGTACAATCAAATAAACTGATGTATAATTCGTAAAATTGGGGTGAATCCGTCGTTAGGCAGACAGCGGAGTGGTCCCTGGTGTATACTAAAACATACCACAACACTGAAGAAGGGTTCTGAGTCCAGTACATGGGAGGCTGTATTGTGTCTAAGCCAACGGTTGTGCAGGAAGGTGATTCGGCTGATATAACACTCAACCGACAAGTTTTTGCCCCTCTTAATAGAGGTTGTGAGAGCCTCAGTAGGGTACAGATCCAACAGACTTGATTGGCGGCCATTAATCTCTTGAACTATGGACCTTGAGATCAGTAACCTACTAAGAATAGTCCTAATAAAGTAATAAAGGCATTTAATAAATTGTTACTGGATTGATTAGAACCCGATCAGCTCGAATCCTTCTGACAAGTCCAGAGCCACTTGAGATCCTTAAGGAACAAAGTAATCTCCTTAAGCCGATAAGGACTAGGGACCATTCTAGCCTTAAGAGTCTCCATCAACAACAGAATGCTCTCTCTTTCATTCCTTTGTGTATATATGTTTTGTATACCACTAGAACCCATTGGTTCAGTACATGGTAGAGACTGTACTAATTTTAGGGAAACGGTTGTGCAGTGAGATGATTTGTCCGAGATCACACTATAGCGACAGGTTTTTCATCAATCTATAGAGGTTTGGTGAGCCTCAGGAGGGTTGTCAGATCCCAATGGATCCATAGCTTTTAACTTATAACACGGTTGTGTTATTTATTAATGCATGCATAATTTTATCATATAGATATCAATATAGACAAGTTTCGTTTCCACTACACAAAGTTTAAAATATTTTTTATTTTGAAGATAAAATATTTTTCCAAGGCCAAAATTCGAACCAGGGTTGCGCAGGTCTTCGTCGTGGTGCACTCTAACCAATTGAGCTACCCTGGCTCGTAACACGGCCAGACCAATCCATTCTCTTCACCGATCACCGATCCCACGACGATTGGTTACCCGGGTTCGAATCCCGACCCTGGAAAAATCTTTTCCTTTCAAAATAAAATATTTAAAAATTATAACTATTAACAAAAAAATAAAATAAAATAAAATTAAATTTGTTATACATGTTTTATGTTAAATTTGTTATACCATAAGGTTTTAAGAGTCCAAAAAGTTATTCTTCTATCTTTAATATTTGAGCAATGACCCAAATCAGTTCAAACAATAAAAAGTACATAAAAATAAAGGTTTGGTATGTAACAGAAACTAATTACCGAAAAATGTTCTTAGTAGCAGCCTTTGTACAACATCATTAGTGTCTATATGAAAGGTTTGTTCTCATCAGCAAAGTGGGTGACAGTCTGGGATACGGTTAAAACTTAATATTGAGGAAATATTGAACTTTTCCTCTATAATAAAATTGAAGATATAATAATGATCCAGATAAACTAGTATAAAAAAAGACAAGAATAATAATTAAAGACTTAGAAAACAGGAAGGTTCAATGTCGATACGACTAATTACTACATACAAATATCCGTCCTCGATATCACTTCTAATTCAATCCTCCCACCTATGTCTTGGTGAACCCATTGGTCGTATACCAATCAGCAGATCCGTATGCTGTCTTAGAACATGCATAAGTAAGATGGTAAAACGGAAGGTAATAAGTGAATGAAACCAAAATTTTTATATCTGGGATAATCTTGAATGAAAAGTTGTTGTCGTTCCGACCAAGTTTCTCAAAATGTCAGAAACAAATAACTGCTATTTTAGGTTATTATTTGAATGGTTTTAGAGGCTAAATATTTTAGGGATCAATTCAAATTTAACGTGTGAAATTAATTAACATGACATATGTTTATTTAAGTCAATTAC
Organism: Arma custos; assembly: GCA_037127475.1. Taxonomy (NCBI): domain Eukaryota; kingdom Metazoa; phylum Arthropoda; class Insecta; order Hemiptera; family Pentatomidae; genus Arma; species Arma custos. The sequence goes on from CM073765.1 coordinate 48,688,004, forward strand.
AGTACAATAAATATTACACCAAATTTGAAGATGTTAGATATTGCCACAGGACATAAAAAGTTGTATAAAGGGTAAGAGATAACATCTGGAATAGAAAAGATTTCTTAGTTCAATATCTTTTCTCTTTCTAATAACCCTTGTGATGTGCTATGCATCGTAAAGATCATTTTTTGGAAGTGATAAGTTGAAATATGAATTACACACGTCTGCAAGTAAAAAACTGCATTTGTTTTTTATACATTTTCTTATAGATTTTGATGTCCTAAAACCAAAAAAAAAATTTTTAAAATCCATCACATCAATTTTTTTTACAATACTAATTTTTAAAATTTTATTTTGTATAAAATTCTGGTTTAGTTAAAATATTGTATTTTATTATTTAAGCTTCAAATTTAATTAAAATTAAGATTTCTTACCCTGATTTTAATAGAATATTCATTTATCTGGGAATAAAGAAAAAATAATGGACGTAAATGAAGTTTACATAAACGTAAATAAAGTGTACATAAAGTTGTGTATAAATTTAAATAAGAAAAATAATGGTTGATAGGATTTGATATATATTATGTATATATATATTACTGTGTGTTTGTTGCAATAAATAGTTGATTTTTCTGATTATTGTGTTTTTATTTTGCAAAAAAAACTATACGTGATGGAGAGTAATAGAAGTTGGTAAAGACAAAGCCAACCTTTGAAGAAGAATTCAATTTAAAATAAAATTAGGGCATTAGAACAAATGACGTTGAGTAATAATCATCAATAATTGCTCATGGAATCTCAAAATCATGAGGAATATTTATAAAACATACTTAATTGTATGTAACATATGGTATTTCCAAGTCTATTTGAACCATTTCCAAGTCAACTGTAACCTTTTACCAATTAAATGCTACCCTTTCCAAGTCACAAGCAACCCTTTCCAATTCAAGTGTAACTCTTTCCAAATGAGTTGAAACCCTTTTCAACTCAATTGTCACCCTTTTTATTTCCACATTCCCTTGAAAATGTTTAGAAAATTTACCGTACTGAGGAATGAGCGAATTTAGGGCCTCAGAACTCGCCAGGATAAAATTAACACAACCTTTTTCTTCAAAACTCTTGTTTGGACAAAAATGTGGGAAATAATTCAAAAAACAAATAGTTGATTTTTGTTTCTGAGAAAGTATATTTAAAAAAAGTAAAAACATGTAATCTGAATTTAACAACAGCATATAATTATTTATGTTTAATAAAAAAAATCATTGCTTTTGGAAAATTGTATTAATTTTATTCGTTTATTGATTTGTGCCAATAACAGTTAAATTAACAAGATTAAAAATACTGTCATGATTTATCCCGTTGGTTACTGAGGCCTTAATTTCACCCATTCCACAGTACGAGAAATTTTCCAAAAATTTTCAAGGGTGACAATTGAAATGGAAACGGTTACAATTGAAATAAACAGGGTGACAATTGAGTTGTAAAGCGTTACATTTGAATCAGAAAGGGTTGCTGGTGACTTGGAAAGGGTATCATTTGATTTGTAAAATGTTGACTTGGAAAAGGTTCAAATAGACTTGGAAATGCTATAGAAGTATTATAAAATGTTATCCCTTGTGGGGACTAACTATCCAGTTTACTAATTAGTATTTGTTTAACTATTGATGTTTAATAACTTTATGTGCTTAGTAATTTTAAAATTACACTACTTTAATGACCCAGGTTCATTGATTAAATTGTTTAATTCCTTAAAAATTTCTAGTCAGTCATAGTTGATTATTCTTATTATTGTAATACCGCATGATTCGACCCGAATTCAAAATAGTGAAATTGCTTCATTAGATGTTATGTTCAAGAAGTTAAAGGAAAAAACTAAGGAATTAAGTATAGCCATAAAGGAGTTTTTTTTAGAAAAAACAGTAAAACGTATATCAAATATACTCAAAGGCAGACAGGACTGGAATAAAGATTTTTTTTTAAATATCTAGATGTCAAAATAAATAAACCATATTTAATATCCTATACCATTATTGAAAATGGCATCCCTTTTGGGGACTAACTATCCAATTTACTAATTAGTGATTGTTTAACTATTAATGTTTACAAAATTTATTTACTTTAAATTCACTCAAGTTTAATGATTTTAATGAAATAATTATGGTTGATTATTCTTATTAATATATTAGGGATCTGTTATAGAAATTAGTGTAAATAAGTAAGTTATTAAGTTATAAAGGAATGTTCTGGAAAAACAGTATATCTTATATTTTTTTATATTTATATTGTTACGGGCGTACAAGGGAAGGCGGAAGCGGGGGATTAGCGGCTTAACTCCGTCAGCGGGAGACGTTTAAATAGGATTAAGACTGTTCTAGATCGTCTTCTTTTGTCGGAAAAGGATTAAGAAGATTCCTCCTGAGAACGGACCACGCGGCTCTAATGTGGCTGCTACGATTCAAGTCACCAGAAGGACAAGTGGCGAGGTGGATAGAGCGCCTTCAAGAATATGACTTTGAATCTGCTCATCGTGCTGGAACGAGTCACAGAAATGCGGATGCGCTCTCTAGGAGACCTTGTGACGAAAAATGCGGGCATTGTTCTCGACAAGAAGAGAAGCAGGCAGCAGTGTTGAGGACAACGGTGGTCATGGACAGTTGGCAGGATGCAGAGGTGTCAAAGGAGCAGGACACGAACCCGGAATTTTCACCACGGAGAGGTGAAAATTCCGGGTTCGTGTCCTGCTCCTTTGACACCTCTGCATCCTGCCAACTGTCCATGACCACCGTTGTCCTCAACACTGCTGCCTGCTTCTCTTCTTGTCGAGAACAATGCCCGCATTTTTCGTCACAAGGTCTCCTAGAGAGCGCATCCGCATTTCTGTGACTCGTTCCAGCACGATGAGCAGATTCAAAGTCATATTCTTGAAGGCGCTCTATCCACCTCGCCACTTGTCCTTCTGGTGACTTGAATCGTAGCAGCCACATTAGAGCCGCGTGGTCCGTTCTCAGGAGGAATCTTCTGCCGTATAGATATTTGTGGAAATGTTCTATAGATTTCACCACTGCCAGAAGCTCCTTCCTTGTGACACAGTAGTTGCGTTCCGGAGCTGAGAGCGCTTTACTGAAATATCCAATGACTCTTTCTTCTCCATCTTGGAGCTGAGAGAGGACGCTTCCAATAGCGGTGTTGCTAGCGTCTGTGTCAAGTATGAACTTGCCCTCGGGACGTGGATAGCTCAGAATAGGAGCACTACTCAACTTTTTCTTCAACTCTTCAAAGGATGCCTGACATTCGTGATCCCAAAGAAAAGTCCGTTTTTCCTCGGTGAGCCTGGTAAGAGGTTTTGCAATGTTCGCAAATCCTTTCACGTACCTCCTGTAGTAGGTGCAGAGGCCGAGAAAACTTCTTACTTGGTGCTTATCTCGAGGTACTGGCCAGTCGGTGATCGCTGCAATCTTCTCTGGGTCAACGGCAACTCCATTGTCCGACACAACATGCCCCAGATAGTTGACTTGCCTTCGGAAGAGATGACACTTCTTCGGGTTCAGTTTAAGGTTCGCTGCACGCAGTCGTTCGAAGACCTTCTCCAGATTCTTCAGATGGTGAGCGAAGGACTTTCCCAGCACAATGATGTCATCTAAGTATACCAGGCAAATTTCCCAAGAGAGACCTCTTAGCACGCTCTCCATCAGTCTCTCAAATGTTGCAGGAGCATTGCAAAGCCCGAATGGCATCACTGTAAATTGCCAGAGTCCAGTCCCAATCGAGAACGCTGTCTTCTCTTTATCTTCAGGTTTCAATCCAACCTGCCAATATCCACTGCGGAGATCCAAGGTAGAGAATAGTTCACATCCCTCTAGGGTGTCCAGGGTATCATCAATCCTGGGGAGCGGATAACTGTCTTTCTTGGTGACGTTATTCAGAAGGCGGTAGTCTACGCAGAATCTCGTTGTGCCGTCCTTCTTCTTCACCAATACAACAGGAGACATCCAGGGGCTACTCGAAGGCTCAATGACACCATCAATCGCCATCTCCTTGATGATCTTCTCGGCGTCCTCCCGTTTGGCTAACGGCAGCCTCCGCGGGACCTGTCGGATGGGCTTAGCATCCCCGGTGTCAATTCTGTGCTGGACGATATCCGTTCTACCCCGTGGCCCTGGGCTGATCTCGAAGACGTCCTGCCATCGGATAATCATCTTCTTCACTTCCTCGCTCTGTTCAGGCGAGAGTTCCCGGCAGGATTCGTCCACAAATCCTGTTAGTTCTTCTGGCAGTCCTCGCAGCTCGGTGGGATGACGTTGCAGCTGACGAACCACTGAGGTAGCGGTTGTACATTCACCTACCGGTGTTCCTTTGTTCAGCGTTACTGGGAAGCTGTTCAGGTTCATTAGCCGAATCGGAGTGGTACGTCCGACCTTGATGAGAGACCTAGCCACCAGTACGCCGCGTCCGATATCCTGTTCTTCTTGTTTTCCAGGTTCAAGAAGCACACATTGACCCTCAGGTAGATGTCCTTCGACCGTCCCCTGTGTTATGATTTGGCTCCGAGAAGGTAAAGTGGTGTCTTCTAGTAAGCGCACTCGTGCGTAGATATCCTTTCCCTGCCGGAGGATGACTTCTTCGTCTCCCAGCGTCATCACACCTCTTGCCATATCCAGCTTGATCCCGCATGTGATCATCAAGTCCGTGCCCAATATGACATCTTCATCAATATCTGCCACGAGAGCGCGGTGCTTCAGATGTTGACCCCCGATGATGAAGGCGGCAACTGTCTCCCCGTAGACCTTGGCTGGCTCTCCTGTGGCAGTCCGTAATGCCCAAGTCGTTGGTAAGATCTTCTCAGCGGGGACTGTCTTCAAGTTCAAGATAGTCATGGTTGCGCCAGTATCCAGTAGCAGACTTCGCAGCTGCCCGTTCACCATCCCATCAACGTAGAAACTGTTCGTTCTGCTCCCTATTGCCGCAACTCTGATGATCTTCCCGGGGCCTTTGACTTTACGGGTTGACAGTTGCCCCTTCCCATCAACCCTACTTAGTTTTCCTGTGGCTTTTCTTGTTTCTTGGATGGACACTTGCTTCTAGGGTGTCCAAGTTGGCCGCAGCTCCAACAGCGTATCTCCTTCTTACGGGTCCTGAGAGCCTCCAAAACTTTTGTCACGATGTCCTCGACGCTAGGGACCAAATAAGGCTCCGCTTCTGCTGCTCGAACTCGTGCTTGGCCCCGAACTGACTGTCTGACAGCCTCGAACTCCATGGCCTGAGATAATGCGTCTCCCAAAGTCTTTGGCCGGGCGAGCTTCACTGCTTGTTGCGTCTCAGGGTCCCGAAGTCCATCCAGGAATTTGTCGACAGCCAGGCTCTCGTAGACATCATCGGTGACCGATGGGTAAGCATTCCTCACCAGCCGTGCAATGTCTGCTTCAAATTCCTGTAGAGTCTCGTTGGTCTTCTGGATCCTGCTTCTCAGCTGTGAGCGATATAGCTGATCCATGTGACGGTGGCCGAAACGCATCTCCAGTCTTCTAACCAGCTCCCCGTAGTTAGACCGCTCCGACAGTGGCATCCCCTGCAGTACTCCCAAGGCGTCTCCACGCAAGGCCAGGCACAAAGCTGAAGCTTGGGTCTCTTTCGACCACCCGTGGATCGAAGCCGCAGTCTCGAAGAGAGTCATGTAGTCCTCCCACGGCGTCTTTCCGTCGAACACTGGAATGGTGTTGTGAGTTGGTGGCGTCCCTGAATTGGCGGGCATAATGGTTTTGTGAAGGCTGCCCTCGGAGGAACGGTCTGTGTCGTTCGTCGGTGGGTTGCTCATACGTACCTCGAGAGCCTCGACTCTTAGCCTAAGTTCGTCTTTAATTGAATTCAGTTCTTCCCCTAACCTAGATTCTACATTAGCCACTTTATTATTTACATCGGCTAACTTATTCTCAACATTTTCCATTAACTTAGTCTCTAATGTACCTAACTTAGACACAAGTTGCGGATTTGAAGCGTGAATTGGAGGAACGTGATCTTGATTGTTCCGGAACTAAAAGTGTATTGCAAGAGCGCTTGCGTAAATTTTTTGTAGATTTAGGGGAAAATCCAGATAACGTTCTATTTGAAACTGATTTAAGCAAGTTGTCTGCAACTTTTAAAAATGAAATAAGCAATGTTAAAAATGAGCTAGGTAATGAATTAAGCAATGTTAAAAATGCGGGCATTGTTCTCGACAAGAAGAGAAGCAGGCAGCAGTGTTGAGGACAACGGTGGTCATGGACAGTTGGCAGGATGCAGAGGTGTCAAAGGAGCAGGACAGGGACCCGGACTTGAAACAAATGAAGCAGTGGAAACTATCAGGGCAAGGAAGACCAACCTGGCAGGATGTTGCTCCAATGTCGAAGAATGTAAAGACTTACTGGGCCCAATGGGACTCCATTCTAGTGGACAACGGCCTGCTGAAACGGGCATTGGAGAACACGGAAGGAGATCAGCGCAGACTTCAGCTCATCGTTCCAAAGAGTAAAGTGCCCGAAGTACTCAGGGAACTTCATGACGGAGTATCTGGCGGCCACCTTGGAGTTCACCGTACATTGGAAAAGGTACGTGAACGCTTTTACTGGGCAAACCTTAAGGACGATGTGTTGGACTGGTGCAGGCGTTGTGTGACTTGTGCGGCTTCTAACGGACCCATAAGAAGAAAGAAGGCCCCAATGAGGAAGTACAACGTGGGAGCACCGTTTGAGAGAATAGCAATTGACATCGCTGGCCCTTTCCCTGTGACGGATGAAGGTAACCGGTATATTCTCGTGGCCATGGACTACTTTTCCAAGTGGGTGGAAGCTTACGCCCTTCCGAATCAGGAGGCAGTCACGGTTGCGGACGTACTGGTGAAGCAGCTCGTCAGTAGGTTTGGGGTGCCCATGGAACTTCACTCTGACCAGGGACGAAACTTCGAGTCTGCAGTCTTCTCCGGGATGTGCGAAGCACTGGGAATACGGAAGACCAGGACGACACCTCTTCACCCTCAATCCGATGGCATGGTGGAGCGTATGAACAGGACTATGGGTCGATATTTGTCCAAAGTGATCTCCGACCATCAGCGAGACTGGGACCAGTATCTTCACCTGTTCCTGCTGGCGTACCGCAGTTCAGTCAGTGAGGCAACGGGGCAGACTCCCGCAAATGTGGTATTCGGCAGAGAACTTCGGTTGCCTTGTGATCTGAAATTCGGTTTCAAGCCTGATGAGGAAATTGCCGGAGAGGAGTACGTCTCGGATCTACGGAAGCGAATGGATAATATCCACGAGAAGGTTCGCACAAACATCCAGGGAGCCAGTGACAGAATGAAGGAGCGTTACGACATCAGGGCTGAGAAGGGTGGCTACCAACCTGGAGACTTGGTCTGGCTACATGATCCTCGAAGAAGGCGAGGCTACTCACCTAAACTTCAGAACTCCTGGGACGGCCCGTATGAGATCGTCAAGAGGATCAATGACGTCATATATAGGATCAGGAAGCAGCCTAAAGGAAAACCCAAGGTAGTCCATTTCAATAGACTGGCCCCGTACAAAGGAGACCACGGCCCGAAAGAAGACCAGCAGGTCAGGTACCTAAACAACGTCAAGACAAATAACTCAGTTGCTCATACTAAAGTACCAGGGACCCGTGGAGTAACTCAGGTAATCTACAGAGATATCTTCTCGTTACCAGTGGAGTATTCTCTGGCCCATTGCGTTGCCGAAGATCTGAGGACTTCTCGAGGGATTGCAACGGTCTTCAGGAAGAAGTTCGGCGGAACTGAGGAGCTGGAACGCCAAGGACCAAGTGTCGGGAAGGCACTCCACCAGCCGCACGAAGGACGACACCTGTTTTACTTGGTTACCAAGCGTGCCTCTGATCAGAAGCCGACATATGACGCACTGCGGCGAAGCCTCGATGACCTTCGGAGTAAGCTTCTGAGACTGCGTGTCACTAAGCTCGCTATTCCGAAGTTGGGCTGTGGATACGACGGCTTGGAGTGGAAGATTGTCAGGGACATGATCGAACAGACATTCGCCAACTCTGGAATTGCCATATTGGTGTGCACGTTCAACCCCTGGAAAGAAAGTTCGTCTCCATCAGCAGAAGCTCATAATTGCCCGATTTCTCCGGACTATGCTCTGGGGCAGAGCACTTTTAAGGAGGGGGCAGTGTTACGGGCGTACAAGGGAAGGCGGAAGCGGGGGATTAGCGGCTTAACTCCGTCAGCGGGAGACGTTTAAATAGGATTAAGACTGTTCTAGATCGTCTTCTTTTGTCGGAAAAGGATTAAGAAGATTCCGGAATTGCCTGGCCCTTTCGTGTTCTGGAATGTTCGGCCTTACCTCTATAAAAAGACTTCCGTCACCTCGAGTCAGTCAGTCTTAGCCTGAGAGAAGACCAGTGAAGACCTGTGATAAGTGAGTGTCAGTGTGATAAACTAGTCAGTGTTGAACCGGCCCGTGTAATAAGTGTATCAGTGAACTGTGACAGTCTCGCGAGTGTAATAAACTGTTTCTGTTTGTTACTGTGTGTCAGTTTGTGATACTTGAAGAATCTTACGGTCGGTGGACTAGTGAACTGTAAGTGTTAATTATTAGTTATAAATTGTAGTGTAATTTTATAATATTCATAGAAACTATTGTAACTAGTTAAGCTATCTAGAATTAGTAAAATCTTATATTATTGTAATAATTAAATAGGAGTTATGCCTAGATGATAATATTTAGAATATTGTTATTATAAATTTATATTAGTTTAATAATTTAATTGTTAATAGTTTAATTGTATCTTTTTTATCATTTTGTTAATAAATATTAGTATCTTTGATTAAGGAATTGTTTAATTCATTTTAATACCCAGTAGCCCGTAACAATATAATAATATTAATAATCCATATTTCATTCCCTATAACATGGCGCTATTATTAAAGTTTGATGGTGCTTTCAATTAGTTTGGCGTCCGTCCAGGTGTTTATTATAATCACGCAATAAATTTTAAGAAAGTAAATTATTTACTTCCTCAAGGAATCTAAACCTTAGCTGATGAGGACGTGGGATCTATAATTATCGACCGGAGGCGGTATTTAAAGAACCACTGACCAGAAAACGAACTCAGGTGGAAAAGGGGATGTCGGGGCTTTGGGCTTCTCACTTCGCAAAACTTAATTTTTACAAAACTCAGTAAAAAAAAAAAAAAAAATTAAAATCATTAAATATATAAATCTTCATTTTGATTGCATTCTATTTACATGTTAACTTGTCTCATGCATTACAATATGTGGGCCTGTTTCGGAACGCGCATGCAGATTACTTATTCGGTTATTATGATTACTTATATGAAATAACTCCTTATGTTTGAGAAATTTTTACATGCTATCTAATTATAAATCCTAATATAATGTGGGGAGGATACACCCGCGGCAATGGGTATTCAGAGGCGTATGCAGGGACAACTTCTATATCCTATCCCTTTTAGAACAGCTGAAATGCTGCACTTCTTGCATTAAAGCTACAATACGACCTGGGACTACAATATATTCTGATTGCTAGAAGGCCTATTAGGGTGTAAAGCATATTGAAAGCATGAGGTATAAACATTACGTTGTTAACCATTCAAAACATTTCGTTGACTTAACAGAGGTGCCCATACCATATCACTTTGGGCTTCAGTCAAACGAAGAAACAAAAAAGAATGTGGAACGAGCGGAAATATGTTGGATTCATACTTATGCGAATTCATATAGAGAAGAAGCTAAGAGAAAGAATGTTTTTTTTTTTACTAAGATTTGAGAAAGAATTGCTGATTTTTATCCAGAAATTTAATTACAATTTTTTTTAAGGTTATTTATAAATATACACATGGTTTGTTATGAGTATTTTATTTAATAGAATAAATAGCAGTTATCTAAAAAATAATCTGCATGCGTTTTACGAAACAGACGCCAATCTGTTATTGTACAAGTTTTAGAATGGTATTGAAGTCGAAACGGATACGGATACATACGGATTAAGGAATGGAATCCAGGAGGAATATGATCAGACAAGGGGTGATGTGTAAGATATTATTTTTGAAAAATACAACAGAATTTAAGAGAAATTTGTCAGCAGAGATTGGTGGTATCGGCATCGAGGCTTTGTGTTTGCTAAGTTGTATTACTATTGTTAAGACCTTAAATTCTAAAATTGATTGTTAGGTATTAGTTTTGTATCTTTATTGAAAATACCTAAGACTACCAGATCTAAGATATAGGAAATGATATATTATATAAACCATATGAATATCAATAAAAATAATGTTAATATAGTAAGCATCAATAATATCCACAAATGGACTGATCCCTAAATCCACAATGGAGTGCACTGAGGATCTGGGGCTTCGACATCATGTCCTAAGGGAGTAAGCAGTTCTCTTAGACATAGCCAGGAGAGTTAAAAAATATCTGTAGGTTTAATAACAACTGGTGGTGGTTAGACTCGTCCCCCATCTCAGTTATGAACCAGAAAAGATATGACAAATAATAATAATAATAGAAATTGCATTACAAATGCCAAAGATATAGTAACCACTACTCGCTTAAGCCCTTGGATTACCGCCCGAACCCAAACCCCTAACATCAGTATTAACGCAATCCTCCCTCCTAGATCTCGGCTTATCCCTTGGTCGATAAGGAAAAAGGTTTTCCTTTTTAATAATAATAAATATTTATTTTAGAAATTATGCATGTCATTTGGCAGATATTTTATCTGTGATGTTCGTTTGAAAACCTCCCCTATGAGATTCCCGACGAAGCGCTTATGAAGAAACCTCCCATTTGAAGACATTCTAAGAGCATTTCATCTCTCCATAGTAGATCCCTGCTCTAGAGATGTTTCAGTCTCCTTGTCGGGTTGGGTAATTTGTAACTGTGGTAATTTGTCGTTTGGTAATCGTAAGTTCGTTTCTTTGATGTAGGGCTCTGTTTGACTTACAAAGAAGAAATTTTAGAGATTGTTAAAAATGTAATAACCAGGTTTATAATCGATTTAAAAACAATTAAGAAAGAGGTAACTCATAATGAAATGTCCTGAGTACTACATTGTGGGTGAGACATTGGGTGTTTAGAAAGTGAGTTTGGTGGTCGTAGGTATTCTCACAACTCGAAGTTTTGTATTTTGATGATTTATGTATCAATAAGTTCCGAATCAAGATGTAATAAAAAGAATATTTTATTTGAGAGAAGAAAACACTTTATTGAAGCATTACAATCTGACTGTTGTGGGCAATAAGTAATGGTGCTATGTAATAAAAAGAATATAAACATAAAATTTGTATTCGAAGAGTTGAATTTCATTACCAGCTTGCCGTGATATTACATCGTACATTTCTATTTCTATACTATATCATTATAATTTATATATTTTTATTTTATTGTTAGATGTTATAATTTTTTTAAATATTTCATTTGAAAAGAAAAGATATGAACAGGACCGGGACTCGAACCCGGGTCTCCCACCTCTCCGTGGTGGTGCTTAGCCACCTCAGCCATCCTGGTTCGCTTCCCGGTCAAATATATCCTTTCTTTTCACTGACCCTGTATCTCCGTGTTCTCGCAAGTTGCGATGTATACACGAGGAGAATGTTAATTAAACATTACTTTTATTTTTGGATCTTGTTGACTTGCGACATTATACAATCGCAACTTGCGATTTCGAGTCCCGGTCCTGGTCATATCTTTTCTTTTCAAATAAAATATTTAAATATACAATACATCGTGTTGTAAAACCCAGCATTAAATTATGGAGAAATCGATAGTTTTAACGACCTGCTATTGGCTTTGACCTCTATATAAAGAAACTTTAGCCATTATCGGATTTCAATTTATATGTTTATTACTGAACATTATTATAATAGTATCGAAAATTGATGATAAAGGTTATCGCTCGGCTAAGTAGGATAAGAATGGAAACAAGAAAAGCGGAATCTAATTTGGACCGGTGGGGGGGAGGGGGTTTTGGAGGGTAGGGTGTGTTAGGGTGGGGGCGGTGAGGGGTGAGTAGGGGGTGTAAGAGGGGGAGTTAGGGGGGCGCGGGTTTTTAACGCTAATTTATGAGGGCCGGGCGCGGGAGAGCGGGGTTGCCATGGCGACCTCCGCCATGTTCCCTCCCCCTCGCCCGACCCTACCCGGCCCCCCTCAAAATAAATTTCAACACGCTGTCTCTAAACGGCAGGGTTCGTATTTTGTACGAATCTCCCCTTTAAATGCTCACTAAAAATAAAATAGAATTAATAACAATAATAACACTTAAGAACTCAAAGGCTCGATGCCGATACTCTGCTTACAAAAAACTCTAATTGATAATGATAAGGCTTGAAGAATATTCTAACTTTGAGATAGACATGGAGAAAAGACGTCTTAAATGTGGTTTCCCGATCACAGACTTACAAAAAAGAATATTAAAATACGTAGCGACCCTTGTTAATGGAGAGGAATGGACCTAAAATATTAAGAAAGCCATGGAATTAGGCAAAATCACTAATAAAGACATGAATACAACAAACTATTTAAACTTGAAGTTGAAAAATAGGAGGCTAAGCCAGAGACAAAAGCGCTGAGAACTGGAACAAAACGGAGCGAAGAAAAAAAAGCTGAATTCTCGCAAAGAATGAAAACCTGGCGGGCAAATAGGAAGAACAAGAAGTCCCAAACGTGAACCATCTTTACTCAGCGTCTTCCAATTTGGCAGCTTTACCACTAATAATAAAAATAAGGCTTAACGAACCCGATTTCGATACCACCAAGCTTTGCTTGGTTCGTTACTTGGGCGAAAGTATGGTCCATGGACCACTACCGAGACCTAAATCCGTCAGTTCACCCTTTACGCAATCTTCCTACCTAAGCCTCTGCCTACCCCTCAGGCGGTACAACTCTTATTAACTTTTAAAGGAATTCGTTCAATACTAAGCCCAGTAACTTTACAAGCCCATTTTAATTTTGTAAATCTATCACTTGAATAATATTAACCGGGTACATGCTTCGCAATTCCGGCTTGTGTAACCTCCTAAATTCTCCAGTGGTCTCATCCTAATTTGGACCGAATATACCTTAAGACGTTGTTTGTCCTTCTATATTAACGGCCACGTATCGCATCCATAAAGAAGAGTTGGAAGGATGATGGCTTTAGAAAAGCTCTCAATATTCTTCCAAAATTACGTCTTACCATCCATTCCTTATCCGATCATCATCCAAATCAATCTCTGGTGCTTGACTACCTCTAGGATGTTTTTCCATTTCTGTACATCTCCAGCTCCTGCCCAATAATTTCATATACCTAGAGTTCTGGCATTGCCAATCACACTTCAACTATCTCTATTTTGGTCTTCTGGCCTTCCTTTTACAGATTCGTTCGATTCTTAATACTTTTTGGGGACTGCATCCTTATCCATTCTTACAACATGGCCTGCCCATCTTAACCTCGCCATTCTAATGTATTTGACAACATCTAGATTATCATAGTGGCCAAAAATCTGTGTGTATATTGTATTCTACATTGATCTTTTTTTTTTTTTTTTTTTTAACAGGCCTGTATACCTTTCTGAAAAATTTTCTATCGAGAACTAACAATTTTCGCCCTATGATCTTGGTCATTGTCCATGTTTCAGAATCATATGCCAGGACATGCTTTATTAGTGGTATGTATATATTTTTGTTAATTAATTTTGTGCATTTCTGTTATTCTTAAGGGACCCGGTCCCAGAATTAAATTATTCTCCTATTCTATTTTGATTTTTTGATTTTGACAGTCTGTGTTTCAAGCTAGTGTGGACCTAATCACCCAGCCCCCTCCCACATCCCTGAAGAAGACCTACAAAGTAGGTCGAAACGTTGGCTAATCAATAAAGTTTTTCTCAAATTCTACGAGGAATTCATTGTGACCTCTACCCGGACCACTTTCTTCCACACCTAAGAAAAAATGTTTGAATGATGTTTCTATTTATGGCAAAAATTTGGAAAATTGTGATTATTTTCAGGTAATAAGATAACAGAATATAAATATAATTGGATACCCTTGGTGGGGAAAACCCTGGTGATTGAGCGTGATCTAGGGAGAATTATCTCCCTGCACTACCTTGTCCCTAGAAACAGAACAGCCTCAAGACACTTCATAGGTTGTAGTGGTTACAGGTTTTAAAACAAGAATTGATTCAATTCATAATTGAAGACAAAACAAATAAATAAAAGCAAATCAATAATTCAAATAAAAATATAAAGCATAATTAATATAGTTTTAATATGAGAAGGTGTAGCTAAGTTTGGAGAGGCTTAGTTACTATGCTTAAGTCCTCGGTTCAACTCAAGCTGTAGTAGATGGACCCACAGGAATCGGCTGACTCTCCAGGGCTCACCCAGCCCGGAGAATGTACGGAGTAATTGGTAGGTAAGTAAATATCCTTAATTGGGGGAAAACCTGAGTAGAGTAAGATCTCATTCAAATCACCTCGCTGTATAACCGTTAAAAGCAGTACGGTCTCTACCATGTACTGAACACTTCATGGTCTGTTGTGGTGTATGTTCATTTGCTAAGTAATTTGTTTGATAAAAAATTGTTTCAGATACTCAGGAAGCTTCTCCCCAGAATAACATTCTTTCTTCGATTGTATTCCCGAATAAAGAAGAAGAAGTAAGATACAAAACATATTTCTATAATCGAAATATATATTTTAAAATATTTTAATTATTTATATTTCAATATTAGAAAGACTAATATTAAATTTTAATTTCCAATTTAAAAAAAAATAAAAGAAAAAGTAATAGCAGATGACTGATATTGGCACTGGTAGTCAATAGCTAGTAATGTGAGAGGTAGAGGTAAAGGCGATGTTAGACATTGAATGGACTGGCATCAATGGGACGGCGATGAAGGATTCAGGAGGTGTATTTTCGAAGCAGACATGGCAGCATCAAAACCAGTTTCCGGCTACGTGTTACAAGTTCGCCCCTCGCATTATAATCGCCTATACTATAAGGTCTACCATTACCTATCGGGGCTTTTAGCACATTGGCATTTAGCAAATAGTCCAATTAGCAAGTTTTATGTGTTATATACGTACATACTATAGATACAAAAGTTAACAATGGATGTTTATTAGCGACTGTGATCTATTTGGTGGAATGGATAACAGAGTACAGCCAACGCAATATTATTGGAAGCCGAATTTTCGAAAGAAAATACGATTAATCATGATAGCTAAAAATAAAAAGAGAAAACAGTAAAAATATTCAGCTTGGGCCAAAATATCGATTTTAAAAATTTAAAAAAATGATACTAGATTAAAAAAAAAACAAGTTCCTAAAACAATAAATAGCCCTAAGTCGAATGATAAACGTCATTGTGTGATAATAGTGATTATTACACTGGTAAACCGAAGCGTAGACGGGAAAATTGCATAAAAGGTTTTCTTACGGATTAGGGTTTGGGTAGTAAACCCTAAGAAGGGAAAAGTAAAATAATCTTCCTCTCGACAATTAAACTAACCACTCTCAATAAAGTACAGATAATTTATATTTAACTTTCTTCTTTCTACAAATATTTCTTGATCCCGCTATACGGTCCCTCCCTGTTTTGTTTGTTGTGTAAAGTCAGCGGCTTTGAGCAGGTTCGAGTAAAAACCGCCTTCAGCGGACTCAGCCCATTGTAGTGCCTTAAAATACCGAAAGGTAACAAAAGGCTTTTGGTTTATATAGAAGCATTTTCAGGTATTTGTTGTAAATTGGTATTATCTTGTAAAAAAAATCTTGGAGAATGCAAAAAAAAATACTTGGGGAAAAAAGTACCGGTACAACTAACAATTTAGAAAAATACAGAAGTCGCTGCGGGCCAACCGCGTATAAGGGAACTTAGGCCTTTCCCCCACTTCCTAGCTCGCTTCACTTGCCCTTTGGGACCGGCGAGAAGGGCATAGGCATACTTCTTGATACAGGAATATAATCTATAATACATTATAACGTTTAAAACCAATAGCAACTCCCCATCAAACATACAAACTATTGTATTGTATTTGGTTCATTGCATGGTAGTGATTACATTGTTTCTAAGCCAAAGGTTATACAAGTCCGGGAGTAGCCTCAACCTCCAGGTTCCCTCGTTAAAGGCATTTACCTTAAAGTGATCTCCGGGATGGTCTCTAAATCAGGGTTGATCCACAAGTTGTAAGAGAATTAATAATTTATCTTATAAAATACAAAGTTACAAATTATCTGTAACATTACTTGTGAGTAACGTTGATTGACAAGTTGTATTACTAATTATATATGGTAGGAGGGAAGTCAAGCTAGGTTCAATAAAAAATTTAACAGCCACGGATTGACTCTGTGCTTTCTAGGATTCACCCAGCCTCAAGTGGCTCGCCCGGCCATGAAGTGGATATTCTTATTTGGGAGAAAAACCTAGTGGTTGAGCGTGATCTCAGCGGAAATAACCCTCCACAACCGTTGTCCCTGTAACAACACAGTCTCTACCATGTACTTAGCCCAAAATCCTTCATAGGGGAACAGGTTTAAAAACAAGAATGCATTAATACTACAAAAGTGCTTACGAGTATAATTATAATTTTCTAATTGTTCCAAGAATATTTCAAATACTGTTGTCGCTCTGATATAAAGGAAAGTCATGAGGTTTAAATTAATGCGATATCAATTTTAAGAGATGGCGTTATTTATTTCGAAATATACTAACTATATCATCTTAATAAAAATGATCAAGTTTATTGGTGGAAAGGGTGGAACAATTAAGTTTGCTCCCCCTCCCACGGAAATAATCCTAATTGTGGCAGTGCCCTTATTTTTTTACCCGTTATGAACTAACTCCGAATACTTCCTTCTCTCAAGAGTTGTTGATACTCGTGAGAATAAAACTTTCAAAATCGAAGAGCCTCTTAGAACTCACTATCGAACTCTCAGAGGGCTTGCTACATTTGCTGGTTTTGCTCTCGAAAGTGAAAAACTCGATCAAACTGGATACATACTCTTATCGACTGAAGAATGATATGACATTTTGATTTACAATTGGATAGCTGCGTTTCACGCATAATTATTCATTAAAAAATGTACTTCTATTTTGGCTTTGGTTCATTGTATTTTCCATGACCACCCACAGTTTTGCAGGGATGTGACTTTGCCTAGATCACGGTCAAAGCCAATAGGAGACCCCCCTCCTAATTAATCCACTTTATAGAGGCCGGGAGAGCCCCGGAAAGTTTTCCAGATTCCATAAGGTGCACCTATAGCTGTTAATGGATAAAGATTCCGGGTCTTTTAAGATTCATTTAAAAAAAAATCATACAAAAGTTTATACTCACTCCTTGGCACTTACAAGGACCTGGGCCTCATCCACCACTGGCTTCCAATCACTGCAGTCTATACCTCGACTTCCCCATTGTCTGACTCCAAGCTGGTGAAGATCGGCCTCCACATGGATCCTGATTCTTTCAATATTTTTCCTCCGAGCTTCCCATACAACAGCCTTCTGGGAATACTTATTAAAGGAATTTTTACCACATAATCGTCTCTAACTTACTCTTTTTATAAAGGCCACCAAGTTTGGTTCTCCATAAATTTGCCAGTCTTCTGCTTTTTTTACGGATTCTTAATGCCGCAGGTCGTAGATGGCTCCATAAATCTGATGGACTGTTTTTCTCGCCCAGATATTCAGCCTAAAGTTTTTACTGATTATAATTAACATACTGATGGTTTAATACTACTACAATCTATGAAGGGATTTTGGTTAAATACACGGTGTAAACTCTATACTGTTCCCAGGACCACGATTGTTCAGGGAAGTGATTTGGCTAAGTTTAAGCTCAAATCCCATAATTTTCCCTTAATTAAGCGACTTCATAGACAATGGATGAGCCTCAGAAGGGCCTGCAGATCCAACAGGATCCATCCATGGATGTTAAGGGATTAAATAATTTAGCTGTTGCAGTTGGATTTGAACTCTGTACGTTCAGTAGAGCAACTCCGACCTCCACTCCCAGAACGTTTAAAAGGATCTTTAATTACTTACTAACAATCATTAAAAAATTAAGGATTCTCCCCCCCATACATTCAGTGATTTCAATCTTAGTATGAACTTAATAATAAAAATGATAAGAAATAGTTGCTGACTGTTGAAAGTTGCAATGATGAAAGTAAAAGCCTCGGCCAAAACTTCAAAAGTGAGCAAGGGATGGGCCCTAAGTTCATTATAATGATGGATTGCTCCTAATCTAAGTCAGAGGAGGTTGAAAGAGGGGAAGGGATCTTTACAGATTCCGGGCACTAAACGTTCCCAAGATTAAAAGAGGCAACGGAGGTTCCATCAATCCATGACTTACCTCTTAACTTATCTTATCTCTGCTGGAAATGAGAAAATAAATTATAGAAGTAAGTCAATCAATAAAAAAAAAATGTTAAAAAAAACAATACAAGTAGTCATTTTTACTTAAAAAATAAACAAGAGTAATATAACTCCTAGATATTTCTTTTTGAATAGTTTATACAACAGGCACGGTAGCGCAGCTTGAAACTGTTGTAAGCATAGATTTTAAATCGCAACTTCAAGTTAGGAACTACATTATCCAAGGATTGTTATTGTTTCAAGGATGATGACGAATCGGTATAGTTCCATGGATAATGGCTATTTGGAACTGGAAGGCTCAAGAGAACCTCTTTTTCTTTTCCTAACACAGATCTGCCATGGCCAAATCTTCGGGCGGCTATTAACTTAAAAATCACAATGCCAATGCACACAATTTCCAATACAGTACTGTGCACAGGGCTCATCAGATGCTCATCAGTCATACGCCCGTATGTGTTTATATATATATTTAGGTTGGCTCAACAGGCCTTGTAGATCTTTGACGGTTTCCATAACGATTTCTGGTCCAATGCTAGGTAATAAACTAATGGGGCGAATACGAACTGACAATGATCTGCCGAAGTTATATAGAGATGCTGACGTCGTGAGGTTAATATGAATTGGGAGGTTTAGATAGGCCGGGCATATTCTTAAGATGCCCGAAGACCATTTACTAAGAAAACTTCTTTACGAACGGATCTCAACAACCAGACGGGTAGGCAGACCGAGACTCGGATGGATTGACGGAATAGAAACCGATGCCCGTGTTGCTATTGTTGTCCAAAACTGGAAAGCTACAGCACTCAAAGTAGATGACTTGCAGTTAAAGCTAAGGGAGGCTTTGACTCTGAAAGAGTTGTAGAGATTGATTCATGATTAAGAAGGTTTCCATGATATAGCGGAAGGAATAACCAGTCCTTTAGGGCCAATTCATCAGTGTCCCACAAACGTACAATCGGGATTAAAGATAATGATAAATCGGCCTAGATCTACGGATTATAGCTGTTCGGGTTCAATTGGCGTACGAAGACCTATATATCTTTCCTCGAAGAAGACCTCTTGGTGGCTATTGTCATCCTGGAAAAGCACAAAACGATCACCACCAGTCTTTGCTTCCAGTATGCTGATGAGCATCACATACCCATTGGTGGATTTTTCAAGGAAATAATTATATGAAAATGGTCACCTTTATGTTAAATCGATAACCTTTTTCTCTAATGTCTTCTAAACAATATGGTTGTGGTGTTAATTTTGTCTTCATTTGCTTATTTATTTGTATTTGTTTATCACATACATTACGTAATATCTATTAGACAAATCAATTAGCGAGTCTAAGAATAATTGGCAAGACACAGAGAAGAAAGTGTGATTGAGACTTGCATAAGTGCAATCCTAGAGCAGGCTGCCAAGGATGGGGGGATCAGATAGTTCACAACGGCGCTACTGGAGATCTCTCGCCGATAATGAGTTTACGTTAGGAATAATGAGCACTTTAATTACTTCTAATGAGTATAAAGCTATCAGGTATAATAAACGTGATGCCATAGCGACTTGGGTACAGTATAACATTAATTTGGCTGGATAAAATTGAATAATTTTTACTCATTGATAAAAAAATAACTAAACAATTGATTTAAATCATTTAATATAACAATAGAAAAATAAAAACAGATTTAATTTAGTTTTAAAACTTAATGCTGCTGAGGCTCATCCAGCCCCTATAAAGTGGGTATCGTCTATTGGGAGAAAAACCAGGAGGTTGAACGTGATCTCGGATGAATCAACTTCTTGCTGACCATAGAAAAATAATAAATCGATAAATATTTGGATTGATATTAAAAGGAATAATAATAGCATAATAGCAAAGAATAATAGCATGTTACATAAATAAAATATTTTACCGGTCGACTTTATAGGTTGAAAGGTTTTCTGCCAATAAGATGTAAACAAGGTAATTTGTTTTAAATGCACTATTTTGTGGTAAATGAAATAATGATTTTTATCATAAATTCGTAGACATAATCACTATTTCCCATAAGTAATACAAACTAACATGATTTAATAATACTAAAACCCATGAAGGGTCTGGAGTTCAGTACTGTTTCATGGACAACGGAGGTGACATGTCCTAGACCACGCTCAATCGCGAGATTTTCCCACCTTATTTTGGGTACCTTATTTTTATAATATTTTATAGAAGCTGGGAGAGCCCCAGGAGAGTCCTAAATACTATATGATACATCTCCGGCTGCAAACAGACTAAATAAAAGTAACTGCCTACAGCGGGATTTGCACTAGGATTTTCGGCATGGCTACTCAATGCTCTACCACAGAGCCACTCCGCTCCGATGAGATATAAGTTAATCTAAAAAAAATTAAAATTCAAGGAGAATTATTTGTTTTTTTCTGTCTCAAGATTACTTAGTTCAAGCTGTGCGTTCTGAAATATAAAAATTACAATTCAACAATTCTATATGTATTTGAAGCTGTTAAGAACGAACATTCTTTATTAGAATACACTAGGAAAAACCCCGAAATGCCAAAGCTTTAAGTCTCTAAAATACTGGAAAATAAACAGTATACAGAAAGAGAACAAGAAATAACGTTTCGTCAATTCAGGTATCAAATACCACAAGAAAAATCATATCATAGAAGACAACGTGTAGTACAAACTTACATCATCAGTCCAGTCCCATTAAATTGGGACAGTAACCTTACTACAAGAAATCCCACAAACAATCTTAGTATTTGTCTTTTCTTTTTGTTTTCTGTCGTTGAATTTATAAAAGTAAGTTGTTATCCTAAGAACAACGGACATAATTTTTTTTGTATTTGTTGGTTCATCTGTTTTTTTTTTTTTGGAGTAGGGGCTTTAGTAAATTTATTAATTAAGGGCTTAATGTATTATAACATATTTCATAGAAAACAATATAAATTTTCGGTGTAGATCTTTGAAATCAAATATTTATTGCAATATAACTAAACCAAGCAGGCAGATGGGAATAAAGGCGAATGAAAAAGAGGGAACCAGTCGTCATTAAACCAAGCTAACGAGCGCAGTAATTTGTTTAAGTCAACTCTCATTAAAAATATTTGCTTTGAAATAAATTATATTATTATCATCAATAATATTTTTAATTGTACTCTTCTACTGTTTTAATTAAAATAGGGATTTAGAGAGTTTAATGAAAATAAAAAGGCATTGAAATTGAAAATAGAATAATTAAAGAAAGAACAAACAACAGTGACAACGTCATAAAAAAGAATATGCACAAATAATAAAACTAATTGCGTGCAAATGTTTCGGAATCAAAAAAGTTTCAGAATTATTCTGCGCAAGATGTAGGAGAAAACAATAAATAAGAAATAATTATATTCTTTCTCTCAATTATATAAACAAAGTTTTTGTTACGTTGCCTAGCAGCAGAGGAACTGTCTTTTGTTTAGTATTTTGTCTTGCTCGATCAGTTAAATTATTAATAATTTTTTTTAAAATCAGCGAATGTAAAGTCACTGTTCCTGACTTCTTATTAATGGATTAATGAGTCATTAATGAATATTTGAAATATTGTTGCAAAGTAAAGTAATACATAAATACATAAATATAAACATTGCGTCATTATATATATGTATATATATATATAAAATCATATACACACATATACGTAAACACTCTTTATTTATTCGCGATAATACAGATACAGGCACAATAGAAAGAATTGTTTGTATTCATATATCCGAATGAAATTTTAAATATTCTATTTTTTAAAGAATAACAACCGAACTTAGGAGTAAGGTTCGTGAGGCGAATTTAACTGGCATAAAGTGCGTTACAGATAATTTTTTTTTTACAGGAAGATTAATGTATATTATTATATTTGTATCAGGGAACCATAGTATAAAAAATATTACCATACTACACTAATATCCCCACACCCCCAAAAAATATGTATTTTCTAAAATTTTGACAAAGGACACGTGGAATAGAGCGGACATTTTTGTCAGTCGTTCCCACATTTTTAGGAAGTTACTCCCCCTACCGATCAGGAAAGGAACTTAAGGAATCTGTTGACAGGAATTTGTTCATTGTATTCCCTGACAGTATTTCGATATTCCTTCAAAGTTATCGAACCGCTGTTTTATTATTTAAGAAAGGTACTGCCACTTTATCTCATTGTTATTTTGCGAAATTATTAAAAAATTAAGTAAGGACTTGGCTACTCCTTTGGATTTAGTACAGTCCATATCATATTATCGTGATTCCATTAATTGTTTTTAAAATTTATTTACAGAAATTCACAACTGTATAATATAAATAAAACATGTAAATATGAGGAATGATATGTAGCAGTACTGAAATAAAAAAATCACCTTAAAAGGTTTTCATACGCCTCGAAGGATTACCAAGAATTGAAGAGGTTGCGAGGTATGAGCTAGTGGGTTTGAATGGAAATGAAGTTTATCATGAAAAGATTGATATCGGATTAGGGTCTAATCAGTAACAAACGTGACGTTCAGGTCATTATGGATTACTTTGTTCGTAACAAAGTAAGGAGGATTGAGGATTTTACGAAGGATTTTGGATTATGAGGATTGAATACGATGAATTCGATGGCTTAGTTGAGCCCCAAAGCTCTACTCCGTAAGTCCAGATGGGTCTAATGATTGTCATGTACATGAGTCTTTTGTAATTAATTAGGAGCTTAGAGCGTTTGTCGAGTAAATGTTGAAGTAGCCTAAAACCCTACGGCCTAAAAAACGGCGAATGTGTGCCCCAGTAGGGTCCTAGATCTCATATGAACAATCTCCGGCCTCTAACAGAATAAATAAAAGTCTTGGTAGCAGAGGGATTAGAACCAGGATTTTCGGCATGGCAACTCAGTGCTCTACTACTGCGCCACTCCGCTCCCTAAACTTATTTTTAGTTGAACAGAAACTATCTAATGATAAGTGAATATTAATGTTAATTTAAGTAATATATATGAAAAATAATATTTACTAACTGACAATAACAGCTCCAAAGAAACAAAAATTTGTTAGTTGAGGCAAAAAATTGATCCCCCCCCCCGATACACTACCCCACTTTTCCAAAATTATGATCCCAAGTTAAATATTAATATTTCTTCTCCAGGCCTATCCTTTGCTGAGGTAGAATTAAAAAAAAAAAAAAAGAGGAACGAAAAAAGAAAGATTAGGAAGGGCAGGGGGGGGGGGGGCGTTCAGATTAAATTTCCGGAAAGGAAGTTTTCGGCATTAAAGGGAGAGTTATAGCAGGGACGGGATTTTCCTACTCAAACCCGTGGATTGGGGTCCAAGGATTCGCAATGGACCATCTGTGTTTGGGAGAATAATGGATCCAATATTGCCAAACCGAGTGTTCCATATAACTGCTTCTGTCACATTTTCACTCCCCGCATCTTAGGCTAACTGGAAAAACCCTGGGGTTTTTATGAGGGTTCGGTATAAGACCCTCTAATACTACAATATTATTTAATCGTCGTAATAAATCGTCCAAAATTGCTATAATAAAAATAAGTTCATCCTGTGATAATATTTAAATATCTAGCGGGTTAATAACTTGGCTATTTAAGGTGTTTATGTGAGAGAAAAATAATAAGACTCTTTGACACGACTGTATATTATTTACTCATTGAAATAAATACCCCGATATTTAAATCTTATATTTATAATAATATAATTTTGTATTTTTATAAAATAATGTTCAAACAAATCATCGTATAATTATATTTTAAATATTATACTATAACATCAGGACACTGTGGGATCTACGGACCCTCCTGGGGCTCACCCAGCTCTCTATAAATTGAGTAACTTTAATGGTGGATGAGGAAAAAATACGGTGATTGAGTGTTATCTCACCTCCGTACACATCGGCTGTCTGAGAAGCAATGTAGTCTATACTGAACCCAATACGCTTTAGAGATTGTAATAGTACAAATTTTTCCCCGTTAGAAATGTATTAAAAAAAATACTAATGATTGTAAAAAAACAATAAAATTTATTACTAGATTTTTACATAATTTTTTAAAGAAGCAAATGAATGTTGAAGGAATACCAAAAGAATAATTTTATAAATTATAATACTAATAGAATTATTATAAAAACCCTATTTTATTATTAAACCTATAGAAAAATGAATTTGACTTTATGTAAAAAAAAATTAAATAATGATGGAAGAAAAACAGAATCTAATAAATAACGACAAAACCTAACCGACCAGAAGATCTTACAGACTATTTCAATTAATTTTACATCCTCATACAAGACTGAAAAGACAAGAAACTGCTCGACGTTTTCGCCTACTTCAACATTTACTGGACAAACGTTCAAAGCTCCCAATTAATTACAAAAGACTCATTTACATGACAGTTATCAGACCTATTTGGAAATACGGAGTTGAGCTAGGGGGCTCTACTAAACCATCCAATTCATCTCGTATCCAATCCTTATAATCCAAAATCCTTCGTAAAATCCTCAATGCTCCTTATTATGTCACAAACAAACTCATCCATCATGATCTTAATACCCATATGTTGCTGCTTTGGCCCAAACTAGATACCTATCCTTCCATGACAAGCTTCATACACACATGAATCCGCTAGTCTCTCAACTTGCTTCCCATAATATTCCTGATAATTCTCCAAGGCGTCTTAAAAGAAGATGGCTTCGAGACCTTCTACTATAGAACTTTATTGGAGTGCTATCAATGGATAGTTTCTCCACAAGTGTTTTTTTTTTTTCACGTCCTTTGTTCATACAGCGGATTTACTTGATGTATTATAATTACAGTTGTAAATATCAATAAATTATTCTTAAAAAAAAAGAAATTAATTTTACTATTATTTTTTTAAAAAGGAAGAGAGAAATGCTTTTTTTTTTAGCAGTGCTGTCTAACTACACTGGATTGCCATAATACACAGCATACATATCAATCCATATCGGGCATACTGTACATTTACAATTTGTTTGTCTTAAATATATACTTAAAAACTACATTACAATTCCTAATTCTTCTTTCTCTATATATGTCTATATAAACATATCTACATTTTTTTTCATATTTACGAAGGTGACTTTACATAGGTTGCTTTACGTAAAGAATTGGTTACGCATGGAACTAATTACAAATGTATATTTGATGTGACATTGCAAATTAGCAGCTGTTGTTAACTCCGACCAAACAGCGAGCCTTTCAATCAACATTATTCCATTCGGTTTTGATAGCGAGCAGGTGAGTCAACATTATTCTCGGTGCATTTGATAATCACCCTTCTCAATCAACATCAAGTTCGTCGGCGGTTCAATACGTCAAATTAACTTAATGAACCAACTGAAAACCAAAAAAATCTCAACCAATATAACACATGAAAGGTCTTGGATATAGTAGAATAGAATAGAAAAGTAACTTTATTCTAGGACTAAGCCGATTCAGGTTCAAACACTCATTTGACACTAAAATAGGGAGATTTTTGACCCACAAGAAGATTAGGAAATCGAGGGTGCAATTCTGAATCTTAGGATTAACGATGGCTTGCCAGCTGATCTTCTAAGGCAAGGGTTCCCAAACTTTTTTGTACCCCGCCCCCTTTGTTGAAATGAAAGCTTCTCGCGCCCCCCCTTAACAACAAATTGTGTGGGCCTAGGAACAAATCAAAACCAAATAAGTATTACTTTGAAAACAAAACATTTATTAATACTGCCATAAGGTACAACAATATCAGTTTTTATAAAACACAAAAATTATTAATAGGAGAAAAATAGATTAGATTGGTTAGTGAGATGGATGGCTTCCATTTTTCTCACTAGTATGCCTATTCGTGGCTGAGCTTTAGTAAGTGCACAACGCAAGTCACTAGCAACATCAAGTTTATTCCGATACTTTGTTTTAATTACCACAAGTGTTGAAAATGCTTTTTTGCACAAATAGGTGATATAAACGGCTAATATAAACGAAGAGCTTCCCGTGATACACCAGGATACACTTTGAAATATTTTAACCATAATGAAGGTTTGTCCATTATATAAAACTGTTCAATTTTTCTAAACATCATGGTTATTTTAGAATTTTAGAAAGACTACTTAAATTTAATTTAATGTTCAACTTGACTCGCGCCCCCCCAGTTTGGGAACTGCTGTTCTAAGGTCTGATGGAAATGAAGTGACCATGGTGATCCAAGTTCCGCTACACAGTGTATGGTTAAGCATATCTCTCCCGGACGAATGGTGCATTGACTAAGGAGCTGTTAGAGTTCGTGATCAATACAGACTCAGGAAAAATTAAGAACTGTATAGAACCACTGAGATGGGCTGGATATGTGGCAAGAATGCTGACCGACGCTACTCAGAAATTGGTACTGCTAAACCCAAACTGCTATTTGGGTATGTTGATGGAAAAAAAGAAATGTGGGCAGTCGAGCTCGAGAGAGATACAGGTAGCATTGTTGGATCCAAGGCTTGGAGGACCATTGGAGGGCAGAGAAGAGTGTAAGCGACGCCTTGATGCGACCTAGACCAGTACTGAGTTGTAGTGCCTGTGTTTTTAAAGTCTTTCCGAAGTGAGATGTTGGAAAATCTATGGTTTAAATGAGGATAGGGAAGAAGCATGACGGATATTAGGAGAAATATTAGTTCCAGTCGGTAGTGGAACGAGCGAAACAGGAACACTTGTATGTTTTGGTTGTGTGAGAACGAGTACAGAGATCTGAAAAGCGAGAGAATATTGTGCCCTGGAATTGGATAGAGAATTTGAATTGTAAGGGAATGTAGATTTAGGACGGCAGTTGATGGATTGATATAAGAATGGACCGAGGAAATATTTTCTACGGATGGAAGGGAAGAGCAACATTAACTATTCATACAAATTAATGACTGTTTCTAAGTTATCGGTGATTTGGCTGAGATCACACTAAAACAAATGTTCTTATCCCTATAGAATGTTTTAGGAAAAATATATAGGAAAAAATACTTGAATGATCCACAGAGCATAATTAACGGTTTTAAGTAGAATTCTAAAATTTGGATCGAATAGTTTTCTTATTGAAGTAGAAATATTTACAAAAGTACAGTTTAATCACTATTTCCTGAACATAAAATAGTATGATAATAGTAATAGTAAACTCTATACCTTTTTACCATTCAAAACATTCTAATAACACATACTCTCCTATGGTTATCACTATCGTTGCTATAGGAACGCGTTATCATTTAAATGATAATCGATTGTAATATAGAAGCGCTAGTGATTTATGATTGGTGAATTGAAGAGCCCTTTCCGGTTATGGAGCTGACTGGAGGGAGGCTGGAATCAATACCCAGGCCATGTCCTATTCATTTGTTCCTCTCTGGCGAAAATTTACTTTTATATGTATGTATATACTTACTTTTATTTATATGTATAGATGTATATACTTGTTAAAAATATATCATGAGAAACAGCGTCTGTTGATAGCTTAGTCCTACACACTGTGCAATTTGTATTGAATTTAAGTATAAATCGGTGAATTAATAGAGTGCTGTTTTACCGATCTCTATGTCCTGAGTTCTAGACAGGAATAAAAAAGGTACCCTATATTGGAAGAAAGCCTGAATTGATTGAGTGGAATTGTGGCCAAATTACCTCTCTGCACAACCGTCGGCTTAGAAACAGTTGAGTCCCAACCAAATTACTGCTTCAATTCCTCTGCAAGTACAAAACGCACGTTTTGTTGCCTTTTTTCTTAAGCTACTCAAAACCATAGTAAAAAGGTAACGCTTGTCAAATTTTCTCTACTAATATTTTTATTTCAACATTTTTTTTAATCATACATTACATTTTTAATAATTATGGTATGAGTGTAAGCAATTATTTTATTTTTATTGCATTTTCGCATTTATTTTGTTTTCTTATACCTCATGTACATATATATTTTTCCGCATGAATATATTTTTATTACATTTATTCATTTTATTTTTGTTTTATTTTCATGGAATGATTGTATAGTTACTTAGCAATATTACTTATTGCCCACAAGTGGCAGATTGTAATATTTCAATAAAGTGTTTAAAAAAAAAATAGTAGACAATTGCAAGAAATAACTTCATTCCAGTTGCCAGTTTAACATATCTTCTTACATAAATTCTTTTAGCTACTCCCAGTAATTTTAAATTCATTTTTTCACAGTATAAGATGGGTGCGTCTTACCAAAATGACCCTCAAATTCTCGTTTAATACTGTAAAGATAAAAGATAAATCATGTCCCGGAATAAACACAAAAGAGACACTACCCAGCGGTAGTACTCAAATGAAAGTTCAACTTAGAAGGTCACGAGGCCATCTTCTTTTCAGACGCCTCGGAGGATTATCAGGAATTGAAGAGGTTGCGAGGTTTGAAACTAGTGATTTTGAGTGGAAAGGAAGTGTGTCATGAAAAGATTGACATCGTATTCGGGCCAAATCAGCAACAAAAGGGACATTAAGGTCATTATGTATTACTTAGTTCGTAATAAAATAAGGAGCATTGAGGATTACTTAAGCCTTTTGACAGGATTTTCTTAAAATCATATTTTTGACTTAGTGCCTTTTAACTTGTATCCCCATGATATATCCAGTA
The DNA here is from genome assembly GCA_037127475.1 of Arma custos. Lineage (NCBI taxonomy): Eukaryota > Metazoa > Arthropoda > Insecta > Hemiptera > Pentatomidae > Arma > Arma custos. The sequence continues at coordinate 48,716,973 of CM073765.1, forward strand.
CAACTCAATTTTATCTGTTTGTAAAAAAAATATATTTCTACAATTAAATCGTATTACAGAAAAATGATAAATATTGATTAGGATTTTTATATATCAAGGTAGTAAAATTAAAGACTTTTTAATTTTAATTACAGAATATAATTTCTCGAAAATAAAAATAATTTTTTTTTAATTTTGGGGGGAAAATGATATATTTCAGTAATTAATTCGTTTTAATTATATATACACTCTTTTTTTCATACAAAAACTCAAGATTATTTTTAATTCCCAGAATATTAAAAAGGAAAAAAATAATTAAAGTTAAAACTTGTTGTGATTCGATCAGAAAGAACTAGTGAGCCCCATCACTAGATCCCCCATTCCTACCGTCTAATTAATCTTAAGAAAATTGAATGTACGATCCTCTCTTAAAATGCAAAACGTAAAAGAGATACCATGTATCATTATTAATATTATTATGTTATTGTCAAAAATGAATAAAAGCCAAGGGGTTAAGAATGAAAAAAAAAGAAAAAAACTTAATTGGAAGCGACAACCTGCAGAACTGATAACTTTTTCTGTATTAAGGTAGTAATAAAAATATATATATATATATTTTAAAATTACGAAACATTATTTAAACTTAGATATTGCTCTATGAAAGATAATACCGTTATATATCAAGTGCGAAAAGATTCTTATCTGTCATATTTATATAAAAAAATATATACGTACAAACAAATTGCACTTCAGAAAAATTATACATGTTTCAAAACTCAGAGATATTTGAAACAAAAAAGAAAAATGAGATAAAACTGCGAGAGAGAAATGCGTTGACTGAGAGAGAGTAGACTACCCCGCAATGCAGGCTGCCCCTTCATTACGGCACGAGGCAAACCCACACAGCACGGCATTACGTCGCTCTACATCACTTCGTCCCGAGTGCTTCACGTTTTGTAGTATTATTACTTTGTACAATCGACAGCAATACAACTACTGTATTTATTTATTATACATTATTTTTTATTAATTATTATGGTAAAAAGTAATATTATACTCTTTAATTAATAAATATTTAATAAAGGATTTAAGCAGTTTATTAAATACTTATCAATTTAAAAAAAAATAAAATAATAAATTATAACACCAATTATATAAAATATAAATTATAAACCAAATCTCCCTTGGAAGAAAATCGTTAGATATTAAAAGAAACAGATGACTATGGATCTTAATTGAAAATATCAAATTTAATACAGGTCACAAAAAATGGGCCAAAATTCCTGAAACAAAGCTCTTACGATACCTAATTTTTTATTAATTTTAATACCTAAGTTTTTCTCATTATCTCTTGAAATCACGGACCATTCTTAAGTTCCACCCTAAGTGTAGAACGTCCTTCAATACTATCCAGATAGCTCTTCGAAATACTTTTAGTTTCCTTAATCTCCGTCATTTTCAGCATTTTAAGATATGTGAATTCCCTTTTTGTCATTCTGCTCGGGTCCATTATTTGTAAGTGCCCATAGGACTGAATTATATGATTTCTTATTGCATCTGTAATTTTTTCAATGTTACAGTACGTGTAGAGTTATCATACATAATGGTCTCCTTCTTTAATCGGTCCCAAAATGTTTCTCAATGTTTTTGAGATATTTCTATCCGTGAATTCTAGATCAGATATAACGATTTCCTCGTCCAGACATCGAACATTTGCCACATACAGTGCTTCTGGGTGAATTACTGTTGAGGAATGTCTAAGTTTAGCATTAATGGCTATTTATTTCTTGATGTAAATATCTTTAGTAAGGTGAAAGGCTGCTTTGTTCTTGTTAATTCTTGATTTGATTGCTTCCTTATGATATATATTTTATATTAATTTACAATCATTAGTAGATTTATAATAATAATAATTTAATAAATATCGGTACTATTTTAGAAAAAGACTTAAATAAATAAATCAGAAGAAGAGTAGATAAATAAATCCACATTAGTTGCTTCACGCTTTGTCCCTTTCCCCTCTCTCAAATGTCCCAGCTGTGGTTTATTGCAGAGGAAGAAAGAAATCCTTTAGAGTAATGTGTGTGCCGTTATTTAATATCAGGATTTACCAAAGAAAGTTTAAGCTCCCTTTATAGCAGTCGGTAGAATGTAACATTAAAAGAATAAAATAATTCTAATTCAAATATTGTATTTGATGCAAGAATTAAAATACCAATTTCCCGCTTTCAATTGAAGGAACTGGAGTATACATCATAACTATGTCGGAGGCTCACCCAGCCTCTAATACCCCTAATTGGTAATAAACTAATGGTTGAGCGATAGTCTATCCTAAATCACCTTCCTGCACAACCGTTGTCACATAAATAGTAAAGTCTCTACCGTGTCATCCATAACGCCATCCAGCCAAGGAATTTAAAGAACCTTCCGACAAATAAATGAATATATGCACTCGCAATTCCATTGTCTCACTCAAAGTCCAAAATGATAATTGTAATACAGTGGAAAATGGGGTATTATTTCGTAAACAAGTGCCAAGTATTATTATAAACATACAGCTTCTGTAATATAACAATACAGCAAGCGAATATAATGTATGGTACGTAATGGGATGGATAAAAGCCAGTAGGGAAACTACCCGGTTGGTAGTACTCAAATAAAAAACTTTTTCTTTTTCTTCTTTCTTGAATTCTTTTGAGATGTCTCGGAGGATTATCGGGAATTGAAGTGGTTGATAGGTTTGAAACTAGTGGATTTGAGTGGAAATAATGTTTATCATGAAAGGATTGAAATCGGGTTCGGGCCAAATCACCAACACAGTACCGGACTTATTCTACAGGAATTAGTGGGAGATACAGAAGGATAAGAGATTATTGGTTTGACGGGATTTGTGGGACTTTATTTTAATCCTCCAGCTTTGACACCATTTTTCAAAGTCATTAATATGGGATTGAAGAGTATGGTTATGGTTTTAGGTCTTTATTGATGATTTTATTCGTAATATAGTAAGGTGAGTTGAGGATTATACGAAGAATATGGAATTAATTAATGAGAACAAATCTGTATAATACGAATGATCTATAGCCTCAAGAAATTCCCGGCTTTAAAGAGGCAAGATAAAGGAGGCTCTTTGTTAGAACGTGAAAGGTGGGCCCGAAAGTTGGGGCTAGAGAAGTTGGGGTTATTTCCCCGAGGACTGGGGATGGTCCCTGGGGCACTTTGGGGATTTACATTCCGGCCTGGGCCCCCTGGCGATGGGTCACTACCACCTCTACTTCACTACCCCACCTCTACCACTTCTTCACGTCTTCTTCACTACGAGAGTACTCCGGTAACTTGCTCTTTTATCGCCGCTCAACGGTCTGCCAAACTTACACTTCCAGTTTCATGACAGTCCCATTTCTTTACGAATTGTAGTACGATTCAAGAGGAAAGCATCACACTAAAAATGTACGCACTTTCTTCAGTATCAGTGAACATGGATGAGTCATTTCAGGTTCTGTTGGTTAGGATCTATCAGGAATTTACAACATCGTTTTACATCCATTATATATTCGTAACATTAATAATATTAAATACTCTTTTAGGTTTCCACGGCCACTCTTACTACAAAAGAATTTGTTGGTTTCTTCTGGTTTAGAACGTGTTGATAAATTTTTCGCCAACGTTTCACCAGCCATACTGCTGACTTATTCAGGGCTAAAATGAGAAGTAATGATTCAGCCCAGAAGAAGTCAGCAGCATGGCTGGCGAAACGTTGGCGAAAAATTTATAAACACTGTCTAAACCAGAAGAAACCAGGAAAGTCTTTTGTTTTAATAATATTGTTTTTACATTAAACAACGGTAAGCAGATAATTAGAAGAATTAATAATATGACGTACAATAAGAAGGTAATGATTGGGACCAGATGGTAATAACGAAAAGAAATGCTGTAATTATTTTTATAAAATGATAAATATTGTAATGCCATGTTAGCGAGTGAGGATATAAAACGATCAAAAAATGTAAAATGGACTTTCTAAGACGTAACTGTGGCATCTCGAGGCTCCATTACATACCCAATAGTGTTATAAGAGGAACTGTAGGGCAGGAGAAGAATATATTACATGAAATAGAGACCAGGAGGCTTCGATGAAAGATAAATAAGTCCTCGTATCCTGCTGACCCTGAACAGCCATAATCCTCGGGATCCAGACCGATTCGTCAATCTTCATGAACGCGATTTTACGTCGGTGGGAAGGACAAGGGTGAATCGGCTCCAAAGGGACTGGCAACGGAATTATGGGCAGTCTGCCGCTGTGCTGTGGAAACCATGGTTCACAGCAATGTGAGGTTGTGAAACCCCCTCCAGGCCTTCTATTCTTGCCAGTAAGAAGACCACATCAAGCGACCAAAGATCTATAAGGTCCGTAGAGCCAACAGTAAACAAATATAGTGCAATTTAGTAAGATCATACTGTATAGTTTAATAAAAATAATATTCAGTTTTGTTTACTTTATCTATACTAAATTTTTATGATATTATAAAATAATAAGTTTTTATGGTGGTCGAATGTGGACAGAGGCGCAAGGGATATCCTCGGAGACAGGAGCTGGATGAAGACTTAAAAAAACAGAGGAGACTGGAAGAAGCTGGTGGAGGAGGCCAGGACTCCTCACTGAGTTGTAGCACCGTACAGTAATAGTAGTTTACTTTATAAATGGAAAAGCTAGGAATTTATACCAGAGAAAATATACGGCAAATATTTATTTTGTATTGGGTAGATCAATAGAAGCGGAACGCCTTCAACTTAAAAGATTCCATCTACAAAACTTAATCCATCCCCAAGGACTGGACTGAAAGTTAGAGAGGAGGCTAACTAATATGTAATTACTAATAAATAAGAGTGATTATCTCTTATATCTAATTTCATCTTAACTAAGCTCCTCCGAGGACAAGCAGTCCCTAGACACTTCCTTTTCCCATTGACAATATTTTCCTAGCACAATAGATTGTTAAGTAAATTTTCGATCATCCTGAAAAGATTGATAATTTTGATGGATAATAATGGAACATCTCGAGCTCTCACTAAGAAGTCCTGATTGAAACGTGAATAAGGATGGCACTGCAGCGCTGTACCACCACCAAGCCCGTTCCTCAGAAGCCAAAGAAGTTGCTCATATCCTTCGCCTTATCCTGCATCCTTCCATTCCCTCTTTGAATACAGGACTCCAACCTATCGATTGTAACCTCTCTCCTCCCCCCAAATCCTTTATTATTCTTAGCTACTCCCTTTTCTAGAAGGCTTTGTTCAGTTCACTTCCCAGAACCTTTCTTACATTTCCTTTATAAAAAGCTATTTACATTGCAATGTTTAATAATGTAGATACATGAAAAATGGATTTATTTATGTTGATAATTGTTAATTATGTTAATAATTAGCAACGAATAACAAAAAGCGTTTTTTAACTATACCACTGAAATCCAGACAATGTGAATTGGTTTATCTAAAGCTCTCCTTACATGATCACTATTAATGAAAATAATCGAGAACAAATCTCGTTAAATCACTTTTACCTATCGTCGCATACCAATGACTTCCGGTTCTCCAGTATCTTTTAATAATATCCCACTGACTCCTGTAGAAAATATAATGTATTTATGACTACATCTTGTCAAACGTTTAACTTGGAATCCCCATGCTCGCCGTTTCAAGCTACTTCAACACTTACTATACAAACGTTTTAAGCACCCAAATAATTACAAAAGACTCATATAAATGACTTCATAAGACCCATCTGGACTTATTGAGTAGAGGTTTGGGGGTCCACTAAGCCATCGAATTACTCTAATATCCAAAATCCTTCGTAGAATCCTCAATGTCCTTTACTTTCTTACGAATAATGTCATCCATAATGACCTTAATTTGTTACTGATTTGTCCTATACATCGTGACAATCCTTTCATGACAAACTTTATTCCTACTCGAAACCCAATACTTTCAAACGTAACTATCTCGTCAATTCACTATAATCCTCTGAGACCTCTGAAAATAAGATGGCTTCGTGACTTTTTAAGTTGGATTTACTATTCGAGCACTACAACAGGGTAGTTTCCTTACTTGCCTTTTTCTCATGTCACTACCTATCACTCATTCTATTAAAGATTTTCTTTTCCTCTTTGGGTTAGAATACGTTGATACATCATATTATTCCATAATTGTTCAATTTTATCTTATAAATAGAATTTTTAAAGCATGTTTTTTTTTTTTATGAGCAGCTAAACAAAACATCCTGTTTACTTAATATACAAAACATTAATAACTACTTGGTATCAGCTATCCATGTAAATATTTTTATTTTATTTTATCTCAATTTTTATTTTTCATAATTTGTTTTTCTCTTGAACGTTGATCCTTAAAATCTTTTTATTTGGCCCTTCAGAAATCTTCAGTCGATTCAAGTGTACTGCAAACGAGGCTCCAATTTAACAGGTTTCTTAGTGTTTGAAATTTTAATTAAACGATTAAAAAGTAATTTTTAACACCCTTACGTTGCAATTCAATTTTCAATAATTGAGAAAAAATAAAGTATATACTGTTAAAATTTTATACACTCTTAAGTCAACGTGTATAGTCCTGATCTATATAATTTTTTTTTTTTTACAAATATAAGGCATTTCTATTTTCATTGGAGAAACTATGTCATGTATCCCTTAAAATCCTTAAATTTATTTAAATTTTCATTATATTATCATTGAAAAATAAGTAATTTTGAATTCTTCCTTCATTCCTTAAACTTAGTCTGGTTTTGGTAGTTTCAGATTTTATCAAAAATTTGTTTGATTAAATTTGATAGATCCATGCAGGCCATATGTCCGTAGAATTGGAGGCGTTGCTTTCTGATCATCACTTTTAGGTTGAAAAATGTTTACTGATGAAAAAATGTATTTTATTAAAATCCAAGCAACAAACATCAGAGAAATTTTATGAAGAGTATTATTATATGGATATTATACTAAATCACTGGTTATTTTAACTGTGAGCAACGTATATCTAGTGATACGATTTTGAAAAATATTTTTAAAAGAAAGAAATGTATATTTAGTTATTAAAACACTAAGAGATGAATATCTGAAAAAGAAGGATACAATTTGTCTGGGGGTATTGTCATTAATAACACTAAATAAGGTTAATTTATTTATTATAAGTGCCGAAGTTTCGGCCTACGGTGTAGGCATTCTTCAGGGCTGAGAAGGAAAAACAAAAAATAATTAATAACTTTCCCTTCTCAGCCCTGAAGATGGTCTACACTGTAGGCCGAAACGTCGGCAATTATAATAAATAAGTTAACCTTATTTGTTTGTTATGACTGCACCCCCAGACACAAGTTGGATCCTTCATTACGATCTTCCAGTCAACCGTTTTCCTCTCTATCAATATCTATCTGAAAACATATTTTGAAATTTTAATTTTTTTAGAAACGATGTACCGTAATACCGGGCTACTTTGGCCCTAGGGTCCTTCTTTGGCCCAAATGTAGGAAAAGATAAAACGTTCTCTAAATACTTTCAAGTAGTAGTTGTTCAACTAGTTACTGCAGTTTCTGCTAGGCTGAAGCCCCAAGTCGGCACTGATGTACACGAAATAGTTCGATAATTGTCTGCTAGTATCAGGACCTGTGGATTTCTTAACCTTGTGAAAACACGTGTTTTATTTACTCTCAAACTTTCAACTTTCGAGACCGTTCCATGTATGTTACAACTTTGGTAAGTACCTAATTAACTAATTTGCTTAGTACGGTAGGCAGTGGTATAGTTGTATTTGTCATTACGGTTTAGGTTTTTGGTAAAAAAATATAAAATAACAACAGCTCTAGTAACCTCAAAAATACGACCTACTTTGGCCCATCTGTTTTGTGGGCCAAAGTAAGTCGTGCTTTTGAAAACTTATTTTTGTAGTTATTGCTATGCATTACGGGGGGCGGCATCATGAAAGTAAATTTGTTTTGCACAAAGAACAATGTTGGTTTACGAGAAGTAGGTCATGCAAGTAGAAGGGTGTCCCCCTATGGTTCCCTTATGGTCAAGGTGACTGAAGAATTAACTAAAGGTGGGGGTCGAAGACACTATAGTCGGGACGACAAGAGAAGGTGCACGGGGAGTGGGGAGGCCTGAAGCTGTTCCTCCCTCCCCTCCCCTAACCTGACTCCGCCTGGAGCCGACAATTGTACTACAGCTCTTACTCGCTTTTCATTCTTTATAGACCAGCAGCCAGGGCCCAAAGTAATGTATCATTTTAAGACAATTTGTATTACGAAACATTGAAAATATCCACAATAGTCACTGGATAGCTGGCCCGAGAGGGGTGGAGGGGAAGTGGGACTAGGGTGGGGGAAAGAGGGCAGAGCTCGTGGAGAGGCGTGGAGGGGGATCCTCCGTGCACCTTCTCTTATCGTCCCGACTATAGAAAGGGACTCTCTAAACAGATCCCAAGGAGCTAGGAGGAAGCGGAAGACGGAGCCGAAGAAATTTTAAGTCTGGATTTAAGAAGGCTGGAATACATCCTATTAATAAAGAAGAAGATTTAAAACGGTTACCTTCTAAGGATGTGTCTGTTAATTTGGATCTGGTTGGAAAAACTTTCATTCACCATTTGGAACAAAAAAGAAAAGAGGTTGTTCACCCCAGAAAAATTTAAAGACAAAAACTGGAAGTTGCTGCTGGTAAGAGCAGTCCAAGATATTCAATATCAAGAAATGCAAAAGTATCAGAAAGAACAACATAAAAGAAAAGAAAAGAGAAAGAGACATGAAAAAAAATCAAAAACAAGAATTAAGAGAAAACCAAAAACTTGAAAAAATACAACAGAGAGAATTGAAAAAAAGAAAGGAAATGGTAAAATCCTGAAGAGGAAGATTATAAGAAAACATAACATCTCGTCAACAGAAGAAGATAGTGATAAATACAGCCTCATTTCTTCAGGGCACAGGGACCTCGTTTTTTCAAGTGATGATGAAAAGGAATTGGTTGACTCAGTTGTACCACCTACTTCCCAAAATGGCAATAATCCTCAAGATAGTAACGAATCTCCAGAAGAAAACAGCAATACACCTCCAGAAAGTACTCCTAAAGAAAATTTAAAGGCAAATTTAAAAGAAGGGAATTTTGTTGTTTTGCAATGGAACGGGCTAGAGTTCCCTAGGATAACTGTGAATGTGAAGGATGAATGTGGTGATGTTGAGTGCAAGGGACGCACTAACAAATTTCGGAAGTGGCCAGCAGTAAAGGACACTTTGTTTAAGAATGGGCTGCTATAAAGAAGATAATCGACCCTCCAAAACTGGGTGAAAAGAGGACTCTTCCTTGTCAGCAATTAGTGAGGCATAAGATAAATGTGTATTTTTTAGATTGTTAATTTTTTTTTTTAAACAATAATGTTGAAATGAATTTTAAATGTATTTTTCTGTCTTATAAATGAATTTTCTTACTAACCCTAGTCTTTCTTTAACTCAACCTAATTCCACAATGCTTTAAAGTAGGTAAAATATCATTGGGCCAAAGTAACCCAAACATGAGGGTAACATTGGCCCAAGTAAAAAATAAAAAAAAAATAAAGAAAAACTTAATTTTTTTTGTTAAACTCATTAGAAATTAAATAGGATAGTCTAGTTGTGTAATAAAGGTTACCAGAGCTTAGATATAGGAAAGTTACAAAAAAAATTTAAGGGTGATTAAAAATTTTTAAAAAATTGGGCCAAAGTAGCCCTGTTTTACGGTACATATCTTATTTATGCACTTAGGATTATAACAACTAGTGTTTATCAATTTAATAAATAATTCATATTTATAAGCTTCATATTTTTTTAATAGTAACCTATTTCAAACTCATTTTGTCTAACGCTGATAACATGAAATTCGTAGGATCACCTGTGGTCTAGTGGTTAGCAACCTACTATGACCAAGATCGCGGGTTCGTAGCCCGGCTGGTGGCTTTAGGATTTTTTAGAAGAAAAAAAAAATCATTCGTTACGCAGTCCTTTAGAAAGGGCGAAAAATGGCGATCCGGAGCCTGCACTGTCAGGAACTCGTTAAAAATCTAAAAGTTAAACTCATTTTGTGTAAAATTTATCGACTATACCTCTCGATCATTTAAACTTTTCTAAAAAACATAAACATTTCGTTATTTATAAATGCTAAATAATATATAGGATTGAATTCTTTAAAGATGAATAGAAGAGTTTAATTAATTTCAGGTGCAATATCGGAGACTGATATTTATCCGAGTGAGGGAGGGATGCGAAACCACAACCCTTCGGTCGAGCTTCAATTATTTCACCCAGCCCTTTTAGACCAACGACCCTAAAACTTCTATTTCCTCTGACCCTTCCTGCAAATAGATATTACAACAAACAGAAACTGCGACTGAATTGCTCAGTATTGTAGAATGATTGTGATTAACGTTGTGAATGTTCGATAGTAAATATTGGTTCAACAGAAGAATACCACTTTAAATTTGTATTTGCCCAGAGAAACCAAGAGTATAATAGTGCTTTATTGCTAGGTATTTAGTGCCTTATCACCAAGTACATGGTACTTATTATCTAGTGTATTATTATTTAGAGTACAGTACCTTACGACCTTGTATACTTCACTTAATCCACAGTATATGGCACCATATTACTTGGTATATACTCAGGTATAAACCATATACCATCAATCTAAGAATCATAAAAACTATCCAATATATACTAAAATCACCACAATGCACAAAGAACTGGACATTCCAACAATACGAAAATTCACACACCATCAAACCTTCAGATTCTTCACCTCATGCCAAATTTCAGACAACACGCTCATACGAGAAATATGAAATTATACAAAAACAACAACACCAAAATATAGACACAAACGAACAAAACACATACAATTATAAATAATATGCATTTTGTATTATGTTATACATAAATTTTGTCTTAAGTAAATCCTATGTACTCTCTTTTCTGTTGTTTTTTTAAATTCACCAACAACAAAAACATATTAATCAGTAACCGTTGTAATTTGAACTCATTTTCATTGTAAGGGATTATCCCACCAATGTTTTAAAATTTGTACATATTTTAAAATAAAATAAAACAAAATATTTAAAAAAAAAATATACCATCAAAAATTACTCGATATTAATCGATAGACCTCTTTATACTGTTTGTTTTTTTAATGCTATCTCCTCCTCTTTAAATTATAAAGGAATTAGATGTATTTCTTATCATTGCATGATCTTTACCATAGTTAAACGATAGACAGCATACTAATACCGACATACAGGTTTGAGCTTTTACTACATAAGCAAACTTACACAGGTCATCCTTACAGTTATGCCGTCCTTCTGAAGGGACGTATAATGGCAGTCCTAAGCCTAAGGGATGTCAGGAACTCGTTAAAAATCCCTACTTTATTAAACCTCGATAAGCAAAGTTTAAGTCACTAATTCTGATTAGCTACAGCAGCATAACCTGAACTTATATAAACAAACAAATACAACTGGGATAGAATGAAGTGGAAATTGAAGCACAGCTATGAAAGAAAGACATGTTTCATTAACAATACTAAATGTAACCTAAAAAATAAACAATAAACTCATATTGTAACATGATAAATAAACTCAGGCAAATGACATGGCATGAGGATCAAGACGGAACTTTAAAGTTTCAAATAAGCCAATTATTTGCGATGCAAATTGTTGTGAGCTACCTCTCAAACAGAAATTTTATATATGTGATCATTAATTAAAATCTACATTAATGTTTACAGATCTATAGGAATAATAAAAAGATTTCTCATGGTGTAGTAATGTGTATAATGTAAGAAAACTGGGAAAAGGAAGTAAAGAAAAACAGATCGTCACTGAGATAGACTTCTGGAGAAGAGCGGTCGAAATATGTAGGCGTGATGAGACTGGCAATAAGATAGTTCGAGAGATAATTGGTGTTCAATATACCATCCTGGAAGAAATGTTTACCAAGTATGGTAGATGGATGAATACCAAAAATGACCCTGAAGGAAGAAGTAAAATGGGCAGACTAAGAATTACATGGAAGATATGGCAGGATATAGTCTGAATGAAAAAGTTATTCTTGACAGGAAGGCATAAAGAGAAATACTGTGATAATATTTTATTGGAAAAAATCCCAACCTTGGAAAAACTCTCAATAATTATTATAATTAAAGAAAAGTGAAAAATAGAAATTATTTAACCATAATTTTTATAACTTATAAACTTAAAAGCTGAATGCCCTTCACCCAGAATTTCGTATTCTAATTAAACATTCTCACATATTCCAAAGATATTCTCGACTAACTACATAGGAAACTTGTTCAAAACATGACAACTACTGATATTCTTGATATGACATGGCGAAAGCTAAGGAGTTGGACGAGAGACCTTGTCCTAGAATATAATTCTGATGAAAGTTTGTAGGAACAACAGGGTTGTCTCATTCCAACTCACTCTTGCTATCTTCAAAGTAATTCAACTCGTTTACCAATGTGAATAAGTAATGTTTATTACTCATGTGATTAATGAATAATCAGCAATGTGACTTTCGTGAACTTTACAATTAAAAAAAACTGATACAATATAGATTGAACACCATCCTAAAAAAAAACAAACTTTTTTTCTTGTTTTTCTTCTTAACACATTCCATACAAGACACAATTTCACAATACCTGCAGATTAAAGTAAACGATTAAATATTACTTGATTTAATTATTATTGGTAAACTGAACTAACACTAAACGTTACTGAATGCTTCATTAGTATGTTACTTCACACAAAACATTCTTTTTACATTAATAAACACAATACAATGTAAATAATATAACGGAGCTTTCTAAAGATTACACAGGTGTGCAAAAAAACTAAAAAAAAAAATGGTTTTGATTTAGTTAACTGATCTTAATGTAGTGTTTTTGTGGTGATTTCAAAGATGACATTGTTTTTTTTTCTATTACGGAAAGCTTGCCTACAAAATAAAGTTGAAGTTTATGGAAAAAGTCCAAAAAACGGAAAATTTTGGATTTTTTTATTATTTTAACATGAAGTAAAAGCAAAAAAAACAACGATACCTAGCTAAAACACATTACATAAAAGTGATGCATATGTCTTTTAAAGTTATTATAAGTCTTTGCAAAAACGTTTTCTTTTTCCATCAGATTCTTTTGGTACTTTTTCGGGTGTGTTCTTTTGAATTTTCCCTTTTTAACATCCAACAGTCTGCAATCATATTGACATTCCACCGACCTTGGTATCTGCGTTCCATTTCTTTTATATCTTGATGGAAACGTTCTCCTTGCTCCTCACTTACAGCCCCAATATTTTCTGGAAAGTAGTCCAGACGTGAGTGAAGGAAACGAACTTTGGCACTCATGTTGCAGCCCAAAATTTTGTAGTTTTGTAACAATTCAGCATGGTTTGGGTTTTTTTTTGTTTCCAAAAAAGCCTGTTACAACAATTTTAAATGACTTCCAGGTATTTTTTTTCTTCCATTTCCATTTTAGTGACAGTGCTTTCATCTTTTAAAAGTTTTCTGATGTTAGGCCCAACAAAGATTCGCTCTTTCAGCTTAGCATGGGATGTACCAGGAAACTGTTCACAAAGGTACTTAATACACTCTCCTTCTTGAGGTAATGCTTTCAAAAACTGTTCCATTTGATATGAAGTGGTGGAAGTAAGATCTTTTGAGGATCTACTAAACTTTGTCTTTCAACATTTTTAACTCCAGGAAAAGAGCCTTTCATAAAAGAGCCATTCAACCCTTTTTCATGAAAACTATTGTATTTAGTTTGATAGGACCAGACTTAAAAATAAATTTACAATAAGAAAATGAAAATGAGACCAAAAAAAACGTCGGATTTTTAATAAGTATAACCTGTGTTATTTAAAATCTCTTTCAAAACCCGATCCAGTTTGGCCGCGCGACAGACGTGGGAAGAGTCTAGACGGGTAGCAGACTGGCTGGATGGGAACTCTCCGCCCCGCTCTCGGCTCTTTGTGCCCAGAACAGGTTCTCATTGAGGACCTAGCTCGGGTCCGAATCCTGCAGCCTGTACCTCGTACCGCCTTCCCACTAGGACCGGTGAGGCTGCTTCTTGGGCCAGCGGCGGTTGGGAAGGCTAGTCCAGGTTATCTTATCAATACAGGGATGGAATATTAAGTACTCGTGAAATTGAAGTGAACTTCATTAACGAATTCAAACTTTTAAAGGGAATAAAATCCCTACAGGATACTCCAATATATAAATTTTACTAAATCAAATGTAGAAAATTTTACTCAGAAAGCTTAAGCATTTTAATCAAGATGACTAGTTTTATATATTCATTGAAAGAAAATATGTTTTACTTCATCAATAGCATATAATTTTAAAATTTAAAAATAATTTTTTTTTAAAACCTTTTCATCACTTTAAAATTCTTTTTGTTTTTTTGTTCATTGTTGATTCCTGTTTCTTTTGTAGATTTTTTCTGTGTGATTTCTTATAATTTTTTTTCGTTGAACATTATACATTTCTGTTCGTATTTATACATTATTAATTTATTTTCTATAAAGATTATTAGTCCAGGATCCCTGGTACATTTTTGCACTTGATTACTATCAAGCTGAATCTTCGTGAATAGCTTCCTTTTGATGAGACGCCCAACAGTTTCCTTTGCAAAAATTCTCGATTGCGGTAGCTAACAGAGGTAGCAAGGATAAAATATGTCGATTTGGTGATTCTCCAAAATTTAAGGATAACGTACCACGCAATTTGTAGGACAATATGACTGTTAAATTATATTAATTTTAATTAAGTAAAAAAAAAAAAATCAGCTGGTTGCTAATAATTTTTGATGACCTTGTTATCGATCAACATGTATCTGTTAGCTACCACAATCGAGAATTTTCGCAAAAGAAATTGTTGCGCGTCTCATCAAAACGAAGCTATTCACGAAGATTCAGCTTGATAGTAATCAATTGCAAAAATTGTAGCAGGGATCCTGGACTATTAAGGCTTTTAGTATAAGGCTATTAGTTATATTAAGGCAGTACTGAAGAGTTGTACACTACACTGAAAAATCTGTTACTTGATTTATTTATTAATATCGTATTAATCTGTCTTTAATAAATCTATAAAACTACTACTATGCTGTAAACTGTTATTTGGTTGTATAATTCATTGTATTATTGTATGGGTACAATATGCTCTTGCCATTGGTTTGGCACAATTTAACATAGAAGACTTCTCTATAGTTTTTGCTATATTTCTCCCTACCCGTTCGTATTATACTTTCCTTCACCTCAGTGTTATCCAAGTATAGAAAAAGTATCTTGGAGTAATGTAGTTCCCTTGTCTGAAAACTGCATTATGATAAATATTTGAAATGTATACAAAATATTTCCATATATTTCTATTTTTAAATATATTCGTATTGGAAAAATAGTCAGGGTAAATCAAGTGTGTAGATCGCTGAGATACTGGGCTGAAGGTTTCTGTTTCGATTCTGGCTGAGGCATATAAATTATTTAATCTTTTAACAGTCATAGATAGACCCTTTGGTATCTGCTAACCCTCATGGAATCAGCCTCTTTAAAATGGATTCCATGAATTGGGGAAATAATAATCGTTGGCTTAAACCTGTACGGTCCCTACTACGTACTGAACTAAAGACTTTTCATGAGTAGCAGTGGTACAAGGTTTTTTTATTAAACGAATGTCATATTTTGTATATTCCTTAAGAAAATATAATCTTCCTTATTCCTTATATTTCTTTTATATTATATTCCTGATAATTCCTTAACCCATTCGAGACCGATTGCACACCGCAATAACAATGTGCAATTATCAGTTATTCTGAGTAAACTAGCCGTCGAAATAAGATTTTTCTTGAACTAATGAAATCTGTAAAGCACAGGAAAACAAAATTTGGCATTGGTTTTACTGTTTGTTTATTAATTATTCAACTTATTTTTTAAAAATTAATTTTATATTTATTATTCTTATGATGGAGATCATTTTTAAATATTTTTATTTTGAAGAGAAAAGATTTGTCCAAAAATATTTTATTTTCAAAGAGAACAGATTTGTCCAAAATTGTGTTCGACCTGGACAAATCTTTACTCTTCAAAATAAAAATATTTTTTTTTTACATTTTACTACTTTTAAAAAATTTTCTTTGCATTATATTCTGTTCTTTATTATTGAAAGCAAAATGACGATTTTATATTATCTAACTATTTTTAAAATTAATGTTAAAAAAAAATGAAATAAAAATTTTCCGAGGAGCGAGCTGCAGACCCGGTGTGCAATGATCTTATTTATGTGAATTCACTTAGGAATTAGGTGATTTCCGTAGTAAATATGTTTTTATTAAAATTGAGAATATAAAGAGAAAAAAAATCGCTCCTGGGGACCGTGTACTAATAAAAATCGTCGTCTCGAATGGGTTAAGAAAATATAATCAGGTATCTTTCGAAGCGTTAATAATGTGTGCAAAAAAACCTACTTTTTACCAGTTTATAAACAGAATGCTAAGTATGACTCTAAGAGACAAATCTCGAAATTTCGTTTCATCCCGGATTCTATAGAATGTTCCAAAGAAATCATATAACTACGTACACTATATACCCTGCAGAACATTTCCGAGACGTGTTCAGGAGCCAGAACGGAAGCGCAAATAGGCAGGTAAGATTGACTCAAGAAAGTTTAGCAAAAGGACGGGGAAAGAGAAAATGAAATAGAGATAACCATATAGAGGGAGAGAGGGAAGATGCGCGAAGTTAGACGAGAGTTCTCTATTCAGAAGAGTCTGAAAGGCCAATATTATATAACGGCTTCCTCAAACTCATTCCTACGTTTTGCATCTCCAGCGATTGCTGGGACATTCAAATCTTAGCTCACTATGATTCACAAATGGTTTGGTTGTTATTATATTTTATGGCACCCAAACACTGTTAAAATTATATTGAATGGTTCATGGTCGACACGGTACATAAATAAATAAACAGTTCAACTTATATTAAATCTAAAATAATAATTTATTGTACATAAATAACATAAATTAAACTCCTACTATTCCTGATAACCCTCCGAGGAGTCTGAATAGAAGATGGCCTCGAGACCTTGTACTATAGAAGTGTTACGGGCTACTGGGTATTAAAAATGAATTAAACAATGCCTAAATTAAAGATACTAATATTTATTAACAAAATGATAAAAAGGATACAATTAAACTATTAGCAATTAAATTATTAAACTAATATAAATTTATAATGACAATATTCTAAATATTATAATCTAGGCCTAACTCCTATTTAATTATTACAATAATATTAGATATTATTAATTCTAGATAGCTTAACTAGTTACAATAGTTTCTATGAATATATTACACTACAATTTATAACTAATAATTAACACTTACAGTTCACTAGTCCACCGACCGTAAGATTCTCCAAGTATCACAAACTGACACACAGTAACAAACAGAAACAGTTTATTACACTCGCGAGACTGTCACAGTTCACTGATACACTTATTACACTGGCCGGTTCAACACTGACTAGCTTATCACACTGACACTCACTTATCACAGATGTTGCATAGTCTACTCTCAGGCGAAGACTGACTGCCTCGAGTTGAGGGAAGTATTTAAAGAGGCAAGGCGGAACATTCTAGAACACGGAGGGGCCAGAAAATTCTGGAATCTTCTTAATCCTTTTCCGACAAAAGAAGACGATCTAGAACAGTCCTAATCCTATTTTAACTTCTCTCGCCGACGGATTTAAGCCGCTAATCCCCTTACTTCCGTCTTCCTGCCAACGCCCGTAGCAGAAGTTTATTGGAGTGCTACCGATGGGTAGTTTCTCCACAAGTGTTTTTTGTTTTCATGTCATTTGTTCATATCAGCAGATTTACTTGATAAAATATTATTACAGTTGTAAATATCAATAAATTAATCTAAAAAAAAAATGTGCGGTGTTTTATGGCGCCCAAACACGATTAAAAAATGTATTCTATAATCTGTTATATTGTCATTGTAATTGTTTCAATACATATGTATTATCTTAATGAAGTTTATAACTTAAGATAGATTTAGATTAATTACATATTTAAATACATATTTAGATTAAAATACATTTTAATAATCAGGAAAAAAATCTTGCTAATGATCGAGGTACCAAAGACCAATAATGCAGAGTTGAAGACTGTGAGAAGTGTCTCCATCGGAGCTGAATGAAAATTAATTCTGAAGGTAGGTGCCTTTTTTTTTTCTGTATTCAGACTATATTTTGGGTGCCATAAGGTAGTACGGTTTTAAATTTAAAATATGGCATTTCTACCATTTCTGACAATCAAAAAATTTTTTTCTTTTGTAAAGACTCCATCAATCACCAAATGGGACTATTAATCTTATATTTGATTAATGTTATCATTATTGTATTACTATTATTGTTACGAGTTATTGACAGTTGTTCTGCGATTCTTTGGTTTGAATATTAGTAGTGATTTAAGAATGTATTGGGTTCTTTTTTTTTTTGCAAGCTTATCATATGTGCAGTGGTGCTTGACTGTATCTCGTTTCCCACCCAGCCATTTCCAGGTATCTACGAGCATTGGCGTAACTTGAGTTGACTGGTGGGGGGGGGGGGTTAACCCTACCAGTCAACCACTCCAACATATTACTCCCTTCAAAAAAGATGCCTCGTAATATAGGTATAATATATATTATCATATAAATGATGTAGCTTTAAATTAAATAAATAGATTATAATTTTTTATAAATGTTAATTTGGAAGTTATAAATGTTATCTTTGGAAGGGCATTCAAGAAATAGCTTTTAAATAATAACAAGTAACCCTATTTATTGGTTACAATAACTTACTATAGTTAATTACATAGGGAACTTTCTAGACCCATCCAAACTTTACTTCTAGATTCTAAGAATTGTCTAAACTGTTCTTCTCACATTTGCGATGTTATTGTTGCCGCTTATTGTAAATAAACAGTATTTCGTTTTGGTTTGTCATTTTAGTGTACCTTTTATCCATTAAAATAACTGTGTTTGCAATTTCTTTGTTGGGTTTTTAGCATTATTGACCCTTACTTCCCACAGTAATAACTTTGAAAAAGTAGGCCTAAAATCTTTCAAATTTTTATTTCTTTTAAATTGTTAGTTACAATTTTTTTTTTAATTTCTACTAAGCAAGAGGGTTACATTCCCAATACCCCCCCTCGTTATGCCTAGGTCTACGAGGTCTGAAAGAGGAGCCGCAGGTAAAATTATAATTTAGCGCGACATTTTTTCAGATCCACCACTATCAATCCCTAAGGCTGTTGAGATTTTTTGATAACCTTATTTCATTTAATTTACTGCTTTAGAAAGGTCTACTGTAGATATTGACGTCTTGACATTTCATTACTAATCAGGTGTAGGTGAGTCAATAGCACTTTTTCATATAGACCTTTAGTCAAAAAGAATCGCACCATGTTGACGAATGAAGGAACGGAAATAGAACGCAATAGTAATTTCATAACATTAATAAGGAAAATATAAGTTAAAACAAGCATGAAAAGTATTTGTAAACAGTTAAAACCCAGTGGGTGTGTATTAACAAAGGTTTTTTTATGCGTCTTGTCTGAGTTGAACTAAACAGGTCTTCTACCTCTTCGTTACCAACGGCTACCCCGGTCCAGACAGCATTATGCTAATCCTCCAGACCTGAAGATATGGATACGTTAGACCAGTCTCTTAGACAGGTTGGTCGTCGGTGCCACCCTCGTATGATACGTGAGGGGGAGGGGCAGATACCAAAGAAAGGGGGTGCAAGTGACATGAACATCAGTTTGTTGAGGCAAAGGCAGCGACCTCTGACCAGCCCGTTACACGCCTCAGGCCAAAACATTTTAATAATAATAACAATAAAAGGCATAAACATAATACCAAAAATATCTCCTTACAAAGTTCCAACCCTGGATTAGCACACAAACCCGTAAGGTCACATTTAATGCAATCCCCCTACCCATACCTAGATGTTATCCTTGCACGTTTACCAGTCGGCACTTATTAACTTTTAACAAATTTCATTGTTACGAAGCCAAGCTAATCTTTCTTAATCTTCAATTATATTGACCGGATGCCATTATTGTCGAATAAAACGCTATAAAATAATTTATAAAATAGGTTCCTAGATTTGTTTGTAATATATAGAGAATGGCTAGAATAATCAGATAAGCTGAAATTGAACCGACTAGAGATAGATACGATAGGATTATTGAGATGATTCAGGGCCGATTTAGTCTCTTAATGTTCCTATTTGTTACCCAACGCTGAATACTAATACCCTATATTACGCTCTAATAATATAATAGCCTATAATATCTAATAATAAAATATTATTATATATGCTATGTGTAATAGTATGGAACATTGTAAGGGTAGTAATATCACACATATATTTTAACACTAATATGTACCTAGATTTATTTTGTATAACTATAAATAATCTTCAGAATCAATTTATTGACAAAACTTTCCTATTATTTGATATTTTATATAATTTGACACCAGTCAAATTAAGAAATAAGATGATCAGTAGAACAAATCAGCACCCTAATAGTAAAAAAAAAAAATCAGCCTGTGTTTCATAGCCAGTGAGGACCTGTCCATAAAGTTTTTCTCAAATTACACGAGAAATTCATTCAGTGACCTCTACCCGGGCCAATTTCTTCCACATAAAAAAAAAACCTTTAGAAACAAGATATGTATATTAAAAACCTAAAAATAATTAATACTGTACAGTGTATGTAGTACACAGTGTATGTGGTGGACACCCAAATAGGGAAAAAATCTGGCGATTGAGCGTGATCTAGTACTAATCTCTTCCCTACTCCAAGTAACAGTGCAGTCTCTACCACGCACTGAATCCAATACCCTCCACGGTTCGTAGTGATACAAAGGGGTGAATGTGCATATAAGTCTCATATGTATAACAGCTATGTTCTTAGCTACATATTACTATCTTCTCATTTCCTTCCATTCCTCTATTTTGTCCCTGTCTCTTTTCTTATGTTTCTAAATTTATTTCTATCTTCGATTTCTTTTTTGCTGATGTGTACATTTTCTAATCTTCCAGATTTTTTTTCAAGTTTGTTTTTTATTTAATTGTTTTAAGTATGTTAAAAATTGTTTTGTCGTCCAATCACTATGTATATATAAATACATATGTATATATATGGATATACATTGTTTAGAGTTGTTGATGGAACTTCAATATAAAAAAAAACTCAAACTCCACAAGTCTGAAGGGAGACAAATCGATCGACTTTAGTGCACACTCATGCTGTGATGAAAAAGCTTCTATATCCTTCAGTTGCATTCGCTCTCACCCCGAGGCTGTTTTACTTGCACAGCCTGCACGTTATTAAAAATCTCTGTCGTTTTTTCTATCCCTTTGCATCCCTAAGATCGATATTGTGGACTTCAGTTCTTATTTGTCTAGTAAATTCGGAATCAGAAAGGCATCTCTTGTGGGAGGATCGGAAAATTATTAAAGTAAAAAGAGAGAATTTTTATTCATTAGAATAAAAAAATTAGGAAAAGGATATTCCGAGCCTAGTACCTGGCTAAAGTTCACAATTCTAATTAAACCTGGATAGACAAAATTTATCCTTAGCATCGCACGAATAATTATAGCAGTATATAATGGCTTTAAGTGAATAAGCAATATTCCATACTTTATAATTTAAAAACAACTATGTTATTTTACAAACTGTACAATATATGTTATATACGAGGTAGATAGGGATTGTTTGTGATTCGGTATCGAACTGCTGCTAACTGCTAAGCCTATTTTTACTGTTTCCTAGATAGTACAACCCACATCAACAAACTGCGTACAGCTGGATATCAACCAGACTTAATAAACATAACTCATACCTAATCAGTAGAACACTCTTGATATCTATATATATATATATATATATATATATATATATATATATATATATATATATATATATATACGACATTTCTGATATCCATTTATCTATCTATCTATCTAAAGAATTTAAGATGGATCAAGACACCGCACCACCTTGTACACAGATAAAATCTTAATTATTTCTAGATCGCATGTATATGTATATATACTCTTAGGGATTAATTTAATGAATTCTATTAATTAATTTACTAAATAAAGCAGTACAAATTCTGAGATGTTAAAAATGATATTTGCAGCAAATTTATGAACCTTGAAATAAATGACTGAAATATCGAGTGGGTAGGATAATGGGATCAGAGGGGTTATTATTGCGGTTTTATTATACCTTGTATTTTTTATGACATTTTTATTGTCATATTAAATAACCGCTTTATGACACCCGCTCCTAACTCAATAGAATGGAAGTACTTGCTTTCCACCATTTCTTTTCATTTTATTTTCTAAAATGTCCTCTTAAAGTCTAGAAAAAAGTAATGTTAATGATATTGATGTGTCATAAAAAAGTAACTTTTATACACAGACTGGATATTTATTTTAATAAATTATTTTTATATTTTGATAACTAAATACTTTGATATTTAGATAAATCATCCCATTAGGGACTATTAATAATTATTGAATAGTAAAAAGAGACCTTACATAAATGTTAAGACCGTGGAAAAATTCCAACGAAAAGCCTTAAGTCTCCAAACTAAAACAGAAAAGAAATTATCTGTCCAATATTTCGCCCATTCAGGCATCCTCAGGGTAGAAAGAGAATAACATCCCACCACCTCGAAGGCACAAGAGCAACTACTGAATCATAAGGAAGGTTACTCGATCCCTTTTTTTATAATTCTCCTAAGTACACGTACTTTTTTACAAACCTCTGTAAAGTGGGTGCCTTTAAGGAGGAAAAACGTTATCGTTGAGTGTGATCTTGAAAAAATTACGTCCTTGCACTACCGTTGTTCAAGAAACAGTATAGCATGTATTGAAAAATATAAGCGTCAACCCGTCTTTCGCTTATATCACCTATTAAGCCATTGGTTATAAAAATAAAAAAATATTTATTTTTTTGGTAGGATTTTAGGGATCTCTATCTCGTGTCAAGATAACTTGCAGCTCAATGTACATAATACAGTCATATTAATTCTTAATTAATCGAAGACGAAACAGTGGATCGCCTGCCCACTTCATGCGGATCAACTTCTGGCACTTCCCAAAATCAGCCGTGGAACTGGGGGGTGCCTCTGCTTCACCCGTTTATGACTATTCTTTTTTAGAACTTAATGTGCTAAAACACTAATAGCGATATGATAAAACATGTTATTAGCATAACTTATGCAATTTTGGTATGTTTTAGTTATATTCTTTGTGCTTGCTTGCCAAATATCTTTGGTTCAAAGAAGAAGCACCCTAGCAGTACCACTTACTATGTACTGATTCATGGATTATAATGGTACTGATATGTTAATGCAACGAACCACATGACGTTGCCATGACCTCCATGACCTCCATGACCAGGTCCTCCCAGGCCACACCCTCGCAAACAAGACCTCTCTGCAACGCTATAGCCCCCGGACATCGCAGGAATATATTAATAACGTTCTGCTGGAGCCTCCTGTGGCTCGATGTCCATCGTTGTCAATATTGGCCTCCAGTTATAGGGCCGGTTATTAAAAATTTTTCTAGCCCGAGGCTAAATAAAGCGTTTCGATGTACGCTTCAGTTGGAAAAATCCAGTAGATTGCACTTCTTTGAGGTAGTATTTGTTTTTTTATTATGTACAGGTAAGTCTGAGGATTTATTGGGTCTGATAAAGTTCAATGATCGAATAAAACACTCTGAACAAAATACGATTTATTAATAATTATTTATTTTATGTTTTTATTTTGAAGAGAAAAGATTTGCCCCGGCTGGAATCCGAACCCGGGATGTCTATCTCTCAGTGACAGCACTCTACCAATTGAGCTACCGGAGTCACCTCTCAGTCGGGAAAAATCCGTTCTCTATCTGAACCCATGTCCCCGTGTTCTCGCAATTTTTGCGATGTATATTAATTAAACAAAAAACTATAAAAAAATCAATAATAAAAAACAAAATCAATAAAATAAAAGAATTATTAAATATTGAGGCGGAGATTATATCGCTCTTCTAGTCTCTCTTCTTCTAATATTAAATATTAACTAAATATTAATTTTTTAAAAAAGATTTGATTTTAAATGTATGTTTTTGCACGGATCACTCCTCCTAGACGCCATAATGAAAAAAAAATTGTGAAACTTCAATTGGACTACAACATAAAATGTAAAATTGGAATTTAAATATTTATACTGAATGGAATATTCAAGAATGTTGCAAAAAGCTTATTCTTTTTAGCTGGAACTACAGAATGAAATTTACTCTATTCAAAGTTAATAATAATGGAGTTATAATAATTTAGTTAGAATTCAAAATGAATTATCATTTGACAAGAACCTGATGGTTTTTCGAGTTCTCTCTAATCCCTAAAAGCAGAAATATGAATCCCATGTAAAAGAACATTTGAATAATAACATTGTTCTACATAGAATGAAGGGCCATTTGAACATAGACTGTTATCTTTTATTTAAATAATTATAACTGTGTTCTACTCATAAATGTGTACTAAAACACTATAAAAAAATATACCCAATCATATCATAATTATAACAGCCCTTAATGCTATTACAAAACAGAGACTGGACATTGTCCATATCAGTTAGTTTTAGTAAAATAGCAGAAATATTCAAAGAAGGCTGTTGGTGGATTTGTGATGGAAATTATCAATGGGCTTATAACTGAATTTAAAATTAGGATAATTTATTTATTTTTATTTCTTCGACATAGGAAGTCTTTCCTTATGTTTTTGTTGAATTGACAAATTCAATCGAAAATTACTCGAACGTTTGCAGTTTCCTGGTTTTCAGGATCGAACCATTAAGGCATAATTGGAAAAATCTGGAATAAAAATGTCTAAGAGTTCAAGAAAAACGTGAGCGGGATGGCTCAGTTGCAGATAATTTATTTCATCTGTTAACAGGTGGTGATGGGTTCTGTGCGATCTGGAGACCCTCTTGTGGTTCACCCAGCCTTTACTATGAGCGTGAACACTGGCAAATCACCTCCCTGTAAAAGCATTCTATACAGGTTTTTTTCAAGAAAAAATAGATTTGTTTACATCTTTTAGACACTCCAGAATAATTCATAAACTATAAAAAAATCATCAAAATCGATAACCCATTGAAAATGCATTCCTCTAAAATGTAAAAATGAAAACCAAAGTAGTAACTTTAATTTGACTCTTATCTCATATTTCTTGTCATGGAAAGACACGTCGAATATTCACGTCCATCCGATAATAGTACCTGCGAACAAATGATCATAAATAACAACAATAGGATATAACAACAACAATACAGATAAATTTTTCTTACCATTTATATAGCTTCGTCTAAAACACCCTTTTTACATTTATTTTATTTTTCTATTTTATGCAACCGTTTCTGAGACATACGGTCGTCAAATAAAAGGGCAACCTACAGGTTTTATGTGATGTTCTTCCAAACGGGAAAACAGCTCCGGTTTTCTTCATTCGAGCAATCGTCTGAGCTCATAAAATGACAGTTGACATAAATTGGAGCTTTTAAACTAAAACACCCTTCAAATACGGTTTCTTGAATAAAATAAAAATGACTTAGTCAGTTTAGACACTTTATATGTCGGATATTTTGAACTCATTTTCTTTATTTGAATGCAGGAATAGGAAATATTCCAAAAATCAAAGCTTTGGGTATCTAAAATGCTGGAGAAAACTACTTAGCCGATTTAGGCATTTTCAGGAATAACACCAAAAGAAAAATCATATTCAATAAAAAAAAAAGTGAAGATCGTCTCAGATCAACATTCCCAACAGACTCATCAAATTGGCCGACATATTGATATTTCGGTTAAAGTTTATCTTTAAAATCAGCTACTAATAAAGCCAACATATTTTCACCTACAGTTGAATAGATTACTTAAAAACATAAAAATGTATAAATTATTTTATGTTTATTGTTATTTGATGGTGATTATTTAAATATTTTTTAATTTTAAAGAGGAAAGATTTTTCCTGGTCGGGATTCGAACCCGCGTCTTCCGCACTCTTCCAACTAAGCTACCAGGGCTCGTAAGCAGGCCAGACAAATCCATTCTCTTCACCGATCCTAAATCCCCATTCTCGCGATTGTTCCAACTAAAATTCCAATCGCAAAAATTGCGAGAATGGGATTTAGGATCGGTGAAGATATTGGATTTGCCTGGCCTGCTTACGAGCCCTGGTTGGAAGAGTGCCGCACTAGAGATGCGAAAGAACTCGATTCGAATCCCGGCCAGGACAAATCTTTTCTCTTCAAAATAAAAATATAAAGATGTATGCTATATTTTAGAAATTATACTCCTTATATTTTTATTTTCATATATATTTTGCATTTTATTTATTTTATAAATATTGTAATATACCAATTTTAATAATTTTAGGATCCTGGGGAGCTCAGTGTGAATGGGCCTACAAACCTATTGTGGTTCCTGGTTCATTAACTTTTGTGAACATATTACTATACTTAAGCCAAAAAGACTCTTTAACAGAATTCTTGCTTACATAAGAAAAAATCAAGTCAATCGCGCCATCAATTGGCTGAGTTAAAATAGATTAGAAAAAGTGAAACTAGAACCAAGAGAAATATAATATAGAAAGACAATTTTTTGGAAATAAGGCAGAAAAATGGATACTAATGCCAGAGAAGGAAGCATTGAAGAAACCTGGAACGAAATGGAATAGAGGTAAAGAATACTTGGAGAATGATAAAGGAAGTGAATAAAAATACGTCAGAATGCTTTGCATGATTCTCTCGTATCCATTCACAATAAATAATTAAATATATAATTACATCTATGAGTTAAATAAATAAATAAAATACATTTGGCTCCTCCTTTTTGATCTCTTCCCCCCACTTATTCCCCCACTATCCTAGCAATGGCTAGTTCAGAATCCATTGTAAAATGGCGGTTTTCTAGATGCTGCAAATAGATGTATTTTAGTCATTTATTTCATTACATAACATGAAGTTTTATAAAAATACAATATAATATAATAAAATTAAAATTTCCCTGTTCTTTTTTTAACTATATTTTCAATTCCTTAATTTTTTTTAAATTTATTTCTAGTATAATTTGCTACAATTCAATAAATTACATGCTGTACCAAATAGACCAGTCTCAAATTAAAAACAATTATTATTATCCAAAATTGAAATGTATCTGTGCAGAATCATAATTTACAATTAAAGAAAAAATGTATAAAAAGAACTTCCAACAGAGAAACAAAATTTAATAATAATAAAATTAAAAAAAATTGCAACTATACATTCTTAGTAACTTATACATATATATATATATATATATAAACAACAACAATGAAATATAAGAAACTGGTATTCTACAATAATAAATGTTTTGTTCTTTAATGTACATACCGCTTTGTACTTTTTTTTGGATAGTTCCCAATATTTTTTATAAGTGGGTTTTTATTGTTTTTACACTTTAAAAAAGAATTGTTTACATAGTTTGTTGATAAATAAATAAATATAAGGTATGCTTATCTCTTTATGCATGATTCTAACCTTAGTGTAATATGCATAATTTCCAGCAATTCTAAGATATTTAGTTTGGAATATTTGTAATTTTTTATAATTAGTTTTAGACATGTAACTAAATATTGGGCATGCGTATGTTAGTATAGGTCGTAAGCAGGCTTTATATAGTAATAAATTATTATCTGTGCTTAATTAAGAATTTCTATTAAAGTAAGGATATATAGTAAACAGAGCCCTGTTAGCTTTATTGCACACATAATCAGTCTGGAAAGTAAAAGTTAACCTTTTGTCCATGTTAAGTCACAAATATTTAATCTGCGTTGTCCATAGTACAGAAGTTCTGTCTACATTCAATTGGGGGATATAATTCGGTCGTCTCATTGTAAATAATATAGCTTGGGTTTATTTTAATTTTCCATTTATTGTAGTATCTCTCTAACCAAATCCTTATAAAACATCTAAACCTTGTAGTTGTATAAAAATGTTATTATTTTTGTTCACTTTCATCTTTATAATTTAACTCAAATTATAATTTAACTTTACTAAGACATAACAAGTTGATGTATTTCTATGTATTTATCTATGAGTTGATGTATTGATGGATTTCTTCTGAATATTCTACATAGATGAATAATATATATCATTACCATTACAATGTTCAGATATTTATTCCCATAGAAATTAATATTGTATGGAAGTTGGGAACCTTCAGTGTATCCAATGCCAAGTATAAGGTCACGGATTCGAATCTGGCACTATCAAACAAATTATTTAATTTGTCCAGTACCATATATCAATACTTCCTGGGGCTCACTGTTCCTATAAAAGTGGATGCCCGTGTTGGGGAAAAATCATGGGGATTGAGCTTGTTCTCAGACAAATCACAGTACAGTCTCTAACATGTACGGAACCCTTCGTGGGTTCTAGTGGTAAATATTGATTACATTACATTACATAGTTTCTGTTTATTTGTTGATACTCAAGATTTCTTGCAAATTTTCTTTAGAAAGTATGCTTCATTCATAAATAATAATTTAGGCCCCTAATGGGTATAGTGTATAACAATCAGCCAGATTTAAGAAAAAATAAAACTTAACTTGGGGAAACTTTTTCTTCTCTCTTCTTCTCTCTTTTCTCTCTCTCCCTCTCTCTCCCCCTCTTTCCCTCCCTCCATCTCTCTTTAAGCGCCTGTTAAATTAGCATTATAATAGAGAGTGGCTGTTCGGTTGGGGAGATAATACAATTAATTACAGACGGTATGGAGCGCTTAACATGACAAAACATAGTAATTAATAAGCAGGGCAAAGAAAGGAGGTCCACTTTCCCACAGGACAAAAGATCCCTCAAATTCTGGAGGCTCCATGGACCCTTCTTAATAATTATCAGGGATAACTTTCATATTCTCGTTAGGAGATAATCAGTGCTATTGTTTAAGAAGGTTACATTGTAAAATATTAATTTTCTTCTAAAACAGTCAACTTGTATAAGAACAAAAGTGATATTTATATCTGAGCACTCAGATGTTATGTATTCTCAGTGTTATCATACGGATCAGAGGAATAGACACTTACGGATGCTTCAAGTTAATGTCTAAATGAATTCGAGATGTGGCGTATGCTCTCTCTTTTGGCGTATGCTCAGATTTTCATGGGTGCACCATGTCAGCAGCGAAAGCATACAACATTCGAAAGAAGTCCTTCGAGATATAAGGGAGTGTCAAAAGATATAAATTGGCATACTTTGATCATGTGATGCGAAATGAAAAGTACCATCTGCTATAATTAAACGGGTTGATTAACGATCAATCCTGCAATAATGAAGGAAAGTGAAGCCCAGGTCGTAGAGAGGTCCTATCCTGGTTGAGGAATCTGCACAGGATTATCATCGAATGACTTGTTTCAAGCAGCGGTAAAATAATATGTAGGAAATCCTTAAATCCGAAGACCTTATGCATTCCAACATGTTTCCATTTCTTAATTTATTTGAAGTTTTTTGTGAATAGAATAATTTATTGATATTTACAACTGTAATTATATTACATCAAGTAAATCTGCAGTATGAACAAAGGACATGAAAAAAAAAACACTTGTGGAGAAACTATCCATTGATAGCACTCCAATAAAGCTCAATAGCAGAAGGTCTCGAGGCCATCTTCTTTTCAGACGCCTCGGAGGGTTATCAGGAATATTATGGGAAGCAAGTTGAGAGACTAGCGGATTCAAGTGTGTATGGAGCTTTTCATGGAAGGATAGGTATCTATCTAGTTTGAGCCAAATCAGCAACATACGGGATATTAAGATCATGATGAGTGAGTTTGTTTGTGACATAATAAGGATTTTACGAAGGATTTTGGATTGTAAGGATTGGATACGAGATGAATTGGATGGTTTAGTAGAGTAGACCAAAGCTCAACTCCGTCTGATAACTGTCATGTAAATGAGTCATTTGTAGTTAATTGGGAGCTTTGAACGTTTGTCCAGTAAATCTCTGAAGTTAAATATACAATGCTCCGAGATCTGTTTACTTCTATTTTGTTATTAACCATAGAATCATCTATGTAAAGAACATAAATGTTGTAAAATATAATTTACTGCTGGTGAGCGTGGTTGCACAGTGTGTAGAGCACCAAGTAACAGTTAAAATTCAAATGTGGTAGGTAAATTATTCTACCTGTTAAAAGCAATCGATGGTTCCTGTTAGATTTTCAGACCTTCCTGGGGCTCACACAGTCTCCATAAAACAGGTAATCTTAATTGGGGAAGACTACAGATCCGAAGCCCTTATATATTACAAAATTTAATTTAAAAAAAATTAAATATGCATAGCTATGGTTTTAGTTCTATTTTGTTATTGATCATGGAATAATCTATACATATAGGACATAAATGCTATAAAATATAATTGACTACTGGGGAACATTTTAGCAGAATGTGTAGATTAATGAGTAGCAATGCTGAAGCATCGTGTTCAAATCCGGTTGTCTACTATCCTATTGAATCTACCAAAAGCCAGAGATGAATCCTGTGAGATCTCTAGACTCTCCTGGACATCCAACATTAATTGGTGGAAAACGTGGCCATTGAGCATGGCAAAGCATCTCCTTGCACATACGTTATCCTAGAAACAGTACATACTCTGCAATGTACTGCACACAAGATCCTACATGGATTGCCGAGGTAATCGTTTTTAATATATTTTTTCTAAAGTTGTAGATTTATCCAAAAAAGTGCTTGTTTTGTTCTGCAGAGTAAAAAAGTCAACCCTTTTAATATATAAAGGTAATTAATTATCTGAACGTTTCCTCTGAAATATATAAATATAGGAAGTATATTCAGCAGTTTTCTTTATAGTGTTGCCATCTATTTCTAGATAGAGCAAGGTCGTCAAAGACTAGTCCTATACAAACATTGACCGCAACGACCTGAGCAAAGGACACCATTTAGCTAAATTAAACTATTCAATCCTTCGCCTATGCCAATCCTGCTAAAAGGAACATTCAGTGCCTATATAGGCAGCCACAGCGAACAGCACGCTCTAAAGGCACACCCAGCAAACAGCTCATTCATTATGTGCCCCTGTATACAGTGGCCAATCAACTTCATCGTTGTTTATATTCATTCAGTCATACTCAGAATTCAATATATTTATTTATTTTATGTATTATTAAATTATGTATGATGTTATATAATATATTTATTCACTATCCTAATAGTGAACCAAAAAAAGGTTTAAATTTGAATATAAATAATATATGATGTTGGTGCGGACGATTTTGTACTGTTGGGTAAAGACGAGGAAACTATGAAACTGAATACAGAAACGTTGATGAGTGGGCGTAAGGAAATAGGACTGGAAGTAAATTCGGAGTATTTGTTTAGTAGCAGAAAATGGAAAAATGTTGGTGATAATGTTGTAGGGAATAAGTTCCAACATGCCGAGAACTTCAAGTACTTAGGGTCTACAGTAAGTAGGAAAAACGAAATTCAAGAGGAAATAAAGGCGCGATTAAAGGAATTGTTATTGTTCGGTATACGAATTGCTAAGTGCGTGCATATTGTCCTGAAATCTGGATATAAGAATTTTAAAACCACCATCCTGCCAACTTTACGGATGTGAAACGTGACCACTAATGCCGAATGATTTATTCGAAAATAAGGTTTTGCGTAGAATAATCGGTCCAAAAACGGATGAGACTACTGGAGAATTTAGGAAATCATAGCCGCTGTACTGACCGGAAAGCGTCTGACAGGTGGAACGAGGCGTAGGTGGGAGGATTTTGTTAAGAGTGATCTAGCAGGTTTAGGTAATGGTCCGTGGACGGAAGCTCATAAGCCAAGAATAGTGGTATCGGCTTCGAACCTTCGGGTTCGCTAAGCCTTATTATTATTATCATTTATCATCTTAAGTTTAGGATAAGACCATCTGCATGGTTAGTACGGAGCTTCTTATTTTTTGACTTTTGGAAAATAACTACATCAACGCGCCATTCGCTGATGTCACCTAAAAACGAACTATGATTTTTATTTATTTATCTGATAAGGTTTTAGCTACCTCGTGTCAAAGTTTGAATAAATGAAGATATGATAAATTGCAACTCAATGTACATAAAACAGTTATATCTTCTGAAAATAGAAAGAAGAATTCCTAGAAGAATCTACGGACCTAGGAGAACACCTGAAGGATACAGGTTGAGGTCGAATCAAGAAATCTATAAGGAAACAACAGACTTATAAACTGACGTTAGGGTGGGAAGGCTACGGTTCTATGGACACATGATGAGGATGAATCCTGAAAGACTGAATCACAATTTTTCACCAAATCCACTTTCACAAAAATTCAACAGGATATTTCAAACAACTTAAGGATGATATGGACCAAGTGGGGCTGAGAGACCAAAATTGTTTTGACAGAGATGAATACAGAAGGACGCTCAAGGGAATAAAGGCTCTTGTGGGAAAAAGCGTCCCAAAAAGGTTCTTGCGTGGTCTCAGGAGAGTAAACTTAAGCACGCAAAGTTCATGAAGGACAAAAAAGAGGAAACAGATGAAGAAGAAGCATTACAGTTGTGGTATTCGTGTGGTATTTAGGGTCATTTCGTGGGGGGAAACACACACAAAAAAAAGCTACATTAATTCCTAATTAATCGCAGACATAACAGGACACGGACCAGTGGATCTCCTACCCATTTTAGTGCCAGGACAAGTTGTGGATCAACTTTTGGCCGTTCCCGAAGTCAGCCGTGGAACTGGGGGTGACTCTGCTTCAGCCATTTATGACCATTCTTTTTTGGAACTTAATATGCTTAAAATCTAATATTGATATTACAAACCATGTTTGATAGCATAATGATAATAACAAGGCTTAGCGAACATGAAGGTTCGATGCCGATACTACCAATCTCTGCTTACAAACTTCCAGATCACTACAAAAACCCAAATCCGTCAGATCTCTAATTACGGAATCCTCCCATCTACCCCTCGGTCTAACACTCAGACGCTAGCAGACGGGACCGCGTTTATAAAGATGTTAGGACTTCGATCGTTACTATGCCCGGCAACTTCATAGGCCCAACTTAATCTTCTTGAAGCTATTACTTGAATAATATATTACTGGATGCATGCTTCGCAATTCTGCGTTATTGCCCAGTATAAATAAAATACATATGCAAACAAAGACATACACGTACTAGCAGTGATTGGATCCTCACATCCTGTGATCTTTATTGAGGTGTGAGTAACATGATGCCGATCAACGTGGTGTCGTGGTCGGATGGTTGCACAGGAAGTAGAATCTGACACCGCCACTTAAATAGGATGAGGGTTATGGCGGGATATGACCGGATCCTCCGGAATCTTGTAGTAAGGAAATATGGATGTCGATAAGATACGATGAATTAAACTATACATAAAGAAAGGAAAAAATAAAGAACGAATCGTGTATTGCTTCGATGTTTTAAATGCTCAATAGTTTAAAGAGAGGACAACTATAAATTAACAAGTCTAAGACTAAGGGAGTTAATAATCCTAGGTTATGCCGTCCTTCAGAAGGGGCGTAAACTGGGTGTACGATGTGGAAGAGTGTACGATGCTAAGCACTCATTAAATATCCCTATTCTAATTAAAACTGGTTAGGCAAAATTTAGGACTCTTATTGTAGCGCCGTCCGATTAGCCATAGCAGCATAAAGTGACGTTAAATGAATAAACAAACAAACGATTCTTAGATGTGTAAGGTCTCCAATTGAATTACATTAAAACATTTATCAAAAGAAATATTATAAACAAGGAGCTGCAGGAATATTGAATTGGGAAACATAATTAGGAAAAATTAACAATGAACAAGAAAATCTACTTCAGATCACTTATTAAATAACTATGAAAGAACTTTTTTTTCTGCACCACTACAACCCATGGAGGGTTCAGTACGGGATAGAGACTGTAGTGTTTCTTGGACAACGGTTGTGTAACTTGTGTTTGTCCTAGATCACGCTCGACCACCAGATTATTTAGGGTACCCGCTCAATAGAGGCCCAGAAAGGTACAAAACCCAATAGGATCCATGCCCGGCCTCTAACAGATTAACAGAGGACCGTCGGGACGATAACTCAGCGCTCTAGCACAGAGCCACTCCACGCCGTAAGGAACATTTGTAATTATAAATATTTATTCAATAAGAATTCTATAACAAAAAAAAAAAAAAAAATTTCTTGTATTATTATTCTTGTATTATTACATTTTACTCATGTAACCTCTAGAAGTCTATTATCATACAATTTATATCAATAATTAAACTAGTTTTTTCTAAATCCTTCATATTCCACCCCTTTTTTTATATTTCAATAATTTTCTACATTACATGTTTGTTTCTGAACATGGCCTGAAGATGGCCTACATTGTAGGTCGAAACGTCGGCATATAATAAATACGTGTACAGTTATTATGGTGTTTTCATTGACTGCACCCCCAACTATTTCTTCCTTACAAAAAAAAAACTGTATCACTACATATTCAAAACACAATCCATGAAGGGTATTGGATTAACAAAATGAATGGAGCTTAACTGTTTCTAAATCAACGTTTGTGTAAAATGCCTTCTCCCAATTATGAATATCCACTTAATAGGGGCTGGATGAGCCCTAGTAAGATCTACAGGCCCCACAGGGGCTATGTATATATACTAAAAAAAATAAATAATAATACGACCCTATTGAAGGTGATTAAATACACTCTATAAAGGGGTAGTCAATGTTTGTACTTTCTCTCTCATTCTTCGGTCCTCGGATTTACCTGGAGAGAAAGCAGGTGATTGGAGGTAGCAGGTGGCCCTTGTGAGACTAAGCTGTGGTACATATTCCCATCACCAGGTACTTCGCATCGGTTTGGGAAAAAGTTTTTGGTCTTTTATCTTCTCTTCTAATCTCTAATTCTAAAGGACTGTTTATTCCTCTTGGATAAACATATTTACCAAGAAGTTGTGAGAACGAATAAGTCTGAATAAATGTCTCACGGTCCAAATAGGACTGCTGGGAATATGCGTCTGTTTAGAGAAGTGACACTCCGACAATGACCGAATATTTGCCATTATTGTGTGAATAACCATAAAGGTTTTAAAACTCCAGAGATTCGCAGTATAAAGTCTGAAATTTAAATCAATAGAGGATATTTCAACTTGATTCATGGAGAATCCTCGACCTAAACTGAAAAGGATACGTTGAGGGTTTGTTTATCTCTTGAAGAATTATGAAACACACAAGAAACTTACGTACTTTTGTTGAAATCAAGCTCAAACGCCACATTTTTCGCATAAGAATTATACTCACTTTGTGGAGGCAGGGTGAGTCCCAGAAGGGTCTTCAGATCCCAAAGTATCCATATATATATATATATATATATATATATATATATATATATATATATATATTAGACTGGGTTCATCCCCATGAAGATTTGCATATCCCACAGGGCTCATTCATGACTGTTAACTGATCAAATAAAATATCTTCCACAGCCTAATCCGAGATATAATAATTTTATAATACTTTAATTGTTAATTGGCGGGTCTTATCGTAGGCTAAACTTTTTGAAGTATACCAGGTAATACATAGGAGAAAAACATAAGACTTAGGGTATTATGGTGATATTTTAAGGAATGAAATGGGGTATATTAGTCTAGAATGTCTAGAATGAATTTGTGACCGAAATTTATGATTCATTAGTACAAGTATTAGTAGTCGTGTAAAATAGTGGGGTTTTTCGTTACTCTAGTGAACATCTGTAATAATTTTAATAATATGAATGTTAAACACATACACATACAGTTTAGATAATGCATTATTTATTTATGTGAAACATTATTATCATTATTAGTAAAAATAATATCAATGTGTATTTCAAAGCTATTTCCAACTACTATTAGTGAACTGTTATTTGAACATAGAAGATAAAGAAGTACACCTTCAGTATACTGTTTATTGTTGACTATTTTTCAAGCAATTAGTATATCATGATACCTTCCAAGGATGTAGGCTCATTTCATCATTCAGCAGACTACAATAGCGAACGGAAGCCGAGAGCTAAGACGCTACTGTAACCTTCAGTAGCCGCAGATGCTCTCTTCAACATGGAAGATACATCTGCTTCGGGTTCCCATAAACTGTTCCAACAAGACCCTTTACCTGGCAACAAGTAGGGCAGCGTGGGACTGTCCTGATTGGGGATGTCACACTGATATTATGATTGAAAAATATCAATATTAAAATTAATTTAACCTATACTAGGTGTCAGCTGTTAGTCTATTGGGATCAGAACACACAACACGTACCAATGTATGATTTAAATATGACTCTTTGTTTGCCAGATAACAAACGGTAGACGACTAGTAAGAAATATCCAGATATTAATTGAGTTATTGAACAGATATAGTATGGATGTACAAGTGACATAACAGAGATTTTTTTTATGAACTAACTAACGTAGCCTAATGATATTGACTATCATTCTAACTTACTGACTTTGGACTTCATCTAACTTAGAGACTACTCTCTTACATACTGTACACTATCTACTAAATTTCTACTCTCTACTCAATAATAAATAACCGAAATTAATAATTCAAACACAGAGGAAAAAGTAATCTTCAATTTCAATAAAAAAAAAAAAATAGAATCAGCGCAACTTTAAATTTTTAATTTTATCGTAATATTAAAGGTGGGGAAGAAAATAGTTCGGGTAGAGCAAAGGAAGTATTTCTTAAATATTTAATCATTTTTATTGAATGATAATTGTTGACCTTGATAATATATATGGAAGAATATGGTATTTTAACCTTTGCATTTACCCAGTTTTATATTCAATTTCTATTTTTTATCTTTATTACCTTATTCTTTATTTTTCAATACTTTCTGTTCTATTATTATTTTATTCTTGATTATGTCTTTTACTACCCTCCTGGCACTTCGTTGTTAATAATATATAGTCATTCATTTTAACCTATATATTAACCTTGCTGTGCAATTTTTATTTTCAATTGCCTATTTTCACCATATTTTTGTTTATTTTATTTACTATGTTAAAATATTTTTGTACCACTTTTTAATTCTCAATTGTCTGTATTTTGCATATAGCCCTGAAGAAGACCTATGAAGTAGTTCGAAACGTTGGCTACTTAATAAACTTTTCTCCAATTCTAAGAGAAATTCATTGAACTCTACCCGGACCACATTAAAAAATTTTTATTTGAAAAGAAAAGATATGCCCAGGACCGGATCTTGAACCCGGGTCGCCCAGGTCTCTAGCGTGGTGCTCTCCCAACTGAGCTATCCAGGCTCGCTCCTCGGTCAGACACATCCTTTCTTTTCACTGATCCCATATCCCCGTATACATCGCAAATTACTTGGGAAAGCACCACCCGGGTTCGAGTCCCGCTCGTGCACATATATTTTATTTTCAAATAAAAATGTTTAAAAATTAAAATAAATAATTTCTTGAATAGAGTCAACTATTTAGTTGCAAACCGACGTTTCGACCCACATTGCAGGTCTTCTTCAGGGCTTGTGATGAGGTCACAAAATTTGGACCATATTTTCCCGATATATATAAGGTCAAATAATATGATTAAAAACAGTAATAATAACGTTGGGGAACTATCCAGTTTTGAACTGAATAATGACCACTGTAGTGAGAAGAAATAATAAAATGGAAAAAAAAAATATTCGGGAACAATTTCGAACATTATAAAAAAGGGAATAGTTTTCATGAAACGTTATAAAAAAAGGCCTGAATCACCTCAATCTATGAAGAAGACCTTTTCGGGTTTAGAGTCTGTTCTGTTTCTAAGACTACAGTTGTTCAGACAAGGAGGTTCGCCCGAGGTCTCGCTGAGACGCCAGTAATTTCTCACTATTAAGAAGGCCTATTTCAAAATGACTGGTGTGACCAAGGAAGTTCAGCAGATCCCGTAGTTTCCTGATAGTAGTATATTATCAGATACTACTATTTATCCCGACTCGCTCACCCAATGATCTAGTTCCCTACTTTTCATAGAAAACGTAAAATCTTAGTTATAAGAAAGAAAAAGTCTTATACTGTTCCATATTAAATGTATTACATGGAATATGTAGCAAGAGAAAGGATACAGAAGGAATGAAGAATGCAGGAGGCCCAACAACACATTCGCGGAATATGTTCAATGTCAACATAATAGGGAATAAGATCGTTTTGAAAGAAAATGTTAATCAGAGTGTTGTGTTAATCATGTTTCAGTGCTATGGGTGTTTGCTAGGTTAGGAAATAATATAAATAACCTGGCTTTGCCGGATTTCAACCCGGGACCTTCTCAGCACTGTACACACTAAGGCATCATGCTCCCCACACATCTATGTATTTATTATTTATTCCCATAT
Source organism: Arma custos (assembly GCA_037127475.1). Lineage (NCBI taxonomy): Eukaryota > Metazoa > Arthropoda > Insecta > Hemiptera > Pentatomidae > Arma > Arma custos. The sequence continues at coordinate 48,755,504 of CM073765.1, forward strand.
ATTTATCATTATGTCCCATACATTATAAGTCATATAAGGAATTTAAGACCGTTTGAGAAGTGCAAAATATACTATTAGCGAAGAGTGGGAACGGAAATGGAAGGAGGAGAAGAACCTAAGATTTGTGCAAGTGACAGCTCAACAATTGCTCCAACATCGACCGCCACTTCAGTCCCAGATCATTAGCGGTGGCCAACCTTTCGATTTTCTATCCCCATTTCTACTAATTGAAAAACTTCAAAAGTTAGTTTTACGTTTAATTGTTTTTCTTATTCAATTATTTTCTCTTTAAGCAACAGTTAATATATAAAATTGTTCCTTATAGTTCCATTTAATTCAATATACCGTACATATCAACATAGCATACCGGCAGCCCCGATATAGAAGTGGTTAAGTCGAATTTCCACCAGAAAGAGTTAATCGAAGCAAGCGATATAGTGATATTCTAGTGGTTTTTGCCTTGAAATGGAGACCACGCCCCCCTGGTATACGCCGACACCAACCACCCGCTCTTCATTAACTGACTAGTCCTGAAGAAGCTCACAACACGATGAGCGAAAGGTTGGTTAATAGCACCGGCATGACACGGTCCATCCCAGAAGAGGAATACTAACTAAATGCCCTCGCCACAGATCCCGATCTAGCCAGTCTCCTTCTCTAAGACCTCTCGCTGCCATGCTCTCCTCCACATCTTGTAACCATCGTTTTTTGGGTCGTCCTCTTTTCCTTCATTCCATGGGGCAATAGTCGGAGATTGTTTTTGGCCATCGTTGCTCTGCCATTCTTTTTAAGTGGCCAAATCATTTCAATCTCCTCGTTTCTTGATCTATCAGTTGGCTTATAGTGCTATTAGGGACGTGTTGAATTATGTAAATAGAACAACAGCGCCTCTAAAAGTCCATCTCCATGGCCAAAAACTTTCTTTCCTTCTTTTGTGTAATTTTAATTGATCTATTAAACCCTTATTGTACCCATAGTAACCTACAACTCTCGGAACTATATATAGAGGAAGAAACATTAACTGCGCGTCACAGTTTATGAAAAAAAAAACTTCTCAAACATTTAACGGTCTAATAGGAGACGGTAGAGAATGGAGAATTCGGCATAAATATGAGTTATACTCTGTATTTAAAAAAATATCTACAGCAAATTTCATTAAAATAAACTGATTGCTGGTCATATAGCAAGGGTGGATCAGAATGAGAGGACGTTCCCTTGGTGTACGCGAGACTGGAAGGTCCAAGACTATACTCTAGACGGAAAGATCGGATTGACAATAATGCCGCAGCTATGGGTGTGACTAATTGAAATAAAGAATATAAGACAAATGGTAGAAGAATCACTTGGATGAGCCAAAGGCTTGAAGAGGGCTGTAGTGAAGAAGAAGAATAACATACTATAAAATGCATTTGATTGCACTTCTTGGAGTGTGGTTGTTTTCTTTGATTAATGAGTCTTGGAATGTTGATGTGAGATGTCCTGATTTGATCATCATTTATTCCGTTGAATGTTCTTATGATGTCTGGATTGGCCAAACATTGACTGGTATATTAATTCTCAGTGTTAGAGACTCGAGCCTAACTAGCATCTGTTTAGCGCATGCGCAGGAATTGGAAAAGTGAAGTTTTCAATGTTTGCAAGGAAGAGGAATTTCGGATATTAGGAGAAATACATTTCATTTGAGATGTAGAAGGAACTATAAAGGAATGCTGGAAAGAAGCAAATCTGGACTAATAATAATAATAATAAAAATATTTATTTCAGAAATTATGCAAATGTCATTTAGCACATTCTGTATTTTCGATCTTGTTTTGGAAATCTCCCTTAAGGGATCCTCGTGGAAGCGTGTATAGAATAACCTCCAATTTAAGGCACTCCTAGCGTGGTGTAACAGAACCGTGGCGGGACTGGCCGTAAATAAGTTTAATTAAATCATTTAGTCGAGCGATCGTGGGGCTGAGATCGTCAAGGATGCTGAGGTTGCGTCTAGACGGTGGCCAGCGTGGGAGAGGGAGATCGCGATCGCTCGGAAGGAGTCAGTCTGTCCCGTGTGCAAAGAGGTGTAACGTCGCAGTGTGAGAGGTTGGAGACAATTGGTGTGGGTTACTGCGGAACCGATCAGATGGGAGGATCGCTACACGTTATACAAGGTACATGTGAACAATTTAATTTCTGGGGATAGACTCATTGATTACCGTGGAGTATCAGGCTATAATTTTTGTTCTGAGACTTATAATATTCCCTTATTGTTTTTTTTTGATTTTCTTGTCCTAGCAAATAAGTGGGAGAACTGGTTGTACCAGTAGTGTAGTAATTACAGAATTTTTAACCATTCTAATATTTTTCAACAGTTTGGTTTTATTATTAATTTATTAAACATTTTTTTTTATTTATATTTGTCAATAATTTGGTTTTATTATTAAATAAAAATAAATATAGTCATTTTATTTATATTGCTTAGTTCTTAGTAAGAGTACGTTCTCCTAATTTTCTTTATTCTTCTTATGTGTTACTATTCTTTCCTTCCTTTCACAACCCCATTCCCTTCCAAATAAGCCGGGGGTGTTACAGTGGTGTCAGGTGTGGGGTGGTTGCAACAATACCACAAACTAAATTCACGTTTTTAAAATGACGGCTGAGAGTCAATTAAGGGCTAAATTGGATGAGGTGTTAAAACTAAACGAGGAGTTTCAAAAGCGGGAGGGGGAACTCAAGCAGCAGATTGTAGAGCTAGAGACAAATCAACCAGATGCTAAACTGGTTGTTAAACCACCTCGCAGAGATCTATCGTTACAGTCACTAGTGAAGCCATGGGGAGGGGAAGCGACTGCGCGGCCAGTGGAGGAGTTTTTGGACTACCTGGAGGAGGTAGCGGCATGTGGGGCTTGGGATGACGGAGATAGAGTGAGGATATGTCGGTTAAAACTTCAGGGACAAGCGGCGACGTTCGTAAGGGGCGCTGAAGAGCTTAGGGGTGAGGTTACGTTCCAGCGACTTTCGGAGGTATTGAAGGAGCGGTTTGGCGATCCAAACACCTTCGAATATTACGGCAGAGTGCTGCAGGACATGAGCCAACAGTCTAAGGAGAAGATACAAGAGTTTGCCGACCGATGTATTACGGTGGGTGGAAAGATGGCCAGGCCAACCTTAGCCGGAGACGAGGGAACGTGGTGGGCGAGGGAGGTAGAAAGGAAGGTGTTAGAGGCGTTCACTAGGGGTTTGACTGGGGAGGTAGGTAAGCAAGTCTTGTTCGGCCGCCCACAGACCTTAAGGGAAGCCCAGAAAATGGCGTTGGAGCTGGAACAGGCCCTACAGGAGCATCAACGGGGAAAAAACATATATGTAGTAAGAGAACCACAGGTAGAGCCGATGACGGGCGCACAAGAGGTGCAACCACCCGTATGTGTTTGCGCAAACTACCGGCAGCCCGGAAGGAACGAGGGGCGGGTAAACGCTCGGCCACCACTTTCGGAGGTCCAATGTTTTAACTGTGCTAAGAGGGGGCATTTGTCGAGAAATTGCCCTAACAGAGTTGGCCAGACCCCACAGCGAACCAGGAGACGACCAGACTACCCTGGAGCTTGTTTCAGATGTGGAAGAATAGGACACTTCGCTTCCCATTGTACCACCGCCGCTCAAAATGGGAGTGACCCAAAAGCCTAAGGCCGCCCTTTTGCCCCGAAGGGAGGCCCCAGGAGAACAAAAGGGGTAAGCTTGGTTTAATTCCCTGTATATCTGGCCAGGAGAACGACGGGTTAAGTCTTGAGGTTGTGATAGCCGGGCAAAAGAAAATTCTGCTGGTGGATACGGGGGCTCAGATCTCCTTGTTAAGGGAACCGGTCCAAGGTCATAAGGTGAGATGGTCAAACCTGAAGGCCAGGGGAGTAACGGGAAGGGCCCTGCGTATAAGAGGGGAACAGGAGGTTGAATGCCAAATAAAAGGGAGAAAAGTAAGCCATCGGTTTACAGTCGCGGACATTGAAATGGCGTACGACGGGATATTGGGGCTGGACCTTATGAAGAAGGTCGATATAGAAATTCACGCTCGGTCTAACACTGTACTGGTTAGAGGGGTGACGGCTGAGGCAGTCAAGCGTCAGGGAAGAAGTGTCATCGGGGGAAGCCAAGTCCTAATGAGTCAGAACCGCTTCAGAAGCCACAGCAGGAATACACTGTACGGGCCGTTGCGAGGTCTATAATCCCAAAGTACGCTGAAGCCATAATAGCTGGGGAGCTGGCAATGATGGACGGCAAAGTGGTCATGGTAGAACCTGAAATCCAGCCGCAGAAGGGGTTGAGAACGGGGAGGGGCGTTGGCAGAGTGGAAAAGGGGATGGTGAGCGTCCGGGTGGTCAATTTGACCGGAGAACAGATCGTGGTTGACCGCAGACAAACCTTGGGGAGGGCGGTTGAGGCGGACGTCTGGGACGGGGAGGAGACCGTGATAGGAGTAGTGGGACTACACCAGTCTAAGGAGAAAGTGGACCAGCGGAATTGGGACGCTGAGCTTGGTCATTTATCACCGAACGATAGATCGACTATTGAAGAGGTGTTAGAGCGGTATGGGATGTTGTTCGACCCACCAGATGAGAGGGGTTGCACCTTAGGCGTCGAGCACTCCATTGAAACAGGCGGCGCGTCACCAGTAGCAAAACGACCGTATCCAGTACCCTTCCATCAGAGACCTATTGTTAAACAACACATCCAGGAAATGCTGGATAATGGGATCATCCAGCCATCATCGAGTCCCTGGTCGGCCCCCATTGTATTGGTTAGAAAGAAGTCGTACCATGGGGAAACCAAGTTTCGGTTCTGTACTGATTTTCGTGGTCTCAATGCGGTTACAAAAGTGGATGTTTATCCACTGCCATTGATAAATGAAACGTTGGAGCAATTGGGGAGAAGCCGGTACTTTACGACGCTAGACCTGGCAAGCGGTTACCATCAAATATCCGTCGCGGAAAAAGATCGGGAAAAGACGGCGTTCACCACAGAAGGTGGCCACTACGAGTACCGTAGGATGGCTTTCGGGTTGGCTGGGGCTCCTGCAACATTCCAAAAATTGATGGATTGCCTATTAAGTAGGCTGAAAGGGGTAGAATGCTACGTGTACCTGGATGACGTCATTGTTTACAGTGCGACTATTGAGGAGCAAGCACGTAGATTAGGGAATGTATTCAGTAAGTTGCAAGAGGCTAACCTCAAGGTCAACAGGGAGAAGTGCCGCTTTGTGCGGAAGGAAGTTGCCTATCTTGGACATGTGGTAAGTGAGCATGGGGTAAGAACAGATCCCACAAAGATAGAGGCTGTGAGAGCCTACCCTCGGCCAAGGAGCGTGAGAGAAGTAAGGTCCTTCCTGGGGTTAGCAGGGTATTATCGCCGGTTTGTAGCGGGATTCGCGGGAATCGCTCAACCACTGACTGAGCTCACGAAAAAGAATGCCACTTTTAGATGGACGTCGGAGGCAGAGGATGCTTTCAATGAGCTAAAAAAGCATTTGGTGTCTGACCGGGTTCTAGTTTATCCCGATTTCCATGACCCGTTCATCTTAGCAACCGACGCCTCCTCGATGGCATTAGGAGCAGTGTTGTCTCAGGTGCGCGATGGGGAAGAAAGACCCATATGCTACGCCAGCCGGCAATTACGAGGCCCAGAAAAAAATTACTCGGCCACCGAATTGGAACTGCTAGCGGTCATCTGGGCAACCCGCCAGTTTAGGTGCTACTTACTTGGGAGGGAATTCAAGCTTGTTACTGATCATTCGGCTTTAAGATGGATGCTAAGCTTAAAGGAGCCTTCTTCTCGGTTAATGAGGTGGACACTAAGGCTCCAGGAGTTCAATTATGAAGTAGAGCACAAGGCGGGGAGGAGGCATACGAATGCTGATGCCTTGAGCAGGGCGGTGCGGGGAGTACAAGTGAAGACACCGGGGTTTAATGAGAGCGAGCTACGGATAGCCCAGCGGGATGATTCGTGGTGCCAAGATCTAGCACAACAATCAGGATCAGGAGGAAAGGATGCACGGGGCGTATTGTATTGGAAAAACGGTAGTGACAGCATGGGGGACTGGAAGTTGGCAGTACCAACAGTTTTAAGAGGGGCCATTTTACAGCAGTGCCATGAAGCCAAATGGGCTGGACACCCGGGTATAGAACGTACGACGTCGGTAGTACAGCAGGGGTATTACTGGCCCACACTGGGTCCAGACGTAAGGGAATACGTCGCGAGGTGTGATAGCTGTCAGAGAAGGAAATCCCCACCAGGTTTGAAGGCCCCTTTGGAAGCCCCTTTCTTCCCGACCAGACCGTTTGAGCAAATTTCAATGGACATCGTCGGTCCGCTTCCCAGGAGCGGGCGAGGTTATAAGTACCTGCTCACCATGATCGACAATTTCACGAGGTACGCCGAAGCAATACCCTTGAAGGAAATCACAGCGGACGAGACGGCAAGGGCCTTAGTAGAGGCAATAGTAACCCGGCACGGAGCCCCCGATCGATTGCTGACTGACCAGGGGAGAAATTTCGTTTCCTCCCTATTGAAAAATACATGTCGGCTGCTGGGGACACAGAAAATTCAGACAACCCCCTACCATCCAGAGGGCAATGGAATGGTGGAAAGATTACACCGAACTCTGGCTGAGTCGGTGGCTCATTATGTACGACGGGACGGTCGTGACTGGGATCAATGGGTACCCTATGCCCTGATGGCTTATAGGGCCATCCCGCACTCGTCCACGGGATACTCGCCAAACTACCTTCTGTATGGACGAGAAGTGCAGATGCCTGTGGGCTTCAATATCATGCCACTGGACGGTGAAACGCCAGCAGAAGAGTTCGTGGAACGGCTGCAGGAGAGATTAAGTCAGGCCTATGAGGAGGCATCGAAGAGGATGGAATTGGCATGGACCCGTCGGACGAGGCAATGGAACAAGGGACGAAAACACAGAGAACTCGAAGTGGGGGAGTGTGTGTTCCTGCATGTCCCCATTACAAAGCTGGGACATTGCAAGAAATTTCATCGTCCTTGGACGGGACCGTATGAGGTAATCAGGAAGATCTCCCCAGTCACGTATGAGTTACAGTTGGGATCGGGCCGAAAAGTAGTGGTACACATCAATCGGTTGAAACCAGCTATAGGTGATAGGCCTACTGAGTTAGGAAGGGAGGAGGAGGAGAGTGGAGACGAGAGTGACTGGGAGGAACATGAACATCGGGACGAAAATGAGAGTGAGGAGGAATGTCCCCCACACTGGAACGAGGACAGCGAGGATGAAATGGAAGAAGTCAAGGACGACAACCAAGAGGAGAGTCAAGCCGACGGAGCTTACTCAACTGTCCGCAGGGAGTCCCCGGTAACGGAGCGAAGGACGCCAGAAAAATTGTCAACCCCCCCGGGGCATAGTCGATCACGTTACTCCTCATTGGATGAGGAATGACCCGAGTTCACCAGAGGCCACCCAAGAAACAACCTGGGCCCGCACAGAAGATGACCCAGGTACACCTGAGGACCCACGTGACACCTCGTGGGCACCGGAGGAGGATGATTCCCTGGTCACCCCCCGATCCCCCATACTGCTGAGGCCAAGAAAGTAATCTAATGTTAAACGACAGTGTTCACAGGATGGCTGGTGCTGCAGTTGGCCCTGGGACACAGCGGTGTGAGGTTTTTGGATGAAAGGGACGTAGTAGTGAGCAGTGAGCGATGGCGGGTAATAGTGGAAGTGAACGTGACTCGCTTGTGTGGTGAAGCACTACGGATGAGGGAAGTAATAGAGGAAATAGAAGCTGAGTACCGACGGACACTGAACCATATCCCTGAACTTAGGGGGTACTGGGATGAGGTGGAGAGGACCAAGGAGATGGTCGCAGAAGTGGATGAAGCTGTTTTGTCCATCAGGAATCTGCTACCGGTTCAACGAGGGAGTAGAGGGCTGCTAAACATTGGAGGGAAGGTGATTAAAGCGGTGTTTGGTAATCCGGATGCTGACGACTTAGAAGGGATAAGGGACGATCTGGGGAAGCTAACAATGCAACAAGGGCGATTGGTCCACTTGGCCACGGAGCACCTCACAGTCACACGGAATTTGGGACAACGAACCGAGGAGAATACGAGGAACCTAGTACGCTTCGCAGGAATGTTGAAGAAGGAAATGGAAGCTACCCACCGGCGGATGTTAACCCTAGAGACACAAGTAGACCGGCTTTCCCTTTATACTAACCTATCCTTAACCTTGATATCCAACCTCCGAAATATGGAGGTGACGGCTCTGAAAGCCAGTGGTGATTTGAGGGAATTGTATTTGGGATTAGAGAGGGTATCATGGGGGGCAGTGAGTCAGGCCCTTCTGTCTCCCCACTCCTTGAGTGAGATTCTCCAAACGGTGGTCAATGTACTGCCCTCAGGAATTGGTTTGTTCACAGGTACTCGTCCCGAGGATGCCCACCATTATTACCAGGCCGCTGCAGTCCATGGAGTGGCCACATCCACTTCGGTGCATGTTGTTATAGATCTCCCTTTGATTAGGTCAGGTCAAGCCTTCAAGCTCTATAGGGTACAACCTATGCCGATACGGAGTGTGGATGTGCCGCACAAGGTGGTATTAGAGAAGTCAGTGGGCCGCTGATGAAGTTCGGGTCTTGGCCCTTCGGCGTGCGCTTGAAAGGATACAGGAAGAACGGGTTAACCGAAGATGGTGGACGTGGAGTGCCACAACGACCTTGGCGCTATTGTTGCTGGGTGTCCTTGGAACCTGGGGCCTACGCAAGTGGCTGGGAAACAGACAGTCCAAGGCTACTCAACGAATACAAGATGCCAGAGCTCTGGAAGAATTGACAACCAGGACCATACATCGACCCGGTGGGCGCACAGAAGCCAGCACCAACTGACAGGAGTGTATATAGTGGCAGTGTATACAGTGTAGTGTAGGATTAAGTTTCAGCCACCATTGGTACTCCACGGCGTATTGTATGAGTGGACCCCGTGGTTCCACTCTTTTGTAAAGGGGAGGGTGATGTAACAGAACCGTGGCGGGACTGGCCGTAAATAAGTTTAATTAAATCATTTAGTCGAGCGATCGTGGGGCTGAGATCGTCAAGGATGCTGAGGTTGCGTCTAGACGGTGGCCAGCGTGGGAGAGGGAGATCGCGATCGCTCGGAAGGAGTCAGTCTGTCCCGTGTGCAAAGAGGTGTAACGTCGCAGTGTGAGAGGTTGGAGACAATTGGTGTGGGTTACTGCGGAACCGATCAGATGGGAGGATCGCTACACGTTATACAAGGTACATGTGAACAATTTAATTTCTGGGGATAGACTCATTGATTACCGTGGAGTATCAGGCTATAATTTTTGTTCTGAGACTTATAATATTCCCTTATTGTTTTTTTTTGATTTTCTTGTCCTAGCAAATAAGTGGGAGAACTGGTTGTACCAGTAGTGTAGTAATTACAGAATTTTTAACCATTCTAATATTTTTCAACAGTTTGGTTTTATTATTAATTTATTAAACATTTTTTTTTTCTTTATATTTGTCAATAATTTGGTTTTATTATTAAATAAAAATAAATATAGTCATTTTATTTATATTGCTTAGTTCTTAGTAAGAGTACGTTCTCCTAATTTTCTTTATTCTTCTTATGTGTTACTATTCTTTCCTTCCTTTCACAACCCCATTCCCTTCCAAATAAGCCGGGGGTGTTACAGTGGTTCATCTCTTTATAGTAGATCCCTGCTCAAGAGATGTTTCAGTCTCCTTGTCGGATTCTGTGGTAATGTGTCTGTAATGATTGTACCAGTAAGTTTGTATGTCCAGCAAGTGAGTCATGAAATTTTTTGTAGCTTTTCTTGATTGTGTCAGTCACGAGTGGTGTAGCTTTTTTGTGCTATAGCGAAGGAATTTTTATTGAAAGATATGAATCTGCAAGTGAGATTTTTTGCATGAGCTCCACACTTGCCAGGCATCGGTCCAAATTAGTTTAAGTAGCATGTTGCATATAATAATTTTGTTAGTGATAGTTTATTTTTGAAGTGCAGTCTTTGGAGTGAGAGTCGGAAATACAATGTTGTTTTCAAATTAGTTACGTGAGATTTCCAAGTCATTCGTCTGTCCACTGTAAGGCCCAAGTATTTTGTCTGTGTTTTTCTGGGCAGTTGTAAATTGCAGTGATAAAGTAGGGAAGTCTGAATGTTAAAGTGTAAATATAGATCTATAAATAGTTGGAATTTAAATGGGCAGAATGATAGTACCTCAGGTAATATTTCGGCCCTTATTTCGACACGATTTTTTATTTATTTTTTTTACATCCTGCTGTTTCTCAAATCGTTACGAAACGACGTTTCGAGTATCCTCTAGGCAATATGAATCGTACGAAAGGAGATCAGGGCGTAAAAGGAAGACAGGAAATATGGAAGGGATGTATTAAGTATCGAGAAGGCCGTGGATGGGTACAGACCACTTTTTTATCCTCCGGGCCACTTCCGCCTTACCTAAGACCACCTTCTCTTTGTCTCTTCTGTTCCCACACTTCCTCCGGGGCCTACTTGTACAATGGGTGCCTAAGGTTTGTATTTTTTCCTCTCCTCTTTATTAGTTCTTGCACAAAATAGAAGAGGCGTTTCTGGATGAAAAACTCGAAGAGAAAAGTGTCCGCGTTACCTGAGATTCTGGGATCTTCTTTAAATGCTTACTTGAGTTTCAATGACCCAGATTTCGGAGGAATATTCAATACGTTCTATAGGGCAGGTAAACAACACGTCATGGGATTACTATGTTATGGGGGAAAAAAAGAACACGAAACCATATCAAACAGTGTTTTAAAAAAAAATTATAATAAATAAATAATGAACGGTATTTGTTCCGTATGTTGTCGCTTCAAGTTCAGTTAAAACAAGTTTTAACGGATTATTCGATTCATTTTTTAATTTTGAAAATAAAGATTATCGTGAGTGTAGGGGGAGCGGAGTGGCTCAGTAGTAGAGCATTGAGCTACCAGGACCAAAATCCTGGTTCAAATCCCTCTGCAGGCAAGACTCAAGCAATCTGTGAGCAGGAGGAGATGATATAAGATCTACGACCCACCTGGGGCTCACTCAGCCTCTATAAAGTGGGAACCAAAATATGGGAGGAAAATCAGTCGGTTGAGCGTGATGTAGGACAGATCACCTCCCTGCACAATAGTTCAGTCTCTACTATGTACTGAACCCCAAACCCATTCATTAGTTATAGTGGTACAGGTTTTTTTTTCGTGAGTGTTAGCAAGGAAAAGAGAATGCAATTAAGAGAAGTTTGTATACTTGAATGATCATTTCATCAAGAATAAAAAGCTTCAACTAATGTTTCGAAGTGTAAACGATATGTTTGTTGAAACGTTCATTTCTAGATGAAATGATTACCGAAGTTACAAATTTCCCATAATTTCATTCTCTTTTCCATACTAGAGCTAATGATAACTTGTATTTTTTGAAACCATAAAAAGGGAAAGGAATGAAAAATTAAAACTTGTTATGACTCAAACCTGCGGAATATTTACCAAAAAAATGCCTAGCGTTTGTGGATGAATTCGGGGTACTATCAGGAAAGCAATGGATGCAGTGATACAAATAAAACTCTTAGATTGCTGGCCAAGCAGGACTAAGAGTCTCAGTTGAAGAGACTATTCCTGATTACGGAGCAAGGTCGGATTGACAGAGTAAACAAATTCAGGTGTCCGAGAGGGTCTCCACAGGGGAATGGATTAGAAAAGCAGCTATTGGAGGTCGAATTCTAAGAATGGAAAAGGCTAATGGATAAGCAAAGAATATCTACAACAAGAAGATGTAGTTCCGTAAAAACGGATCGCCTCTTTGCTAGAGAATGACTCTCGAAGAACAGTAGTTTAAAAAACTACAGGTTCTGGATAGAAGATTCTAAGTAGTTCAGACTGTGTACGGATCGAAACTACTGAAAGAAAGTACCAGAAAATGGAAAGAATCTCGTTTACTATGGTGAAGAGGAGGCACACATTCCTCAGAAAACTATAATGAATGAACCAACAAAGATTGACCTAGCAAACATTTCTCTACATTTGGAAAAATAAGTCCACGACAAAGAGGACAAAAAAGTAAAGAAAGTTGAGCATTACAGAGTCAGTCATGTTGGAAAGAAGTGTATTTGAAAGGAGAGTGAAAAGTCTGGAAGATTTCAGGATGAAGAAATGCCAGAGAAGGTTGGATGGAGCTAGGCGAAGGATCAAAATGCTAGTGGGCGCATGAAGGAACGTTGGAGACAGAGAAAACTCCAGAAGAAGAAAATAAATTAAAGCATTAACGTGATGCGATGTAGTCAATACGAAAATAATAAAATAAATTATTTAATAGTTACTATCCGATCATAAACATACACATGTGCTAATATATATATATATATATATATATATATATATATATATATATATATATATATTATATACAAGCATTAATTAACATATGTTGTAAATAATTGTAAAGAGATCTCCCATCTAGTGCCGATTTTAGCCATTTCTATAAATTGCAAACTTGTATGTCTGTAGTTAAAATCAAATTTGAGATTTAAAATTCTTGTTTGTTAGATGGATAGTTACCTTATCCGATACAGAACATTAATAGTTAATAGGTTATTGTTTTAGCTTATTCAAATCCTAGGAGGTTTAAGTTAGTTGGTTTTTACTATTAATTAAATATCGAAGATTTGGAATCAAGATCATACTTTCAGTTAGGCATGCACATCTAAAATACATATTTATTTTATTTCGTCTACAAAATTCAATTATATATATATATATATATATATAAATCGAGAGAGGGGATGCTGGAGCGACCCGGGAAGAATCGATCGAAGAGTGTTTATTAATAATGAAGCAGACACTTGAAGCTAGGGTCACTTGAAATTGAACCGATATCAAAGCCCGTTCCCATCGCTATATATTACATTCCATATGAAATAAACTTTATTAATATATATTAATTAAACAATTATACATTAAATAAAACAGTTTATTAATTTGTAAAAGTACCTTTTACTATGTAGAAGGAAGAAGAGGCTTAATGAAATAGATCATATGACCAACTGTGAAGAAAACACAGTAACGACTATAGAAATATGTATGAAAGTAACATTAAGCATATATGAAATAAGTAACTTTATGCTTAAAAAAAAGAAAAAAGAAATTAGCTTAATTAGAAAAAAAAAACAAAAAAAAAACTGAATGATCAATAGAAAATAGATAGACCCACAAGTGCTGAGTGATGAGTTGCAATGCTGAAGGTTATGGGTTCAAATCCCACAGTGGCTCACCCAGCTTCTATAAGGTGGAAACTCATGAATGGAAGAAACAGCTAGTTGAGCGTGATCTGGAACAGTTCACAGAACAGTCTCTACCATGTTCCGAACCCGACACCCTTGATAAACTCGCATCTGGGGACACCTTTTACCTTTCTACGCTGAGGGGAAACCATCACATCTGCATCGTACTGCCGGAATATTGACATAATGATCCAAAACGTAGAAGAAAAACAATCTGCGATGGTTAATCAGAAGGGACCTAGGCGACTTCATGTTTCACACCAGATAGTAAAGAATCTGAACGAAGTCCTTTTTTCAGAAATTTGGACAGCTTCCTTAAGGTAATTTTATTTAAAGTGATTCATTTTAAGGCTTTATCTAATGTATATGTATATTTTCTTTATTGTGCTTTTGATTATTTTTTTAATATATTTGTTTTGAAGAGAATAGATTATTTCTTGGCCGGGATTCTAATTTAAATATTAAATATTCGAATCCCGGCCAAGACATAATCTTTTCTCTTCAATATATATATATATATATATATATATATATATAAATAAATAAATTTTTTCCATAGCATTTAACGTTGGAAGAGGGGTAAGAGACGGATCGATAGAAGAAGAGTGAAGACCCTAGAGACGGAGCTGGATCTGGATGCAGAGGATACTCTTGTCGAAAACTCGCTAATCCGGGGGAGAACTAATGGTTGCTTCGCAGCGACGTGAGCCGAATCTTATCCGCCGCTGCGGTAAAGTGCCGGGTCGTCCGACAAATAGAAATATCCTTCTCTAAATCCTTCTATATTTTTAGGGGAGGATTCTCCAACTCAATGCCGAAAAAGATGCTCCAGAATTCTGTTTTCTTAAAGATTATTGAATATATTTTGTCACTAGTACATAAATTATTATTACACGGAACATTTTCTTTATTACTGTGTTTTTTATTTCTCCATACCGACGTGTTAGAAAAAAGATAGACTGCTAAAGAACCTGCAGGAACCAAAATGACTGAAAGGAGAAGGAGAGGAAGCCCATGAAGCAGATGGAAGAAGGGTCTAAAAACTAGATAGATAGATAACTTGAAACTAGATATCTTGAATTGTAAGAGGGAAGCAATGAATAGAGAAGAATGTAGCAGAAAAATCCATGAAGCCACTCAGATCTGTAGCTACGAGGATTAAGTAACTAAGTATTAACGTGAGTTATTAATTCATAAAATTATAATACAACATATTCAATACTAAAAAAACAACATGTTGGCAACATATAAATTTATAAGAATGCATTAGGAAACCCCCCGAAAACAATCCCCAATCTAAAATACTCCGAAAACTCTAATCAGTAATATAGGCATAATCAGAACAAATGCCAAAAATAATCACTTTTAAGAAAATCAAATAAATAATATTATTAACCAATATTTTTGTAGAGGTTTTGCATAGCTTAGAATTGTCGTGCCGAAGGTTCCAGCTTCGAATCCGGCTGTGGCAGATAATTTAACCTGTTGACAGCCAGGGATGAACCATGCGGGATCTAATGACTCTTCCGGAGCTCATCCAGCCTCTATAGAGTGGGTACTCTTAAAAGGGAGAAAAACCTGATGGTTGAATGTGACACAGGACAAATCACATTCTTCTAACACCGTTGCACTTGAAACAGTACATTTTTTACCGCGGGATTGCTCCGCGAAAAATAATTTAAATAAAAACTTTATAAAAATACCAAAAATCACTCAACCAAACGTCAAGAATACAAGTTTCAAGAATGTTTGTGAACAGAATTTTTTGCTAAGTAGCTCTATTAATTAAGCAACCCACAGTACATTGTTACTATTTATTTTAAAATTTGTATTTCTAAGGCCTATTTGGACATACGGAGTTGAGCTTTGGTGCTCCACTAAGCCATCGGATTCCTCTCCTATCCAATCCTTACAATCCAAAATCCTTCGTAAAAAAAAATCCTTATTCTTCCTTACATCGTTACGAATAAAGTCCTCAATAATGACCTCAATGTCCCATTTGAACCCGATATCAGTCTTTTCATGACCTAGATACCTCTTCAATTCCTGATAATCCTCCGAGGCGCCTGAAAAGAAGATGCTCTCGTGACCCTCTATGTTGAACTTGTTATTTGAGTACTGCCACTGAGGAAGTTTCTCTACTCGTCTTATCCATGCCCCTATGTATCATTCTCCTGTCATTTACTTGTTGTATTATTATAATACAGTTGTAAATTTCAAGAAAACGTTAATAAAAAAAAATCGAATAATTTCTTATGCATCCCAATTTTATTCAGAACTAAATACATAGCGATTTATTTTGTAAAAATATTCTGTACACGATTGTTAGGTGGATTTGCACAGCAATCTCTCTCCTAAACCACACACCCAACCACATCTGAACAGTCGGATGGATACAGGAACCCCAAAGCCTGCAAATGCTGAATGCAATTACCCGAATAATAAGCCAGGTAATTATTTTCGTCAATTATATTAACAGCGGCCTGTGACAGGAGGGATTGTCCAAAACGTGGAATGCAATTAGGCGTCTAAGCTTTTAAGTAGGATTTGCAAATGCAAACCGACGATACAACTCTACTGCTACTGTGGTCGTTTCTGTTTAATGTAAACAATACTCGATATAAAATTATGTTAAATTATAATATTACAGTTTTAGCAAAACAAAACAGTCCATTAGGAACTTTTATTGAAACATGATATTCTCAATGAACTTAGTTTGGTTGAAAATCAAAATATTAAATAAGGCATTACCTGCTACTAAGAACTTATAATTTATTGGCTGGGCTCTTGAGCTTTTTCATATTTATGTAATGTGGTTCCATCCCAACCTACGTTCAATATTATATATATTTTTTTAAGACCGTGGAAAAATTCCAACGAAAAGCCCTTAAGCCTCCAAACTAAAACAGAAATTGAAAATATCTGTCCAATATTTCGCCTATTCAGGCACCCTCAGGATAGAAAGAGAATAACAGCAAAGCAAAACATGAATAATGCACCCAAGAAGCATCTCACCACCTTCAAGGCTCAAATGCAACTAATGAATCATAAGGAAGTTTACTCGACCCCAGCTGGATAAGGTTGGATAAAAACAGCTGATAAATACTTCAGAAATTGAAAATTCAAAACACACTCACCAAACTTCAAAAAGCACAACAGGAAAAAAACAAAATACATCATAGTAATAACAGAACACAAAAACATATGAGAAAAGACCATATGAAAAAATTAAAGTAAAAGTGCAAGAAAAAAAAGAAGAACATTATCAAGAAAGCAGTGGACTTATGGCTATTCCACAAAATATATTAATATATATATTCTTATTTTAATTTTATTTTTTTGGGGGCTCTTACAACCTTGGGTCATATGCCGAAACCCGATACATTTTGTCGTAAGTATATTGGGAAGACCGGAATTATATATATTATTATAACATTAAAAAATAAAAAAAATAAAAGTAAATGGAAAATAAGAAAAAAAAAGGTACCACTACAACTGACATAAAGGGTCTTGAGTATAGCACAAGATAGAGACTGAACAATCTCTAAGGCAACAGTTAGGCAGGGAAAGGATTTTGCCGAGATCGCCTTCAACCGATAGGATTTTCTCCCCAATTAAGGGTTGACGCCCAGGTTCAGAGTCTTGCAGATCCAACAGGATTATTTAATTTGTTGCTACAAAATTAAATAATTTATCTTCCAAAACCGGATAGCATCTCAGCGCTTTACCCCCTGTTCCACAACGCTCCTCAGTAGTCATTTAAATTATAAGTATTTAGTATTTGTACTAAAATATTTTACATCTATTTATGTAAAATAGATGTAAAATAAAACCATAGCATATTATATATAGCACCCAGATACCTTAATACTTATGTATTTTAATTTTAATATTTACGATTATATTTAAATTTCTATCTTGATTAACTTATTTCTGTAATTTTCATATAGATTCTTATTTATTACTTCGTATAACATATTTTATTTTTTATTACTTTTTGTACAACCTCCTGTCATTTTCTTATTACTACTCTTGATAATTATAGATTTCGTCATTTTTATATATTTACCAACATTCAGTAATTTTTTATTATTTAATTTTTTTCATTTGTCTGTATTTTACATATTTAGGCCTGAAGAAGTCCTGCAAACCATAAGCAGCTTTTGCCTTTAAAAGCAAACAGCAAAATATTTCCTAATGAATCTAATATTGTTACTAAATACTTTAAATTAACACTAAGACTATTGACTGTTTTCCTTCTTCATACATTAACGAATGTGGTTTCAGAACAATCTCCAACCTAAATAAAAAACAGTATAGACTAATTTCAGGCAATTAAGCCTATGTTTTACTTAATTCAATTTTAATAAAGCTTTTCCTATTTTATAATATAATATATAATATGTATAAAATAATATATAAAAGAAAAAACAATTGAAAATTAGATTTAATATTAAATTTTAGTTGATGAAGGGGGCAAGTAAATTGTCACAACTTTCTTGATGATATAAAGTTATTCTGGGATTGCTCTTCAGTTTGAGATTAAACAGAGTGAAGAAAGCTGCTTTGTATTTCTGATTCCAGGCTCACATCATAACTAGTTCTTGCCTTTACAGCCACGATAGAGTTCCGTATGTCCTAAGTTTCATATATGATACACTGTTAGATATTTTCTATAATTCAAAGATCTCAGTTGTACTAAGAAGGATTATCTGACAAGTAAGCTTATCAGAAGTGGCAGTCAAAATGTAGTGTTGATTTTCATTGTAATTTGAAACCAAACATTCGATTTTATGTTTAAGATTTTTTTCTGTAGAGTTCTGAGTTACTGAAGTCCGGGGTTGAAATGCGGTTGTGACAGATAAAATATTTAATCTGTTAACAACCATAGATGGATCCTGCAGAATCTGCAGACTCTAGACATCCACCCTTAATTGGGGGAAAATCTAACGGTTGTATGTGATCTCAGCGAAATCACCTCTCTGAACAAACATTGGCTTAGAAGTGGTGCAGTCTCTACCATGCAGAGACCATAGGAACCTTCTTGGGTTGTACTGGCACAGACTTGTTTCGTTCCCTAGTTATTTATTCATTAATGTGTTATAAAAAAATGCCTTTACCACTACAACCCGTGAACTGTTCTGGGGTTCGGTACAAGGTAGAGACTGTACTGTTTCCTGGACACCACCAGATTTTCCCCCTTATGGGTAACCATTTTATAGAGGCTGGGTGAGTCCCAAGAGGGCCTAGATTCCATACGATCCATCACCGACTGCTATCAGATTAAATAAAAGCAGCGGGATTTCTTTAAACCAGGATTTTCGGCATTGAAACAGTGTACTACCACTGCGGCATTCTCTATGTGCTATACTTGTATTAAATATTTTACGTAGAACCTTTGAATATATAATTATAAAGAAATATTCAAGTATATATTGTAATGTTTTTTGAGGGTTTGGCATGCCAGATCAGTAGCAAGTGACCCCAGTTGGAGCAGACTGCTTCATTACTAATATACACTGTTCGATCGATTCTTGTCAGTTCCCCTCCAGCATCCAAATTCTTGCTCCCCGTCCTTTGTAAATACAAATGCGGATGTCAATAACTAAAAAAAAGTCAAAAAATTATTTCAGTTATCTTTTTTGTAATATTATTTCTTACAACACGGGAAAGACAAGAAACTGCTCGACGTTTTCGCCTACGAACGCTCTAAGCTCCAAATTAATTACAAAATACTCATTTACATGACAGTTTCAGACCTATTTGGTCATACGGAGTTGAGCTTTGGGGCTCTAATAAACCATCCAATTCATCTCGTATCCAATCCTTACAATCCAAAATCCTTCTTAAAATCCTCAATGCTCCTTATTATGTCACATACAAACTCATCCATCATGATCTTAATATCCCATATGTTCCTGATTTGACCTAAACTAGATACCTATCTTCCATGACATGCTCCATACACACTTGAATCCGCTAGTCTCTCAACTTGCTTCCCAAACTATTCTTGATAACCCCCCGAAGCGTTTGAAAAGAAGATGACCTCGAGACCTTCTACTATAGAACTGTATTGGAGTGCTTCCGATGGGTAGTTTCTCCATAAGTGTTTTTTTTTCATGTCATTTGTTCATATTAGCAAATTTACTTGTAATGTTATTACAGTTTCAAATATCAATAAATTAATTTTTTTTTAGATAAAATATTATTTCTTGAAATTTTCTTCTTTACTATATACGATTTTATTTTTGACCTTCGCTCGGACCATTTTCTGCGCCCTAATCTTATTATTTTCTGACCGTTGATTGGTCAGTTATTTTCTGATATTTGAGAGGTTTAGCTTTGTTTTTTCAATTGCCCAATATTGTATCCACTTTAAGAGATTGAGGCCACTTTTAACGATATATATTTATTATAATTATTGTTTTTATTCCTTACCCTTTTGTTTTTCTGAAAAAACTGTAGTTCTTTAATTGATTGTAAAGTGGACATAAAATAATCTTTAAAACTTGGAATGGTATTTTCTATTTAATCTAGTTCATGAAACCCAAAGTAATTTTTTCTTTGTCACGTAGCCCATTGGTGTTTCCATAGACCATTATGCAGTAATCTTTTGTTTTATTCTATAAAACTCAAACTAGCTTGTTTTTAAAGTTTAGTACTTTCTCGCTACGAATGCGTAAACAGGAACATAAACCTGGAATGAGGTATTTTGTTTTAATTATAAACATAATACCTAAAATTCCTCAAGATGAAAAAAAATTAGAATTTAAAATTTAAGTCTCAGCCAGTCTTTTCTATTGTTATATAACCATGAATTTTTATCAAATACGGAAATAAATTTTAAAATTAACGTAGATTAGAATATAAGTATTTAAAAAAAATGTATTTGTTGAAATTAACAACTAATAATAATACAACAAGTAATTATAATGAATAATATATAATACGAAGAGACCAATGAAATTAGAGAAACCACCCTCAGGTAGTGATCAACTTAGAACATCACGCGGCCATCTTTTTTTCAGAAAGTAAATATATATAAAGTGAAAACAAAGTTGGGCTATGAAAAAAATATATAAAATAATATTGTGGATGATAATAATTAAAATAAATTAATACCAATATTTCAGTATAACTAATTTTATTTTTATCCAACGTTTCTTCATCCTGCCAAATACAGTGCGATTTTCTTATTAAACTTTCTATTAAAGGCTTGGAATACAAAATTTTAAAATTTAAATAAACCTAAAAAATATTAGTTTCCGATTTAAAAAATATTAACTAATTTGTTGAATAATTGGCGACTTCAAACAGTTTAATTCAAGTATATCTATAGTTACAATTTCTTCCATAACACTGATTATTTTAAAACATCCTACCAGTCATTTAAATAATAGACTATTATAATTAACGAATATACCGTATTACGTGGATAAATATGAAATGTCTTCTAATTCCTGGGAAAAAATTGCAATATATTTATATTTATATATTTTTTCTTAGCTTCTTTATATAAATTACTTAGATATTCAATCTAATAATCAAGTATTATTCACTGGATTTACTATAAGATATTTATTAAGTTTTGTATTGATAAAACTTAGAATTATAAACGGGGCAGAAAATACACTACCGCAATACACGACAGTCGTGAAGGTTTAAAGGGTCTTTACACCGGATAATGTCGGACGTACTTCAGGATTATATTCCTAACTGAACCAAACTGCTGTACAAGTCATCCATATTGCATTATATAAGTTTATATTTAACTAAGGGTTACACCTTAACGGCGGACCAACATCCGTTTTACTAATTACACAGCTGTTCATTTGATTGCGTTAAAATACTTAACGTTTAGTATAGCTTTCCCGATATTATTTTAGGAATCGAAATTAAATTTAGCATTTATGCTAAACCTCCCTGGTTAGGCTTTTAAAATGTGAGTATACACTTTAAGTTGTTTTGAGGTATTGATTATTTTGTATTATATATAATAAAGAATTTTTCTTTTAATCTTTAGTTGCATCGTCTTAAATTGAAAAAAAATTGTATTCTCTGAATTGATATAACAGTCCTGAAATCGAGAAATTTGGATACGATGTAGCTTGTTTTAGTTTTTTAAACCGATATATTGAATACCAATTTTTTCAATAAAATTTTTTAAAAATCCTGTATCAGTTTAAAGAAATCAGTAAATCATAGTGGCTTTGTAACTAAACGAAATTTAGTTATTCGATACAATTCGATACAATACTAAAAATTTTTGTATTTATTTTTTGGGAGCTGGGTAGCAACAGGGTTTCGGTTCAAGTCCTTCTGTGGCATGTATTTTATTGGTTCAATTATAAATGCAGTGCATTAACAGCGGATACAAATGTAAAGTGCATTAACGTAATCGTCATTTTGTATTTGAATAATCCGAATATGGAATATTAATAACATTCTAAAATCGGCAAACTAGATATTGAATATTAACATATAATATAATTAACATATGGTTTATATATAACAATTAAACAAACATGGTCTGGAGCAGAAAAAATACGCCTGAATCATATTGTGAAAACCCCTGAACGTCCTTTCATTATTTCTATCAATAATATCAAATTTTTATGAAGTGGAAATGGCTGAATAGATATGTCAAGGTTAATAAAATATTTCATTTTATTTTTACAGATTTTATTAGCCTGTAAAGAATAATTACAATAATAAATATACGAATAAAATAGTGATTTATTTTCAATTCCTTTGTAGTGCTTTTTTTTTAGTTTTTAAATTTTATTTAAAACGTATTCTCTACTTTTATTTCACAACAGATAGTAATATACTGTACCATCGAGTATAGTTTTTAATTAATAATGAATGAAGGTCTGATTTAGTTAACATTAATAATTAATTTTTTTGTTTTTTTATATTTATGATAAATTTATTTATTATAGTACTTAAGAAGATAGATAAATATATGTTTCAGTCTCTTTGCAATAGATGCGTGGATCAGTTTGCATATTCGGCAAGCCTGTGAGACGGAAAATCAATATTAAGGGTTACCAAAGCAATATGCTAATTCCTATTCATTTGGGTACAGCATGTATCAGGCGTATGTTCTCTATACTCTAAACATGATATTAGATTATGAAATTATTTTTTCTTAAATATTTAATAATCTAAATTTATTTAAAATATCTATTAAATGATTTTTTTTTACTATAATTGATAAACTAAAATCAATTATTGATGTTTTATAACATATAAGATTTCATCATAACATCAGATACAAGTTCGGCATATAAAATTTGTCAATATTTGTCCAATATATATAATAGAATATTTGTCACTGAAATGTTGATATAATATTGTACAACTTTAAAATAACGTAGTGAATAAATTTACTGAGAAAAGGGAGGATGACAATTTCAATATAGAAAAGAAAGTGAAAGACAATAGAAGTAAGAGTGAAATTAAGCAATAATAATTTCTTTTAATAACCATTTTTAATATTCCTTAAATTTAAAGAAAATATTTGGAAGAATGTTACATTTCAGACGAATTAATTTTGCAAATGGTGATTCTTAAAATCCGGTGGGCCTTTCATACTAATATTGGCCAGTTTAAATATTTAAAAAATATAACGTATAATAATCAACTCAGGGAGTTATATTATACTCACATTGCATTTTATATATTTTCCATATCTTGATATATTTCAACATTTCTATGAAATTTCCAGCCTATTAAGCATAACAAAATCTGCTCCCCTGCGACCTTTTTCACTTTTTACTATCTCCTGGTCATCAGCAAATTGTAGGTTGTAAAGGAGTTTATTGCCTACTTGTACACCCATTCCCATACATTTCCTCTTCCAAGTTTGAAAGACTTCTTCAACATATATGTTGTAATAAAAATGGGGATAGAATACATCCTTATTTTGAGACCTTTAGTGATAGGCTAACAGGTCTGTCAGTCCATTCCTCAGTCTTACCCTAGTTTTAGTCTTATCCAAGATAATAAATTCGAATATAAAGATATTTTTTTTGTTTTTATTTTTATAATTTCTAAATAAAAAAGTACATTAGCTGAGATGGGAAGAAAGAAAATCAAGACTCCCAAAAAAACCTAACCAATGATATTTGCGTGGATCTTAGTGGCCGTTACATGATTAAAAAAAAGTACATTACACAGACAAACTATGTAGGCATAATATGCTTTATTACCGAGCAAAGTTGGGGTGGGTCGCTAGTATTAAATATTTCCTGATTTCCATGTTCTTTAGTGATTCCCACTGCTATTCTCAGACGCTGTTGGGCCATTTCCAGAATTCAATACATCCCTAATAGCACAATAAGGCAACTGATAGATCAGGAAACAAGATTCTCTACACAGTAGAATCCAGGAGATTAAAATGGTATAGCCACTTAAAAAGAATGACAGAAGAGCGATGGCCAAAAATAATCTTTGACTATCGCACTATAGACGAAAAAAGAAAACGACCGAAGAAGAGATGGTTGCAGGAAGTAGAGGAGAGCATGGCAGCGAGAAGTCTTAGAGAAGGAGAATGGCCGTATCGAGATCTATTGCGAAATCTTGTAGAAACGAAAAACCACCAAGTTGTACAAAAATCGTTAAATAAAAAAAAAAATGTTTCCCTCTGTATTTTGTTATATCTACATCGAGGGTTCCCCATATTTGTTACATAATTTTTTTTTTCATCATTCATATCTCTAGATGACTATATATTTTGTTTTCTTTACTACATATAATATATTATTATTCTTATCAATATACTACATATATTGTTATTCTTTAGTATATATTATTTTAATTTATATATATCATATATATTTTTCCCGGAAGAAGACCTGCAATGTGGGTCGAAACGTTGGCTTACCTCCACCCGGACTAATTTCTTCCTCACGTCTATAAGGTCAACTAACATTATTCAACATAATTTGTATAAAGTTACCTTTTTTTTGTTGTTGTTGTTAAGTAATGATTAAACAAATTAGAAAGACAATATTTTATCCATTAGATTAAGGAATGAATACCCTGCCTTATTAATATTTCCTCAAGAGGAAAGGGCTGAGTTGAGAACATAAGAAGCGAGTGGCCTTATCTAGCGAGCGACCCAGATCTAACCACGCGCTTGCATGTTACTAACAACTAACCACCCTTAACCTTTCCAGATTTAACCCTGTCGTCGCTTTAATTTAACCTTCAGATCGTAAAATATTACCTTCTCTGCCATATTTGTCTTCGTTTATATGTTTAAATTTTAGTTATATATTTATTCATATATAAGCATGAAATTTTCAACTGTATTATAACAATACAACAAGTAAATGGTAAGGATGATACATATTGGCATGGATGAAGACAAGTAGAGAATGCCCGTGGTAGTACTCAAATAAAAAGTTCAACTTAGAAGATCAGGAGGCCATCTTCTTTTCAGACACCTCATAGGATCATCAGGAATAGAAGAAGTAGCTAGGTTTAAAACTATAGGGTTTTAATGAGAATAAAGTTTGTTATGAAAGGATTGATATCAGATTCGGGACAAAACAGCAGCAAATGGGACATTAAGGCCATTATGGATGATTTCATTAGTAACAAAGTATCTCAAATAGGTCTTACAATATTCATGCATATTATTCTCTTGTAATTAATTGGGAGTTTAGAGCGTTTGTCTAGTAGGTGTTAAAAGTATTCTGATTTCAGTTTAGTAAGAGGATTCCGAATAAAAAGTTATTATGCATTCATCCTTTTAACAGCTCTTTATAGATGTTAAACTGTTAAAGTTAACGCTGTTAAAGTATGAACAACGTCTGAAGATATTCGAAAATAATACAACAATAGTTATAATATGAAAAGAATAAAGTGAAAATAAGTAAATATAGATATAAACAGAAAGGTGTCGAAGCTTTATTCCCACTACACTCGAATATTATATTACACGTGTAGGCATGAAGATTTATTTTTATTGACATGCAGGCTATTGGATATCGCCTGGTACATATTTTATTGCCCGTACTAAAAGACTCCGCCCCGTCCAATATCCAGGTTTTTGTGTTCTTCTCACGAACTTCATAGAGGTGCCTTTGTATTTGCGCATCACTCAGCTCCTCCTTCTGAAAGGAATACTTATAAGGGGACTTCGAAAGGTTTTCTTCTTCCCTTATAACAAACAAGGAATAATCTAACAAGATAGAAAGTATATTCAATTCCTAAGACATATCTCAATTTGTTTTTTTTTTCCTTCTCCCCTTTCCTTAACCCCTGGGTTACTGATATGTAAATATTTGTTAGAGGCAGGTGGAAAAGGGAAAAGCTCCGAAAGAATTCTGTCGAAGAGGCATAACTTCAGGATAAATAGAAAAAAAAAATGCTTTTTTCCTAGCGTAATAATCAAATTGACTAATTAATTTGAGTAAATATGTTGGAGAAGAGGAAACAAGGGCACGGTTAAAGGCGGGAATTGCGTGTTACTAAGCTCACGTCTTTTGTCCCGAAATCTAAAAATCAGAATTTATAAAACCATCATCCTTCCAATTCTTTACGGATGTGAAAATTGGCCGCATATGAACAATGTGAAGGATGAACAAAATAATGTGTTACTGAGTATATTAAGTCCAAAAAAGGATCAGTTATTCAAGTGATAGCCTCCGGAATGCCTGTAAAGTTGCTGGGCTTAGTAACAAACGAATTCCTAAGATGTTAATAAGTGCTATACTAACTGGGAAACGAGGGTTAGACCAAGGCGTAGGTGGGATCATTGCGTTAAGAGTGGCGGGTTTGGGTTTGGGTAGTGGTCCGTGGGCAGAAGTTTCTAAGCAGAGATTGGTGGTATCGGCATCGAGCCTTGGGGTTCGCCTTATTATTACTATATCTTGGATTGGAATCTCCGAAAATGTGATACGGAGAAGAAGTATGAAAAGCCTGACGAGGTGAAATTGATTATGAGAGCCAAAATTAGATGTATGGGACGTATAGAAATAATGCTAGAAGACTGGATACCAAAGAGAATGCTCTATAAGAGACCGGACGGCAAACGAAGTAGAGAATGTTCTCGAATCAGATGGCTGGAAGATGTGGAGAGACTTAAAATTTGGTACCCAGCTACATGATTGGGTGAGATCGTGGAGATTGCTTGGGTGTTAGAGGAGGCCAGGGTTCTTGCCGTACCGTAGAGCCAGAAGATTAATAATATCCAGGCATAAAAGAAAATAAACTTCTCGCTGTTTCAGGTTACTTCAATATTTACTAAACAAACACTCTAAGCTCCCAATTAATTACAAAAGACTCATCTACATGGCTATTATAAAACCTATTTGGACTAGTCGTCGAATTCCTCTCGAATCCAATCCTTATAGTCCAAAATCCTTCGTAATATCCTCAATGCTAAGGAGCAACTGAGTAAGGACCGCTGTTTTCAATAATATCATCCATAATGACCTCCACGGCCCATTTGTTGCTGATTTGGCTTGAACATGATATCAGTCTTTTCATGACAAACTACAGTTTCGTGTCCTGTTATGTTCATTGAGCTGCAAGTGATCACAAAGTTAGTTAATTTACTTACGTAGACACAATCCATGTTTCTGCACCTTAAGTAAATGCTATTTTAATTAAAGATTTGCTGCATATCAAGCTTAGTCTCGGTGCGTCTATACATACGATTCTTTTATTAAATTTGTAGTATTATTTACATTATTATTATAATGTGACTCTACAACCCACAAGGGAGTCCTGACTTTCTCCAATACCAATCGCCATGCTCTTCTATCTTCGTTGTCATCCAGCTGTTAACTCCAGATTTCCGCTACGCACTCCATCCATCTTAATCTTGTCCTACCGACCGCTCGACGTCGCTGCAACTATTTCGTCAGCATCACCATCGGAACCGAAATTATTTGCATCCTAGCGACATGACTGTCCACCGAAGGCGATTTAATTTTATCACTGTTGTTCTCAGCCATTTCTATATAATTTTAATGGAACCTAAGATTAATTGGAGAACTTCACTTTAAAAAAAAAAGGAGTTAAGTTCAAGTTTTGGAGTCATATGTAAGCACAGGACGGATAAGGATTTTATACAAAGTCAATGAGATCAATTTACTTGACAAGATACTCCTTATTACAAAGCTGCGTATGTTGATACCCAATAGCCCGTTTTTAATTTTAGCCCCTATCCTATTGTCATATGTTACCTGCGTTCCAAGGTATGTGAATTCGGACACTTGTTCGAAGAAATATCTTCCGAATGGAATTTCATGGACCATATACTTGGTGTTGCTCTCAATTAAATCCTAGGATATAAATTTATTACTTATATATCTTTTAAAATTCCTTTTTTATATCACTAATTATTGCATAAATTTATTATTAACAATTAACTATTCCTACTATTGTTTACAGATTGAGGACAACAAGACTAGACAAATACGCTCAGCCATTAGCATTAACCAAGCGCGACAGAGAGGCATGGTAATGGATGGAGCCATCAGAAGGAACAAATGGCCGTGGAGCGGAAAGCGGAGAGCGCCCTGCTACTGGCCAATTGATTGAGCTCTCTTGTCCGGGATCGCTCCGCAGTCCAGCAACAGTTCCATTTCCGAATGTCCTGTCACCAAAGGATATATCCATATCCATAGGATAAAATACGATGTCATAACTAAAAAAAATGACAGTAAATATTTTATATAAAATATCAATAGCTTAAGAATATTTTTTAAATATTTATACGCGAAGTTGACGTACCAAAAGTTCCCGGTTTAAATTTGTCTGTAGATAATTTATTTAATCTGTTAACTACCGGGAATGGATCCTTTAAGATCTGTAATCCTGGTGGTTAAGCGTGATCTAGGACAGATTACTTCCTGCACAACCGTTGCCCAATAAACAGTCTCTTCAACATACTGAACTCAAGACTCTTCATGAGTCATAGCGATACATGTTTTTAACAATAAATGATTGAAAGTAGCTGGCTTGGAATTTCTTAGCTATTTTTAAAATTTAAATCTATGTATGTAAAATGTTACAGATAAATATTATTCTAAGGCTAAGTAAAGAATAATTAAACTAAATAAAGTTCTATAAAAATACATATATCAGGCATACCTACAAATGTTTTTATTTTTTAATTTTTTATAATTATTGGTAATTTTTTATGAGTTATAAATATTTTTATTTTTTAAAGAGAAAAGATAGGTCCTCGACCGGGATTTGAACCCGGAACCTTTGTCTCACCGTGACATCGCTCTGCCAATTGAGCTATCCAAGGCCGCCTGCCGGCCGAGGACACATCTTTTCTCTCCTAGATCCTAAAGTGTGCTCCCGCCATTTTTGCGATGAATACACTAGAACGAAGTTCTTTGAACATTAATTTTAATTTAGGATCTTGTTGACTTACGGCCTATCTTTTCTCTTTAAAAAATAAAAATATTTATAACTCATAAAAAATGACCAATAATTATAAAAAATTATAAATAATAATATGACGTAAGTCAACAAGATCCTAAATTAAAATTAATGTTCAAAGAACTTCGTTCTAGTGTATTCATCGCAAAAATGGCGGGAGCACACTGGGGCTTTAGGATCTAGGAGAGAAAAGGTTTGTCCTCGACCGGGAGGGGCCTTGGATAGCTCAATTGGCAGAACGATGTCACGGTGAGACAAAGGTTCCGGGTTCAAATCCCGGTCGAGGGCCTATCTTTTCTCTTTAAAAAATAAAAAAAGTTTTTATTTTTTTATTTATAGACATTTCACAATATCTAAAACGCCATGCACTGATGACGTGGATACAGCTGTGGGGAGCAACTGAGGAAAATAATAAATTGAAAATTATTAAAGCAGAAATAATACCCTGGAAGAGTTCTTGCCGCAGCAACAGAGGGGCAGAAGTAGTCATCACAAGACCATACGCGTCTGAAGCACGAATATCTGCAAAGTGCGGGAGTTGCAGAGTGCAATTAACCATCACCCACATCCTGGAGGACTTCCCCCTGTATGAAACATATTTTCAAGGCTTGGGAATTGATAGAAAAACCCTGCTATCCTAGGTGATAATATCACAAATATAGATAAAGCGTTAACTTTTCTTAAATATAATAACATTTACGTAGCATATAATAATTATATGTGAAGTGGAAATAAATTTTGAACCAAAAGAGAGAAGAAGCTCGAGAACATGAATGTTAAGCGTCTATAAACAATAAAACCTGAATAAAAACACAGGCAATATAAAAGAAAAATTAAAAACGGTCGGACCGGTTGTCAAAATCAATTCTGAAGTAAGAAGCCATATCTTAGAAACCAACATTTCAACCCAAATTGTAGCACATCTTCTGGGCCTAAGAATTTAGAATTTATTTTGACCTCCAACTGGGCTACTTTCTCATACAAATAATTTATATAGTCAACCAATGGTTATTCATGTATAGAAAAAAAAAAGAGAAACATCTTAGAGCCTAAGAAGAGTTTAGACTTCAGAGGAACTATAACCAGCAAAAATATAAAGAATTCGAAAAGATGTCGGACACAATCAGGAAGAGAATAGTTCTTGGGTCACATAATGAATATGGATGATAGTATACTTAAAAAATTAATCTTTAACCACACTAAGGAGTAAAAATGGCAACTGATGGATCTAAAGAATCTAAAAAGATATGATAAAAATGTGTATAACTGATGATATGAAACAGTACAGAACTACTTTCAGAAGTGCGACGATAGATGAATGAAATTATCTCAAGCGGTCCTAGCTGGCAAAAACCGGAATGAAGAAGAATGGACAGTTATGATGATTTGAATAGTAAAATTATACTTTTCATTTTAAAAGGAAAAAAAATACTATAAGTTGGCAGGCATAAGGAGAAGATATCAGTAGCTAATGCAGGTACATATTTATTCCAAAGACTACCTGTTGATAATAAATCAGGATTTGTTAGTTTTTGCACCTCCCGACAGTGGTTCCTACCAAGTGGCATCTGCCTGGATTGTATTAGAGTCATCAAGGGGAGGATGATTGATGAGTGGCATTGAATGGATCCACCAGGTGGTAAGGAGTCGCGTGCCACCTGGCATCCCACTACGCCCCCGTGCCACGCTCCTTTGTCCAGCAACAGTTGGCACTTCCTTAGGACCGGCCAACCGTCTTCTCTCATGTACCGCCTTCCCATTGTCGTGAGGTACGTTACAGTTCTTGGATCCGGAGGGTTGGGACTATGTCGTCACAGGCAGTGCGCATTGTACCGTTGTGCTCGTACTGACAATGCCAAGAAACTTCCTCGAGGATTGAATCATCTAAGCAACCAGCAAATGCATTGCACCGTTAATCCCTTTTGATAGATAGAGTATGATAGAAGATAAATTTAATTAATTTTTTAAAATATTTAATATGATTCAGAATGAATAAAAAATAAATTTATTTACCAATCACCGAGAAATTTTAGGGCCAGATTTACATAGTTGAAACAATAACAAAATTTAAAAAAATATTTGAGTGGAAAATACGTGTCTGGATAATTCTAATGATGAATTGAATTGGTGAGGGGGTGCGGTCAATGATAATTATCATTGACTGCACCCAAAACTTATTTTGTGTTATCTTCTGCACCTTAATTCAGTATGAAAAATTGCACCAGATTCACTAATCAGATTTCTTGAAGAAAACTTTGTCCATCAGTGTTATTTTTCAAAATATTAAAAATACTGGAATAAACTAACCAGAAAATGTTTCGCCAGGTGGTTTATTGAGCTTCTTGCAATGAGTTTCTTCCCTCTATTTCGTGAGTTTTTCCGGCTGTTGATGTGAGATGTGCAACGCATACGCATTATCTTCGTTGGGATTCTTTTATTGAGATTTTTATTGAGAGTACGTTTAAATGATGCCTTATCGGTTTCATTTCATCCTTCATGAACTCAGGTAACATTTATACACTCCGATCTTTGTAAATTAAAACATTATACATTAATTGAAATTTTCTATTAAGAAACAATATTTTATTATAGCAATCTAAAATCGCTTATAAGACCTATTGTGACATATTTAGCGGAAACATGGACATTATGCGCCCCTACAATGCCTTTAGAATCTTCGAAAGAAGAGTTCTCAGGAAGGTATATCTAGGTTAGGAAGGTTCTCTACTGGTGGAGGGTGAATGGAGAATCAGGAACAACAGCGAATTGTACGAGCTATTCGGATCCTGCGACATAGTCCAGTTTATTCAAGTAAGAAGAATAGATGTTTAAAAAAAAAAAAAAAACATCATACATATACATACATGTTTTTAAAAAAATCGATTGCAGGGAGCCATAAGTTGACTGAAAGGGGATTTTATTAGTCATAAACTATTACCCGAAAGTTTTAAAATTTCAATGGAAATGATTGTTGTTAAAAATCAACGAATACAAAAAAGAGGACCCTATTGTTGCGCATGACAATGACAAAAACGCAGAGGGGCAGGAAGGGACGGATGTGGCCCATGGAACGGATGCTGGCACCTGGGACGCAACACAAAGCTGGGACACGAGTTTCTTCAGGTGTCAGTAATCCAATGGCTATTGCCGATGTCGTACAATAGTCGGACCAGGTCCTATTTCATAATAGAGTACAAGTGATGTTCAGGGTACCGAGGGCATAGGCAATGTAACATCAGTAGATAATATTATTTTAAGAGATTATTACATTGAAATTGCGAAAAGATCCATATTCAATATCTACAGCGAACAAGTGATTAAATCGAATTTTCCCAAAAATAAGAGGTGAAAACTGAGATGGGGGCAATTTTTTTCAAACTATCCTGGCTGTATCCAAGAGAACTCCTTGTTGAGCCTCCCTTTGATATCAAGCAGAACTTGCAGACTCTTTGTGTCTTCCAATGTGGATTTTATAATCAGTGTTAACGCCAGGCATTACATACGCTGAAGTTCTTTCAGTTCACTGCTAGTTTCTGATATTTCTTTAGTAGGTAAGCCGTGGCAATTATTGGAAAAAGCAATAATATGAACATATGAAGAGACTAAACTACACCCGTCACCTATTTCCATTTGAAACTCGTAGACTCCTATTTACCTCTTTAGTATTCACCCACTTCGACTACTGCTGCGCTGTATATGGGGGTGTCTCTGTGGAGCTCGAGGCCAAAATAAAACGTTTGATGAATTGCTTTGTACGCTTTGTCTTCGGGATCCCTATGTCTTCCGATTTTATGAAGAGTTGAGGTGGTTGTATCCTTCCTATCGCCGTGTTTCCTTGCATCCTTCCTCTATCAAGTTATCCAATTCCGCCGTCCATTATACATATATGAGCTCCTCAAATTTAAATCCTCCATCCATTCCCGTGATACCCGTTCACACCCTTCCGATTTGTATGTAGAGGCCCATCGAACCGCTGCTTTCAACAGATCGTTTCTGATTCGGTCCTGTTCCCTTTGGAATTCTATCCCTTCTTCCATCCGTTGTTCCAAGACCCTTCCTACCTTCAAATCCCACTTATTTGATTACTTTCTATCCCTCCAGTTCCCCGAAGTGCATACATAAAATATCGATAGAATATTATTTATTTTGTTCAATCATTTTTATTTTTATTTTTAATGTGAAGTAATGTGAAATCTTCATTTTTTCATTATCATAAGAATCTATTTTTTATTTATTATTATCTAATCAGCTTTATAGATTGACTTTTGTACTTGAAGCCCACAATATTGTACAGTTACGTTATTCTAAAGGGACTTGTCCCAGAATAAATAAAGAATTTATTATTATTATTAGTATTATACATGTTATTCTACATTTATTTCTATTAGGTTTTATTGGAATTGTAATTTACCTTCAGTTCTGAATTTAATTAAAAACTACATAAATTCTTTTTAAAAACAAACATTCACTAACATGCCATATAATTTGTTAAAGGTGAATTAAATCTCCCTTGACCATTCCCTAAATTATTACACATACAGGATTAATAATGGCGTTTTATTGCTAGCCATCAAATATGTTGGCGAATACCTTGGGCACGCGAAGGCAGGTAAAACAAACGGATTAATTGAGAGGGTTGAGGAGCGGACACATGCGCGGCAATTTGTTCAGCTAGCTGGAGCGGGCCACATGTGCTGGAGCGGGGCACGTGGCGCTTCAGAACCACTCATCTGTCACATCTTTTACACGTATCACCACTTCTCTTTATCACTAGATTATTTCCCTGAACCACACTAGTTTGTTACTTGTAATGAAGAGTACGGACCATCTGGCTTTATTTTTGATCAATTTAATTAATTTATTTGTAAGGCAGATAAATAGTTTATTCCGTTGTCAACCAAGAATCGATCCTTTTGAACCCTTGCTGGTCTCTATATTACGATTTTTTCATTTTTCTTTATTCAATAACCTAAAAAAAATATCGTCGATACAAATAAACTGTAAAAAACTAACAACACATTTTTTATTTCGGATCTATTATAATTGCTTTAGGACTCAATATTTATTGTCAATATTTATTTATCGGACTCAAGTCACATAGAATCGTCTATAAGGCACAGAATCACTTAGATATAGGTAAAATATGCTCTACGATACGCATTGATTTTTAATGAACCTTGAAAAAGTTGTGTTTCCCTTTTAATACTTAGAATATCTAAAGATGTTTTGCTTGCTTAAGAATGCTTAAGAAACTAATTTTATACATCTTGGAAGAAATAGTAAACAAGTAAAAATAAAAATATTTTATTTGAAAAGAAAAGATATGACCAGGACCGGGACTCGAACCCGGGTCTCTCACCTCTCCGTGGTGGTGCTTAATCATCTCAGTCATCCTGGTTCGCTTCTCGGTCAGACATATCCTTTCTTTTCACTGATCCTATATCTCCGTGTTCTCGCAATTTGCGATGTATACACGGGGAGAATGTTCATTAAACATTACTTTTATTTTTGGATCTTGTTGATTTACGTCGTTATATATTATTATAATTCATTCCTTTTATTTTATTGTTAGATGTTATAATCTTTTAAATATTTTATTTGAATAGAAAATTTTCTCTTCGAATAAAATATTTAATAACATTAAAATCCTCATACAAGACTGAAAAGACAAGAAACTGCTCGACTTTTTCACCTACTTCAACATTTACTGGACAAACGCTCTAAGCTCCCAATTAATTACAAAATACTCATTTACATGACAGTTATCAGACCTATTTGGACATACGGATTTGAGCTTTGGGGCTCTACTAATACATCCAATTCATCTCGTATCCAATCCTAAAAATCCATAATCCTTCATAAAATCCTCAATGCTCCTTAATATGTCACAAACAAACTCATCCATCATGATCTTAATATCCCATATGTTGCTGATTTGGCCCAAAGTAGATAGATACCTATCGTACCATGACAAACTCCATACACACTTGAGTCTCTCAACTTGCTTCCCATACTATTCCTGATAACCCTCCGAGACCTCTGAAAAGAAGATGGCCTCGAGACCTTCATATTAGCAAATTTATTTGTTATAATATTATTACAGTAGTAAATATTAATATATTAATCTAAAAAATATAATATTAAAAAAATTATAACATTTAACAATAAAATAAGATAAAAATAAAAATGTGTATGCTCATTCAGATAAAGATTAACGCACCCGTGTCTTCATATCTTAGTTCTTTGTTTATCTAGTTCCCGCCTATATTGGGAAGAGGTAACGAAAAAGTAATGTTTTGAATGAGAATACGTAAAGGATTTATGATGGAAGCGAATTCCATAAGTGGTGAAATGGGGAAATTAGGCGATTTAAAACAAAGGTGTTAAAATGTTACATGATCGAAATCGTTAGGAAAGTATTTAAATTGGAGGAGCTTAGAAATTTAAAATAAATAATAATAAGTCCTAGCGATCCTGAAGGCTCGATGCCGATATCATCAAAAATACCCAAAATCCATAACTTCTCTACACCTCGGAGGCGTACTTTATCTCAGCGCTTAATGACATTTTAGAAACTACTTTGTAATCCTTCCAACTTTACAAGCCCACCCCGAACACTAGACCGAAACGACAAGAAAAAGCTCGCCGTTTCAGGCTACTTCAAAACTTGCTAGACAAACGTTGTACCCTCCCAGTTAATTACACAAGACTCATAAACATGACTATTATAAGACCCATTTGGGCTTACTAAGTAGTGCTTCGGGCTACACTGAGCCATTGTACCCAATCCTTACAATACAAAATCCTCAACGCTCCTTACTTTACAAATAACGCTCCTTACGTTACAAATAAAGTCATGCATGATGATCTTAATGTCCCATTTGTTGCTGATTTGGCCCGAATCCGATACCAATCCTATCCTGACAATCTTTATTCGAACTGAATTACACTCGTTTCAAGTCTTTACACTTCTCAATTATCCTACGAGGCGTTTGACAAGAAGGTGGAAGCATGACCTTCTGAGATGAAATTATTATTCGAGAACTAACGATGGGCATGCCATTGTGTATCATTCATTTTATTTACTTGTCGTATTATTATAATACAGTTGTAAATTCCAATAAATAGATTTTATAAATAACATATGCCCATTTATGCTGAGGTAAAAACTATTAGCCTGCATTGGCTAAGACCCTCAGAAGTAGAGAAGCGTTAACTGCCAATATAGGTTTTTCATCAAGACTAGAAAAGAAGGTGGTTTCCAACAAACAACAAACGGTTTTAATAAAGATGGCTGTAAACAATCGGAAGCAATCTAAGTTCCTGAGCTTATTCCTTGCGAACTGGCCCTCTGTTGTTAGTTGTTAGTACCCCCCTCTCCGTTCTGATTTAGGGCCTTTTGCTTTGCCCAGTCACCCCTGCGCTAAGCGAATGCCTTTATTGGTTTCCACCTGATAGTATTCAAAGCTAGGAAAAAATTTAAAATAGGCTGTCATGAGAATAGCTGGGAGAAGAGAAAACACGAAACTTTGAAATAACTGTGTTGTTTTTTTAATCTCTAAATCAGATATAGTCTGAATAAATTTTTTTAGATTAATTTATTCATTTAAAAAAAAAATTATTTATTGATATTTACAACCATAATAATATTACAATAAGTAAATCTGCTAATATGTACAATATGACATGAAAAACACTTGTGGAGAAACTACCCATCGGTAGCATTCCAATAAAGTTCTATAGTAGATGGTCTCGAGGCCATCTTCTTTTGAGACGCCTCGGATGGTTATCGAATTGAAGAGGTTTCTAGGTTTGAAACTAGTGGGTTTGAGTGGGAATAAAGTTTTTCATGAAAACACTGGTACCAAGGCGTCGCCATCACGAGGCTAATTTCTTGATGATTAACAGCAATGGAGTTTTTCTGATGGTGGGGTAGCTGGCTCCTCCGTTCGACCCCCAACCTGGAGGACCAGTAGCTAATAGCGTCCCGAGGGTCGGGCCATTGGGTCGCTACGTCCCTACGCCTTGAGGAAAAATATAATCCTCCCCTACACGTAGATCTATCACTCAAACGTTTATTAGTCGACTTAAAGCTAAGTTGTAGTGATACAGTTTTTTTTATCTAGTCTAAATAAATAGTATCTAATTTTATTTCTGAAGAATGAAGATTTAAGTTTTCTTCTAAATTGCAGGCTATAATATATAAAGTTCCCGAACAAAAGAAAGTAACTCATACTGAAGTCGATAGTGAGATTACCGGAACTTGAACAATTTTCATCAGATGAGATCGTGGCTGAAGTATCAAAAACAAAAGAGAACTGCAGTTTAGAAAATACAACGATACAAGTCCTCCCTTGTTTCTCGCACCGACCATTTCCTCCGCTCCCTAACTTGAGCCCTTTTCCGAGAGAATTTCCAATTATTGTTTTCTTTTTTTTTTCTTTCTTCTCAAGTGAGAATTCCGAAGCTCCGTGGACTCCCGAAGAACCGACGAAGCTAAGCAGGATGTATTGGCAATTATCCAGATGATCAGTTCCCTGAATATTTCAAGCGGGACAATATTCCTTCGGGGAAGGAACTCGGGATTCTGGATTGGTGCCAAAAGCAGAATGGGTGGGAGTTTTAACACTGGCCATTCTTTTAGGAGTGTTAATGGATTAAGGAATAAGAGGGAAGAAAATGGTTAAGAAGAAAATAGGGATGATAGAGACAAACGAATTTTAAATGTTGATGTTGATTTTTTTAAAGATAAAATAAACACATAATTAAGAGGAAAATGAAGGATTTTTGAAATGTACAAAATAAAAATTCCGAGATGCTAAACGATATAATTATAATACGTCATAATAATGTGGAATTTTGGGTCTGATATTTACAGATCAGGAGATAAAAAGTAGATGATACAGAGAACATAGTCGTAGATCAGAGTGTAGATCACTGAAGGTCCCGAGTTCGAAGTAAGTTTTGCGAGGTAAATTATGTTATCCGCTAACAGCAATCTTCTAGCTTAGGGCTCAACTAGCCTCTACAAAGTGGGTACTCTCAATTCGGGGAAAATCTGGCGTTTGAGCGCGATGCCAAATCAATTCCTCTAGAACATTTGTCCTAGAGCAGTACAGTCCCTACCATCTACTGATGCACGATCCTTCGTAGAGTGTAGTCTCAAAATATCTCATTAGTTTATTTATACATGTGTATATATACAATGTAATGAGATATGTGGTATAATATGAAATGTACAATAAGCTAAGAGGTTTGCTAATATCTGCCACTTGTGGGCAATAAGTAGGTGGCAATAGTGCTATGTAGGTATACAATCTATATCTATATATAAAAATGAATGTATGTGTGTTTGTCCTTTATGCATTACTACACAAATCATCTAATTGTCATGAAACTTTGGTAAGTTTTTCAGTACACTCTAGGGAAGGTTTCTACTATTTTTTTTTCTTAATTTATTTTATTTTTTTGGATTTGAAAAAAGTTAAAAAATTTCTAGAAAAAAAATAATTATATGTCTAAAAAACGTGATCGATCTTTTTTAAAGAAGATTTAATTTTCTACAATTTGAGCCCAATCTGTAGGTCTAATAGAACCTGAGTTCAGTCCTATCATGTATCAAATGACCGGAATCTTATCTATACATATAAAAATTTCCTGTCACGATGTTTTTCCGGGCTAATCTCCAAAACTACCGGACCGATTTTAATGAAATTCGTTCGCGTAACATTGTCCAACTTAAAATATAGGCTATATTTTATTTCGATTAACGACCGAAAACCATGAAATTTTCGGAGTTATTATTATCGATTAAGCGTCGATCGTAGCAGTGACGCTTGATGATGCTGCATTTTTGATATGTTGTAAGGGCACATCTGAACAGTGTATATCCAAGTTTGCAATCTTCGGTTGAATAATGGTTCACCTATTATTCTTCTGCGTAATTTGAATCCAGCTAGTCATTCCATAAAAACAATTAAAAAATAAAATAAATAAATGTACTAAAAATATATATAAGCGGTATAAAAAACTAAACAAAATAAATGCGAAAATGTAATAAAAATAAAATAATTTCTTACATTCATACCATAATTTCATACATGACTGAAAAGACAAGAAACTGCTCGACGTTTTCGCCTACTTCAACATTTACTGGACAAACACTCTAAGTTCTCAAATAATTACAAAATGCTTTTTTACATGACAGTTATCAGACCTATTTGGACATACGGGGGTGAGCTTTGGGGCTCTACTAAACCATCTAATTCATCTCGTATCCAATCCTCACAATCCAAAATCCTTCGTAAAATCCTCAATGCTCCTTTTTATGTCACAAGCAAACTCATCCATCATGATCTTAATATCCCATATGTTGCTGATTAGGCACAAACTAGATACCTATCCTTCCATGACAAACTCCATACACACTTGAATCCGCTTGCCTCACAACTTGCTTCCCATACTATTCCTGATAACCCTCTGGAGCGTCTGGAAAGAAGATGACCTCATGACTTTGTACTATAGAACTTTATTGGAGTGCTACCGATGGGTAGTTTCTCCACAAGTGTTTTTTTTTCCATGTCATTTGTTCACATTAGCAAATTTAATTGTTGTAATATTATTACAGTTGTAAATATCAATAAATTGATCTGGAAAAAACAACATAATTACACTATTTACAATTTGCCTGAGGTCTCTGAAATAAGCTTCTTCCCCAGGAATGAGGGCAAAGCAGGAATCCGGGAGGACCTTTCCCAGCCGCGTCACTGGCATTAAACGCCAATCCAAGCTGATTTGCTAGATAATAATGAAAATAGGCATGAAATAATAATTGAACTAAATAGATTATAAGCCCAAAATCGTGGTTCACAGGCCGGCAGGTGGCCTTTGCATTTTTTAAAGGTAATAAAAAATCTTAGTTATGCTGTCCTTCGGAGGACACGTAAAGTTGCGTCCAATGCGACATCACGTACTCGTGAAAGATCCCTATCCTAATTATAACTACATACACATTAGTACTTCCATTGTACCATAGTCCAATTAGCCATAGCAGCATAGACTGACGTTAAATGAATAACCAAATCAAATATATAAACAGAAACATTTATCGCGGTTGCTATCTTTTTATTCCGCCTGTATTTTCTATTCACTATATCAAACTTTAAAAGCAGAAAAAACACGCCATTGTTTTTGACATTCAATTGAAACATTCGAACCTGTTTGTGAAATGAACATAAAAATAAAACAATAGAACAAGAGTGGATAATAAAAAACGAATGGAAATTGCGTTTTTGTATCGACTTCGTGTCGAGCTGTTCGGCAAAAAATAAAGAAATATTTCCATAGAGTTATAATACTACAGCAAAATGTTGCAATAAAATTGGTTATTTCTATAAAAAATGTTTTCTTCTCTCCAGATGATGATAAATAATTAAATAAGCATGATAATGTTAATGATAAAATAAAAAAAATCTACACGCGTTGATGACTCTAGGGTTTTACCCCTCTAAGCAACAACAAACAAACATCTCTCCAAACCTTACTGAGTTATATTGAATGATAATTGTTGACCTTGATAATATATGTGGAAGAAAGTGGTCCGGGTAGAGGTCACAATGAATTTCTCGTAGAATTTGAGAAAAACTTTATTGATTAGCCAACGTTTCGACCTACTTTGTCGAAACGTTGGCTAATCAATAAAGTTTTTCTCAAATTCTAAGAGAAATTCATTGTGACTACCCGGACCACTTTCTTCCACTTACTTAGTTATATTTTAAATAATTACATCTACTTAATATTTATGATATGGTATTTATATTTTTTAATAAAATATTTTTATTGTTGCTTATAACTATATGATAATCAAATTTTCAAGAGCAATATCGTCTTGGGAGCAGTGAAGGCCAGTGGTAGAGCGGGACAATGCATACTGAATACAGTGCTTGGGATTACTAAAAAGACATAAGATACCATTGAAAGACATAATAATGACATAAAAGACACCATTAAACTCGGCTTTAATTAGGAAAATTTAAATGAAATGTCAGATCCTTTTCCAATTGTTGAAAATATTTTAAATGCGTACAATTTGAATGGATCGCACAATTTTGATCTTTGACTGATAAGAGAATAAATAATTCATCTTCTACAGCAAGTCTCTTTTTCAGGACCTATAATAACTAACCCAGCACCTTACTTACTGAGGTACCCTATATATATCTTTATACAATATTATATATACTTATCTTATATATACATAATATAGATATATTTTTATTAAATTTTGTACACATCTGTTGTTTTTATGGGTCTTGGTCCAAGTATAAAATTATTTTTCTATCCTATATATTTATAAACTAATAACCAGTGTACCAACTATTTTATATTTAGGTTTCACATTAGTATTTTTCTTTTTTAACCGAACTCGAATTGGGTTTAGGTATTTAAGAATCTCATTGCATATTAATTCTCAATAATACTGTACACTATTTTAATCAATGCTATTTATTACACCGTAGTGTTTTGCAGAGCTCAGTATTGTCATGCTTATTTTATTATTTTTATGACGTTTAAGTTTAAAAAATTATCTTTTTAAATGTAATAAAATATTCTCGAAATTTTCTTTTGACCGTCTTTGATCTAGTTTTATTTCCAAACTGTCTCTATTCACTATGGCTTCACCTTATCTTTTTATATATTTTTTTTTCTTACAAAAATCTACAATTTTTTTTCCTCTTCACTCCCGGCCACCCATTTAGAACGGGTTTCTGTTTTTTCGTCACTGATAACTGGCCTCAAGATTACTTAAGGATATCACGTATCAACGGGTTGTACCATATTTCAGGGCCTTTACGACATTATGAAAGCTTTAACCTTGTCAGATTTTGCGCATTTATTTAAAATATTATTAAAAATAAAAAAAGTAATATACACTTGATAAATAACAAAACGTAGCAAGACTGTTTTGAATATTATTCATAATAAAGACATTTATTTCTACGTGATAATTATCATCGTTATCATCCATAATGACCTCAACGTCCCATTTGTTGCTGATTTGGCCCGAACCCAGAACTAGTCTTTTCATGAAAAACTTTATTCCTACTCAAACCCTCTAGTTTCAAATCTAGCTATTTTTTCAATTCCTGATAAACCTTCGAGGCGTCTGAAAAGAAGTTTGACTTCTAAGTTCATTTTGTTGGGCATGATAACTATTACTAACTATTAACACAAATAGAAGGCAAAATCATATAAATATTGTAGACAATAGATAAGATATTTGCTCCAGAATTAACGGGGACTGAGCTCTTAGTTGGACGATGCTAGGTTAGTTAGTAGAATTGCGGTCTGTCTAATGGCTGGGTCGAATCCCAAACTTAGACCCCAAACTGCCTCTGAACTCGCCAGCGGGCAGCGGTGTCTGCGCTTCGGAATTATCTAAAACAGTTCAACTGTTATGTGCTATTGTTGATATTTTGTACAATTCGTATTAAACAATACAACAAGTAAATATAATAGCGAAATAAATTATGGCGTTGATAAAGGCAAGTAGAGAAACTACCTAAGGGCAGTTCTCAAATAAGGAATTCAATAGTTCATGAGGCCATCTTCTTTTCATAGAATTAGCTAAGTTTGAAGTGGGAATAAAGTTTGTCATGAAATGATTGATATCTGGTTCGGGCCAAATCTGCAACAAATGTGACAATGAGGTCAATACGGATGGCTTTATTCTTAGCAAAGTAAGGAGCATTAAGGATTTTATTAAGTATTTTGGATAGTAAAAATTGGATACCAGATGAATTAGATGACTTAGTGGAGCCCCAAAGCTCTACTCCGTAAGTCCAAATAGCCCTTATACTAGTGATGTATATGAGTTTTTTGTGATTGATTAGGAACTTAAAGCGTTTGTCTAGTAAATTTCGCACTAAAACGGTGATAAGTTCCTCGTATTTTCAGTCTAGTATGGGGATTCCAAGTTAAACATGTGTCGAGATGTAATCCTAACTATCGGATTTGTTCTATAGGAGCCAGTGGGACATTAGTAAAGGATACAAGAGAATATTAATTATATGAAAACGAAAGAGCACAGGCATTGAGAGGTACATCTATTAGTGCCCAAATCTTGTTTTTTAAACTGAAAAATTCAGGGTATCGTGAAGAAATAAAGTAATAAAAATGCGTTTTTGACTTGTGAATCATTTCCAAAAATTTTTCCCTTAAGGAGGTTGTTCACATTTCTAAACACATGGAAATATGTTGGACATAAGTCTGGAAAATAAGCTGGCCGTGGGACTTTGTAATGACTTTGTAATTAAGCTCGTTTAGTTTCTTCACAGTCTGCCTTGAAACGTGTAGTAAGACCTTGTCGTGTAAGAGTGTACCTTTCCGATTAACTAATATGCAATTAAAAATAAATAGTAATCAGATTAAATAATAACAATACTATACTATATATAGTGTTTATCACTTGTTATTTGAAAAAACAAAAGACCTACTAAGGAAACCACTTCAAACCATGAAGCGTCTTGGGTGCAGTACATGTTAGAGACTAAACTGTTTCCATTGCAATGATTGTGCTGGGAGGTAATTCGTCCAAATAGATCGTGATATCTACTGTCATTTTTTCTCAAATGAAGGGTACCAACTTGATTGTACATTTAAATAATTTAAAAAACTCTGACTTGAATCGGATATTTCTTAAACGACGTGTGCTCATTTAACTAGATTTTTTTTAGGACTCGCTATATTTTATCTTTGAAAATGAATTTTATTATTTTTTTTTTTGTTCTTTTCGGCTCCTAGAGGTTTAATTGAGTAATAATAAACAGAGAATTTTCAAATACTAATAACGATTTCCATTGAAATTGTAATTTTCCTTTGCTTTGTAAGTTTCTGTACTCGATTTGGCTTGGTATTAAAACTTGAAAATGGATAATTTAAAAAAAAAATATGTATAAAAGCTTTTACGAGATTTATTAAATTGGCTGTGTAGGGCTCTTAGGTGTTTCGAAACAAAAACAAAACTTAAAAGGTTTTCTTGTATTTTTTTAAATACAATTTAGAATTGGAATTAAAACGAAAAAAATATTCACTTAAGAAATCCCAACGAAAAAAACGATTTCACCACTACATTTTGCATAATAGAACAAATACAATATATAACAGCGATTGAAATAGTTATTCATTGAGCCGCCCATTCCTCAACTATATCATGTGTTTCGTTTCACTGTATGGCGGTCTTACATATAATGTTATATTTTATATATGTGTTCAATATTAAAAAGTGAAATCTCAAATCCTGTGCAGGTTAGACATTAATGAATGGTCAATGAATTATGAAATATAGAACTTCATCATGGCTAACAAGGAAAAAAGAAACAAAATTAGTACCGATGATATTCAAAATTAGGGGGGCCCAACCTTTGGCTACCCAAATTTTTCAACAGACTAGGACAAAGAAGCTTTTACAGCTATACAGCTCAAGCTACCACCTCTCTCTCTGTTTTAGATGTTATAATGCCTGATCTGATATGCTTGATTTATAAGGTCTTGAAAATAAATTCAGATCATGCACGAAGTAGTAAATTTTTACTATGGATATTATTTCCGAAAAAAATTTGTGATTAGTCGGAATGCGTCGATCCTTACTCTGGAATGAGAAACTGAAGACAGTTATTTTCTTTATCAACAAAGTAAATTAGAATGCCTTGAAATGGATATCACAAAAGAACTAGTTGAACCCATTAAATGCATTTATCAGGAACCAGTAGGTATCGTGAGGCAGGATTCCAGAGAATACAAATTCCAGAAAGGGGTCATGCAGGGCGATCTTCTATGTCCAATACTCTTCTCGATCGGCTTCGCTGAAGCTGCTCCTGCAAAAGAGAATACTAATAAGAGCAATGGAATTTTCCAGTTGTTAATCAAGGTTCTTATCAAGTCGTTATGAAGCTTATCTCCGAGCCTCGGGATAGAAGTAACTTGATCCAGAAAATGTTGGGGGGCATACTATGGATATATAGTGTTGTTACAATAACTATGTTTAAGAGACCAAGATGTAGACCTGATAGTATTGACGTATATCGATAGTAGATGTTTTTAACAAAAGACATGTTCACAACTATGAATGTATACAATAGACCATTCATATGAAACAACAGAAAATAAACATATTGCGAAACATTTATACCAATCACCTTGATATTTGAACAAATGCAATTGAGAATATAGTTAATACAAACAGCTATTGAAAGCAAG
Organism: Arma custos; assembly: GCA_037127475.1. Lineage (NCBI taxonomy): Eukaryota > Metazoa > Arthropoda > Insecta > Hemiptera > Pentatomidae > Arma > Arma custos. Next base: position 48,800,488 of record CM073765.1, read on the forward strand.
GAAAGTAAAAACATCTAAAGAGTTGGTAAAGCGTTCATATATATATATATATATATATATATATATATATATATATATATATATACACCCTTAAGGAGGAACACCAATAAAAAATAATCAGTTTGTTTTATAATGACACTTTATGGTACCAAAATCTTGGGTATTGCAACTCAGCACTCTACCACTGAGCCACTCCGCTCCCCGGTTCATCAGGTAACCTTAATGAATTATTTTATTGGCAGTTGACTCTTGAGAAGATCGCAAAGTTTCAATTTAATACGATGTTTTAAAGTGGCCAAAAATCAAGTTCAATGATACCATTACATACTTACGTAAAGATGGAACTAATGAAAGCGTGTAAATAAGATTATTCATTAACCAAATATATTAATACCATATCTTGGATTAATTTAATAATTTTTATTCCTTTAAATAATAAACCATATATAAAATTCCATATATGGTGGCAGCATTTTCATCTAGCTTTTATCCGGAATACACCTCCACCGAAATGAGGTTTCTGATAGATTCAGGAAAATAGGGCAATGGCGGAGAGCAGTGGAGAGAAGTGTGTAGAAAAGAATGAGAAATATTTCTGCGGAGAGCAATCTCCAAAGGAATCCAAAATGAAAATTTCCTTCCCCAACGGGACTCCAATTTTCCCTGAATAAACTTTGATTATATCTTACCAGTCCTATCTTATTCGACCGTAAAACTTCCAATGCACCTGACGGCGGAATATGCGTTGACTTTATTCCGATGCAAATTCTGCCCGCATTGTATCGATTCAATTAATTAAACCTCTCTATTATTATATAAAAAAGTATTTAGTGATGAAAACGTTTATACTAGAACCGTACAACAGAGGATAAATATGTACTATTAGCATAATGATAATAAATCTATATCTATATCTATCTATTATAATGCAATGATTGGGAAAAACCACAATGCAAAGCCTTATGTTTCAAAAAATACACCTACTTACCAGTCGACGTTTCGCCTATTCAGGCATTATCAAGACACCAAAATCAAAAAGGGGTTATGTGAATCGCATCTCGAAGAAAAAGGTGCAATACATCCCAACGATCAACAGCCCAAAAAGGCTCCAAACATAAGGCTTTGCATTGTGGTTTTTCCCAATTGCATTATAATAAATAATAGTGTTTCTTTTTGAGTTTTTGGCTCTTTTTTAGTGATATATCTATCTATCTATATATATATATATATATATATATATATATATATATATATATATATATATATATATATATTTATATATAAAATGCTTTGCCCTGAATGACTGACGGATCAACGCACAGCCTAAACCGCTGATGTTAGAGAACTGAAACTTGCAGCGTCTCTTCTTTGTCTGACGTAGGCATCCGATAAGAAAGGATTTTCCGAAATTCTACCCCTAGGGGGTGAAAAAGGGGGGCGAAGTTTGTATGCTTGCTCACGTGTTTCTTACTAGCAAAATCTATTTTCGCTGAACAAAAGAAATAAAGTAACATAGTTCACTTCTCGGTCCCTCCCTGTTTCGTATTGTATAACGTCAGCGGACTCGAGCCGGGTCGAGTAAAAACCGCCTTCAGCGGACTCAGCCTATTTTGACACCTTAAAATGTAACAGTGAAAGGTAACAGAAGGCTTTGGTTAATATAGAAACATTTGCAGGTATTTATTGTAAATTTTTATTATATTGTAAATAAAATCTTGGAGGATGCGAAAAAAAGTTTACTTCTTGCTGCTGCCGTACGACAAGTGAAACCGTTATACTAAGTAATCCTTTTCAATAAATACAATGACATTACATACTAATCCTTTACTGACACGAACAACAGTAAACTTCTGTCCGTCCTGTTTGTTAATCAGTGTCAATGTATGTTTCACGGCTGTGCTGATACGTCTTTGATGATATTTGATATAGATAATCTCAAGCCTGGGGAAGGACATAGGCTACTTTTTATCAACACACCACACAGGCGAAGTTTATATAAAACTGTAACCTGATTGACAAACACACACAGTGGTCAACGCACATCAGAAACCACTGAGCTTAGCATCTTGAAATTCATATGTGTAGCTTAAATGAGCACTAACAAAGGAATTTATCAGACATCTCATAAATAACAGTTTTCCCCACCCATGTGAAAATAAAACTGATTTTAAAAAATATAAATTAACTTAATAATAAAAACTGAAATAAATAACCTGTTCTACTACAGGGTTCGTGTTCGTGAACGAGTCTGGGGTTCACTACATGGTAGAGACTATACTGTTTCGTGGACAACGGCTGTGAAGACAGATGATTTGTCCTAGGTTAAACTCAACCGCCAGATATTTCCTCCTTATTTTGGGTACCCTGTTTTTATATTATATAGAGCCTGAGTGAGCCCCAGGAGGGTCTTGGATCCCATAGATCCATCTCCCGCCGCAAACAGACTAAATAAAATTAACTACCTGCAGCGGGATTTGAACCAGGATTTCCGGCATGGATACTCAGTGCTCTACCACTGAGTTACTCCGCTCCCTAACCTTAAAATAGGAGACAAATAGACGAGAGATTTAAAATAGCGAAAACAAAACGTTGTTTATTTTTTAATCATAAAGGTTTAATAAAAAAAGTGTTAACAAATAAATTCCCTTAATAAAGCCGGGATATTTCATTTGCTGAAGGTATTTAAAGTCCGTCAGGAAAGACAATGTATTGTTGAGAAGGGAGACTATTGCTTAATTAAAACAGAAAACATATATTCTAATCTATATTGAAAAAAAAAATCGTAGCTGTTACAAAAAATTCACAAATATTTTATAGTAAAATAGAAAGGCTGTGACTAACTAACAAATTCTTTTTTTTATATATATATATAACATACCTTGAGGAATTTCAGGTATTATTCTTTTAATTAAAACAAGAAAAAAACACCTTTTTCCAGGTTTATTTTCCAAGCTCATAAATTCCCAGCGAAGAAGTACTAAAACTTTAAAAACTAGCTAGAATAAGTTTTATAGATCATAAAGAAAACAAAAATAAAACTGCTAAGGTAATTGGTAATACAAATGGCTTACGTGACAAAGAGAGAATGGCTTGAGGCTCTAAGAATTAAATAGAAAATACCTTTCTAAGTTTCAAGGATGGTTTCATGAGTCCACTATACAGACTATAAAAGAAGTACAGGGTTAATAAAATAAAACTTAACGATGTTCTAAATTATAATATATTTTTAAGTCTTTAGTATAAAGTACTCTAAGCAGAAGGAATAATAATAATAATAAGTACAATAAATATTTATCGATAAAAGTATTCTCAACTCTTGACCTCGAGTTGGATATAGTCCTACTCCAACAGATGATGTATTTACTTTGCTGAGAACCTCTTGGAGTGGCTACAATATTGGAAGACAGCAAAAACAAAGCTCTAAGTCTCCATTATATCAGAAAATAATTGACCATTCAATGGATAGAAATAAATGAGATCATAAAAGAGAAAATGGTCCAGGTGAAGGTCGAAAATAAAACATAAAATTGTTTGTATTTAAAAGAAACTGATGTGAATGTAATATTTTATTTCCGTTTTTTATTTATTTTTTTCACGAAACAGCCTTAGAGACCACGCGAATATCTTAATTTTCACTTCATTATTTTCTCTTTTCTTCTCGCCGTTTCCTCATTCTTTCCGATTGTTCTTTCCTTCTTTCCTCGGCCCACGCCATTCTTTCTCTCGCATCTCTCTTTACCACAAGGAACTTAATTTCTTGTAGTCTCTTCCCATAGTCATCCCTACCGAAACAGTCTTGGTCTGTTATTTTAAATCTTTTAGTTTCTTCCTTAATCTGTTTGATGTAACCCTCAGCACTCTTGTATCCTTTCATTTTATAGAAGATTTCTCCATTTAATCTCTTGGGTGCATCCTGACCCTACTCGTATGTCCGTGGAACCTTAATCTTCCTACTCTTATGCCCGTTTCCAAATCCTTTCACTTCATTCACTTATTTGTATATTCCCTTATTAGATCTCAACCTTTAGCAGAAATCAATACATTAAACTACCCGTGAATTAAGGAACGTTTAAAAAAAATGTATAGATTAATTATTGAACTTCCAAACACTTAGTTGTATATAGAGATGTAGGTCAGTTTAAATACTCTTTCAAGACTATTTACCGAGGTGTTTTCGTAAGGCCATATATTGATTATGTTCGGGGGATATCTGATGCCCCGTGGGTGTCGAAAACATGTTTTGCAGCGCGGACTTAACATGGACGGCCAAGGGTTCCATTGAGGCCTGTTGGGTTCGGTAATGAATTGCATCCACTGAGATAAAGAAATTAGCATATTTAAATTTGGTACATTTAAATTTATTTTAATCCGAGTGCATTTCGGATGACACTTTTCTGACCGCAAAGTTTTGAAACAATGATGATACAATAATTACTTAATGAAGTTCGCTATATTCACTATCGCTTATCGAAATGGCTAATTAGATCATTTCGTATGCTTCCAAAATTCAACAGTTAATGGAACGAACTTCCACCGCCTTTTGGTTTTCGATAATAAAGATGAAACGTTACGTATACCTTGGGCAAAAGAGCTTTTTTAAATTCTTTAAAAAAAGAGATGGAACAATGTTGTCACCTGTGGTGTAGTATTTAGCATAACAACCAACTAAGCCCAAGGTAGCTGCTTCGCAGCTCGGCAGGTTGTCCTAGGATATTTTAAAGGGAGTATAAAAATGCTTGGCTATACTGCCTTTCGGAAGGGACGTAAAATTGGTTTCCAGCTTGTGTGCTGTCAGGTAGTCGTTAAATATCTCTATCATGAATAAGTAAAATTTTTTGATAAACAAATTTATAACTCGACACAAAGAAACATTTATTTAATTATTAAAAGTACAGTTAGTGAAAATACAATTATTAAAATTTAACTTAACATTAGGTTTGCTGCTGTTCTCTACTATAGAAGTTCTATTACTATGCATTGTAATACTTTTCTTGCAAAAGTTGTACGAAACGTTCCACATTATCTTCACATAGCTTCTTTAAATTTGGTCCCTTCTTTCTTTCTCATATGTTCATTTAATTCATATTCTCGTTCGCAGCAAAATTCCATTAATATTTGTGACTGTAGGTTGTATTTCTGGGAAGTTTTTCTTTGATTAGCGCGGTGATACTTTGAAAGTTCGCATTGCCAAAACCTGACATTTTTAAATTTTTTTGGAATGAAGTGAAACTCAACATATGTTGTCATACTGATTGATAATTGCATAGAGTGTAATTCGAAATCAGTGTAATGTTGACATGATTGTGTGAAATTGTTTGAAATGACACAAAATGACAAAATTTGATTGGTTGTTAGAACTGTCAAAAAATTTCACTTTCATGTATTTTTTTACAGGTAAGCCTGAATAAGAATGTGTTATAAAAACAAGTTAAAGAAAAATATAGTTATAATAAAAATAAATATTATTTTTTTACAGAGCGAATCTCAGATGCATTTTACTAATTCAGTCCTGAAACAGAAGCAGCCGGTGTCGAAGCCGGCTAGAACCAGTTGTGGAGGACGGGAGGCGCCGCCAAAGCCTATTGTATGTAAAGTCAAAAGTCCTGATCAGATGGTTTTGAGGTCGCTCGCTGCAAAAAAATATTCCACTTAAATTATGTCCTTTACAGCCTTGAAGATAATTCGAATATAACCTCAGGTGATTTCAACACGTTCCCTTCGGCTGACTCCTTCAAAATATATATAAGGATCGACCTACTACATCTTCCCACTAACATTTTGGCCGGCTTCTAGTACTGAATACCCTTGAAATGATCATCTCATTGTCCAGGAGTTCTGACTACTTTTATCAATCACATTGAACGTGGTAATTAGAATCCAAATAGTAGATTTGGTTTTTGTACATTTTGTTTAGACAGAGTAAATTCCTAACATATTTCTTTTAACACTTATTACGTTCGTAAACTACTGACTGATATTCTAGTTAGCATTTTCAATATCAGGGCTGAAAACAGATATACAAGATAGAGATTACACAAGGTATATCTATTCAAATAATATCTTACATTAAAAGTGAATAAAAACTTAATTAACATAGATAACTTATTATGTATTATACAGATAAAGGATAAATATGAATTTATTTTAATAATAACATAATAATAGTAAGACTTTAGCGAACACGAAGGTTCGATGCCGATAACCATATCAAAATCAGCATGATCAGTCGCAATTCTCCCACCTACGTCTCAATCTACCCCTCAGACGCTTCCCAGTCGGTAGAGCGCTTATTAACTTTTTAGGAATTCGTGCTTTACTAAGCCCAACAACTTTACAAGGACATCTTAATCTTCGTGACGCTATCACTTATAATATTAACCGGGATCGTGCTTCACAATTCCGCATTGTGTAATCGCCTACATTCTCCAGTGGTCTCATCCTTTTTTGGACCGAATATTTCATGCAAAACCTTATTTTCAAATACCTAAAGATATTGTTCATTGTTAAAAGAAAAAAGAAAAATTATATTTCTTCTAACACCAATTATATTCAATTTCTATTTACTGAAATTCTAGTTAGTCTTCTTAGTTAGGAAGTTCAACCATAGATACAAGATATACAAAACTTGGTAACATACAGATAAGAGATAAATAATGAAAGTTAATTAATTTCAATACTTTCGTAGTTGTTCTCTATGAACAAGTTAGATATCTACAGCCACGGTGAATAATTCGTCAAGCCGAATTATCTCCAAAAGGAGTTTCTTGTAAATATGGAAGCGGAATAGTTTTATTTTCGAAGTGAATAAGTGGCTATGTCAGGAATTGATTTGAATGGAGTTACTGCTTATATTACAACTAAATTTCTAGCCAAAATTACGAGACTAACACGATTTCCCTCATCATAATGCAGTTAGCTCGATCAGAAAAAATCGACGTAGCCATTTATTCACAGGGACGTATATATACACACTAATGAGAGAAGAAAATATTAATACTTTACGGTTATTTTTTAAATTTATTTAGGAACGTTTAGATATTAAAAAACTTTTTTTTTCAATATAATGTTAAAGTAATATTGTCCTTTAAGAGAGGAAGTAGGTGGCCCAAATGCTGTGGAGGACATTTTAGCCCTGACCAAGGACTTGTGGATATTCCTGCCCTGGCGAGCTGAAGGACTCGCAGGGCCCACAAGGCAACAGGACACCGTCCCATCTTACGTTCCCACTCAATTTACAAATTAAATTTCCCTCGGATGACTCCAAGGACATTAGGAAATGTTTCAAAATCCTATCGAGGCAAATCCAAATTCAATTTCAATCCCGAGTGGTATTGCTATTTTAAACTTGCATTTTGTTAGATTTTTTAATTAATTATTCTTTTTTTTTAACGCTTTATTGAAACATTACAATCTGCCACTTATGGGGAATAAGTAATGGTGCTATGTAGTTTACAATCATTCCATAACAAAACAATGATATAAACAAAATAAAATATATACAATTATTATTAATAATGGAAATGATTTATTATGAAAGCGGGACTGCCAAACTATATAATCTTTATAAAGCATAATAAAAAAAATTTTTACCATTAAAACCCATGAGGGGATCTTGGGTGCACACATGATGAAGACTGTACTGTTTCTAGGACAACAGCTGTGAAGGGAGGTGATTTACGCGGGATAACAACCACCAGGTTTCCCCCCATTAAGGGTATCCACTTTGTGTAGCCTGGGTGAGCCCCAGGAAGGTATGAAAATCCCTACAGGATCCATCCATGCCATCTGCCATAACCGGATTTGAACCCTAACCATAGCAATTGGGCACTGTAAAAGTTAATCTACTCCGCACCCTGTACCAAAGAGAATAAATAATAATTTATTTTTGATTTATTTAGAGTTTCCCGAAAGTTAAGGTTTTCTCCAACCAAATGTTAGGATAAATTAATAGTTTTAAAAAAATAATATTAAAATTAAATTTATTAATTTTATATAATTTAAAATCATAATCATAAGTTATTATATTATATAAAATTATTATAAATTATAATGTATAATTTAAAATTAAAATTAAATTTGTATGCAGGTTTTTTTATATGTAGTTCGTTGCAATTAAAATAAGTCCTTTCTAATATTTTAATGATCTTATATTAAATTAGTTGAAATTTCATTTTCCGTTTAATAAAAATCGAGTACGGATATAATACTTGTATAAGTATAGCATATGAATCATTAGAAAAAAATATGTATCACTTAAAACCACGAAGGTTTTAGTATTTGGTAGAGACTGTATACTGTCCAACCAATAGTTGTGCTAGAAAGTGATTTGCTCGAGATAAAGCTCAACCATCAGATCTTTCTTCCACTTTTTAGAGGCTGGTTGAGCCACAGGAGTGTATCTAGATCTAGATCTATAGATTTCCCGCTTTCATAAATGATAAATATAAGATAATCATTAACCCATAATTACTAAAGTTCTAGTGTAAATTAATATATATAATATTTTTTTTAAACAGTTTATTGAAATATTACAATCTGCCACTTGTGGGCAATAAGTAATAGTGCTAAGTGGCTATACAATCATTCCATAAAAACAAAACAAAAATAAAATAACTGTAATAAAAATAAATAAATGCGGTAATAAAACAAAATAAATGCGAAAATTATTATAAAAATAAAGTTTAAAAATAAAATAATTGCATACATTCATAACATAATTACAATATTTACAATTTTCCTGGTTTCCCCGAACTAAGCTTCTTCCCCAGGAGGCCTCTGGGCCCTTTCAAAGTCACGTCACTGATATTAAATGCTAATTGAAGCTGGTAATATATAAATTAAATTAATCTTTTCACTTTGAAGTAGCTGAAACGTGGAGCGTGTATTCAATGAGGAAGAAATAAGAAAGAGCGAGACAGGATAAGACAAGCGATCGCTAAAGCTGCCTCAGAGATAAGAGATAAGACTGATAGCTTATCTCTTCGTGGGGTGGGGGATTTCTTTGTCAGGGGCTACAGATCCTCTGGAACAAAACTGTCACAGATGACTGTGGCACGTATCTTATGTCCTCTAACCGGAGAGACCTTTATTTATTTTATAGCGAACAATATAAAGTAGTTTATTGCTAATTAAAGTAATTAATTTTTAATACAATAAACATAATAATAACGTCACATTATATTTTAATCATGCACAGCTAACAAATAATATTTACTGCAAGATAAAGAATATTTTTAATATTAGAGAAGAATTGGTCGACTGTATCTTCTAATTTAAGGAAGAAATAGTTGGGGGTGCAGTCAAAGAAAACACCAAAATAAGCAAAACTTATTTATTATGTGCCGACGTTTCGGCCTACAATGTAGGCCATCTTCAGGGCGAATAAAACACGAGGCAGCTAGGCGAGCTCAGAATGAAGTGCGGCATACGACGACGACACTTCATTCTGAGCTCGCCTAGCTGCCTCGTGTTTTATTCGCCCTGAAGATGGCCTACATTGTAGGCCGAAACGTCGGCACATAATAAATAAGTTTTGCTTATTTTGGTGTTTTCTTTGACTGCACCCCCAACTATTTCTTCCTTAAATATTTTTAATAAGAGGGAGGAAAACAAATTATTTATGTTTTTAAAAATAATTTTATAATAATAATAATAATTTTATTCAAATCCTTTTGAAAAGTATTGTTATTACGCTTTAATGAATATCTTTCAACCTATTTTTGAATAAATATTGAAAATGTCCGCATCATATCCCCGCTGTTATATTTACCAATCTATTGATAGAGAATTTATTTCTTTGCGTCTGCACGATTACGGAAAAGCAGAATCGTATCATAAAATACCAATGCATGTTTTTACAATTGATTCTCCTGCAATCAATGGACCGGAATCTACTAGATAGTGAAAACCATTTGAAAGCGGGTAGATTTTTTTTTGTTGTAACCAATCGACTGGCAAAATCGGGGCATTGGAATCGTATTTTTAAATTGTCTCCGACCATTTTTTTTTTATCTTTTGTTTTTCAATTCGTATTTCTAAAGCGGTTATTGTTCGTATCACTGCAATACATTAGTGAGCATCCATTTATATTTTTTGCTTCAAATATATTCTTTTTTATCTACGTTCGTTTTATGCTTCCACAGAGTTGTGAATTTACACTTAACAAAAAACTATTTACAGTTGAATAGAAATTTTGTTTACAGCTAACACCAGATGTATTTTATTTCAGAGTTTAATTGTAGATAATAAAAAACATGAATACCGGTAGTATAATGTTAATAAAATTTTGTGTCAGCGCCATCTTAAATTGAGTTTATTGATTTTTCCTTGAAATAAATGCTTAATCATTTTTTCCTATCTTAGAAACTAATATGTAAAAAGTAAATATTATATTCCTGAATTATACGAAATTCTATTGGTAGACTATGTAACAGCTAACCTCTACATAATAGAAACCAAACGACTGAAATATTATGGTCGCTTTAAGAGACTGCCTTAGGGACGATGGCCTAAAACAATCTTTGACCATCGCCTGTCAGGAAGACAGAAAAGAGGGCGACTCAATAAGAGATGTGGAGGAGAGAATGGGAGCGAGGGGCCTTAGAGAAGGAGATCGTTTCTGCGGAAAACTTTGACGAGAACGTTTAAGAACGAAAAACCACTAAAGTATTAAATAAAATCGTGAAATTTTTTTACTGCTGCTAAACATGAAAAAAAAAAAGTAATCGAACTGTACCACTAACAACCCATGCCTTGGGTTCAGCCCACGGTAGAAACTGTACTGTTTTAGGACAGCACAGGAGGTGTTGTAAATAAGATCACGCTCTACAATTAAGGGTACCCATTTTATAGAGGCTGGGTAAACTTCAAGAAGGTCAGCAGATCCCACAGGGTCCATTCGCGGCTGTTAAAATATTTAAAAAAATTATTTGAAACAGCCGAAATTGCAGCCCGTACTTTCATCGCAGCAACTGAGCAACATTACATCTGTAACCCCGGTGAATATCACAGGTCTGCGATGAAAAAATCCTAGCATATTTAACTAGTTGGGTTTAACAGTATTTTATGTGCTGATTACGTAAAAAAATCCATCACCCCTAGATAAGTCACAAATTTCACCTTAAAAATTCTTATTTGATTCATCAAAAAGGAGCTTGAAAGCTGTACTTCTACACGGAGGTAACCGATATGCTTCTGTCCCTGTTTGACACTCAGTACATTTGCAAGAATGCTAAGAAAATCTTTAGTTTGTTCTCAATAAGCTCTGCTACGCAGACCATAATTGGACCATTTGTGGGAATTTGAAAAATATTTCCTTGCTACTAGGTCAAAAAAGTGGTGGTTGAAACACAAAGTTTCAATGTTTCCTGTGTGAATGAGATAGTCGTGACAGGAAACAACACTATGTCAAGCAGACCTGGCCAATCAGAAAGGCTCTTATTCCTGGAGATAAAAATGTTGGAAGACAAAGTTTAGTGGATCCTAAAAAGATCTTACATCCACTAATGAATGATTACACTAATTACATGAACTAATGAACTAGTTTGTGAAAGCATTACCCAAAGAAGGAAAGTATTTCAAGTATCTTTGTGAATAGTTTCCTGGTCCGAGCTAAGCTGAAAGATGGAGTCCTTGTTGGGCCTGACATCAGACAACTTTTAAAAGAGGAAAGCTTTGTCATAAAATGCGAATGGAAGAAAAAATGCCTGGAATTCATTTTAACTCGTTGTGACATGCTTTGCTGGAAACAAAAATGACCCAACCTAGGAAACTTTGGTTGCTGAATTGTTAAAAAACTACAAAATATTGGGCTGCCACATGAGTGTCAAAGTTCATTTCCTTCACTCACATCTGGACTAGTTTCCAGAAAATCTTGGAGCTGTAAGTGAGGAACAAGGAGAACGTTTCCATCAAGATATGAAAGAAATGGAGCGCAGATACGAAGGTCGATGGAATGTCGACATGATGGCAGACTACTGTTGGATGTTAAAAAGGGAAAATTCACAAGAACACAGCCGAAAAATTATCAAAAAAAGCTTTGATGGAAAAAGAAAACGCTTTAAAAATACTTATAATAACTTTACAAATCATGTGCATCACTTTTATGCTCATTTTCTAGGTATTGTTTTTTTTTTTTGCTTTTAGTAATGTTTAAATAATAACAAACAAATCCAAAATATTCCGTTTTTTGTACTTTTTCCAAAAACTTATAATTTGTAGGCTAGCCTTACGTGATAGAAAAAAAACAATATAATTTTTGAAATCTATATAAAGATCAAAAAACTACCTAAAGATCAGTTAACTAATTCAAACCAATTTTTAAAAAAGATTTTTTTGCAGACCTGTGTTAAGCGGTTAAGTCGAAATTTATGGGAAATGAGTAAATTATTTGAGAAAAGCGGAATCGAGTCGTTGTTTGTTTGTTCATCTGATGTGGCTATTAGGATAGGGATCTTTAAGGAATACCTAAAATTGTACAGGCTCGGGAACCCCGTTTTACGTGCCTTCCGAAGGACGGCATAACCAAGGATTTTTTACTCACTTTTAAAAAATCGTAGAGCAACGTGCCGGGCTACGATCCAACGAACTAGGGCATAGAAGGTTGGTATGCTAACCGCTCCACCACAGGTCGCCCGAGATCCTGTCGACTGGTAACTTTTTGTTTTAAATGGAGTTGTAACATAAGCAATTCATTTTAAGCCAAGGCCTTGGTCAGTAGTGCACCGAATAATGAGAAAATTTGGCTTTTCTCTGTGAATTTAACTCATTTTGTAGAAAATTCTACTCAACCACTTATTCACCGGGGACGCAGTATAATATAGCAAAATTTGAAAGTAATCTGCAAAGATATTTAACGTTCTCATTCCTTTCATGTACCGGGTAATAGACGACAAAACGTATACCCTCGCCCAAACGTTATTTTTTTATAATCCTTAAATAAAGTAAATTATGTTAATAATGATTTAATTTTATAAGGGAAGCAGTTTAGCAAATGAGTCGCTACCTGTAGAAAGTCAAAATTATGCTTTTAAAACTTTTAACTTTTTACCACATAAAGGACACACCCGCATTTTACCACAGCCTTTACAACACCTTCTTCCATAATACATTTACTGTAGTTTGGGAACCTGGTCTACAGGTAGAAGATTTTTTTTATTTTTTGTAAAATTTAGAAAAGTGGTCAAGTTGCCTTTCTGCAGTTATCTATACAAATGAGCATCTACCATGTTGGATAGGTAGAATCCCCAGAAGTTCCAGCCTCTATAAAGTGAATAACTTTAATTAGGCGGAAAACATTACAGCCAAACCACCTCCATGCACAACCGTTGACTTAGATATAAACTACAAGTTACATATTGTATCTATGTCAATTAGAATTATCTCCAAAAGGAGTTTCTTGTAATTATCAAGTGGAATAGTTTTATTTTTGAAGTGAATAAGTGGTCATGTCAGGAATTGATTTGAAATGGAATAATTGCTTATATTATAACTAAATCTATTGCCAGAATAGCGAGAATAAAACGATTCCGCTAGTCTCAATACAGTTAATTCGATCAGAAAAAAAAAATCGATTTAGCCATTTATTCACAGGGCTAATTTTTAAATCACATATATACACACTGATGAGAAAAGAAAATATTAATAGTTTCCGGTTATTTTTAAAATTTATATAGTAACATTTAGATATTAAAAGTGGTTTCTTTTACAATTTAATGTTAAGGAAATATTGTACATAAGAGAGGAAGGTGGTGGCTCAAATGCTGTGGAGGACATTTCAGCACTGAGCAAGGACTTGTGAACCAACTGTTGACTGAGATATGGTACAGTATACACTGAACCGAAGACCCTCTTGAGTTGTATGGTTTATATATGTTCTACAACTGTATTACAATAATACAACAAGTAAATAGGCTAAGTGATACGAGATAATGACAAGTAGAGAAACTACCCACTGGTAGTACTCAAATCATAAGTTCAACTAAGAAGGTCACGTGGCCATCTTCTTTTCAGACGCCTCGGAGGATTATCGAGAAATGAAGAGTTTTGAAAATAGAGGGTTTGAGTGGGAATGAAGTTTGTTATGAAAGGATAGATATCGGGTTCGGGCCAAATCAGCCACAAATGGGACAATAAGGTCGTTATGGATGGCTTTATTCATAACAAAATAAGGAGCATTGGGAATTTTACGAAGGATTTTTGATTGTAGGGATTGGATACGAGGGGAATTCGATAGCTTATTGGAGCCCAAAGCTCTACTCCGTAAGTTCAAATAGGTCGTATGATGGTCATGTAGGTGAGTCTTTTGTAGTTATTTGGGAGCTTAGAGCGTTTGTCTAGTAAGTGTTGAAGTAGCCTGAAACATCGAGCGGTTTCTCCAGGTTAATCGTTTGTCGAGATGGAACCCTAAGTATCGGATCTGTTCTACAGGCACCAGTCGGATATTATTAAAGGATACTGAAGGGCTGGAAGTCATTGGTTTGCGACGTATATTTTGATTCTCCAGTTTTGACACCATTCTTCAATGGTGTGCTTCTAATTTTAAAAAGCAACTCGGCGATCTGTACTCTGAGCTGCCCGTTATCTACGCATTATATATATATTTTTTTAAATATTTAGAAGATGGCTCTCTTTTTAATAATGTTTTCCCGACTACACCTTGAATATCAGAAAAAAATCCATTAAAGCATTTATTAATGATTTATTTTTTAAATTCAATTCGGCACTCTTTCAGAGAATACCATTCAGCCCCCTTTTTTTATTTTATACGCAAATGAGTGCGCAGAATATGGAAAAGGTTTTATATTTGCATAGCGTGGCATTGGATTCATCGCAAACATTTCCACTCCGGCCTCGAGGGGGGGTGATAAATGGCCCTGGCTATTGACGTAGCGTCAGTCCCTGCACTGGCTTGATTTAAGTACGTACCTCCCCCCCCCCTCTCCGGCTTAATTAACAAGTCCTTCAGTTCGCTACTTACTTGGGGTGGCGCTGTATCAATTATTCAATTTTGCCCTTAATTATTGAAATAATGTTGATGGATTATAGCCCCTTTACACCAAGTCCAATATTTGCCAATCCGAATGGCAAACGTCGACTATTTTAAGTAATAGCTCGATTTATGAGAAACTAATGGAAGAATAATTTAAAAAAATAAAAATTGTAACTACTTGGGGTTTTAGATTAAGTGTTGAATTACTAGGAAAACGACCTAATCTCTGAATTGATTACAAAAGACTCATATAAATGACTATTATTAGACCTATTTCGACTTACGGAGTAGACCTTTGGGGCTCTACTAAGCCAACTAATTCCTCTCGTATCCCAATCCTTACGATCCAAAATCCTCCATAAAATCCTTAATGGTCCTTCCTTTGTAACAAATAATGGCATTCATAATGACCTCAATATTCCATTTGTTGCTGATTTGGCCCGAACCCGATACCAGGGCCTTTTATGACATATTTTATTCCCACTCAAACCGACTAGCTTCAAAACTATTTCATCAGTTACCGCTCGATTAATATTTATAGTAATACTTAGATCTCATTAAATAATGTAGAAATATAAATTATAGTATACTAAAAACTTTAACTACGCCAATTCGTAATACCATAATGCTGTATATCTCACATCAGCATTCCAATCAGACTCACTCCAAGACATTCAACACACTTAAGACTGCACAACTTCCTTGTTTACTGTTATCGAACATCAGTTGTACAAAGAAGTTACCTATTTTATAGTGGCTAGGTGCGCCCCAGGAGACTCTGAAGGTCCAACAGAGTCCAACTGTCGTAGTTAACAGATTAAATAGTTTGCCCATAATTGCTGCATTTATACACGAGACCATTAATGAAGGTTTATTTATTTATTAATTTTATTTAATTATTAATTAATTATTATTTTTTATTTTATTATGCATTTATTAAGTTAAAAAGCTTGCTGTAGTGAAACTCCAAAAAAACAAATCCTAAGCTACTACTAATACTTGAACACCTGATACAAAAAAAGACATATACACAAATCATATGAGTAGTCCAAACATACTCATCAATCAGAGACAACTACCTTCTTACATACACAAATAAATACCACATATATATATATATACATATATATATATATATATATATATATATATATATATATATTATATTTTGAGTTTTTGCTCATTTTTATTGATGAAACTATTAAAATTAGGCACTTGGAACTAATTTCCTTCCTTTGAAACTAACTTCCTAGTTCTACCAAGAACGGAATCAACTATAATATTGCGCTGTACTTATTGAAGGGTGCATACTACAGTACTATAGTATATTATAGGATATCCAATATACCCAATTACTAACTGCTAATAGGCTAGTAATTACAGACGTTGGAGCAGTTCCTTCCATTACTAAGAGCCCCGGGAGGAACACCTGACTTCCGCCATCTGCTCCTGCTCTGTTCCTTCTGTTCGATTGTTCCTTGCCCTTGGGTCTCAGGGTCGATACCCTTCCAGGGCCATAGTCCACGTCGTACGGCAGCACCTGGATAACTGCTGGAATAAGGATATGTATTCGGAGGAGATATGATACAGTCTTTATCACTGTAACAGCAACTTGGCTACTCCATTGAATTTAGTACAGTCCATATCATATTATCGTGATTCCATTAATAGTTTTTAAAAGTTATTTACAGAAATTCACAACTGTATAATAAAAATAAAACATGTAAATATAACGAATGATATGTAGTAGTATTGAAATAAAAAAATCAACTTAAAAGGTTATGAAGTCATCTTCTTTTCAGATGCCTCGGAGGATTATCTAGAATCTATGTTCGATGTCGAGAATCGAGAATTGAAGTCGATCGCTCGGTTTGAAACTAGTGGGTTTGAGTTGGAATAAAGTTGGTCATGAAAGGATTGATAACGGATCCGGGCCAAATCAGCAACAAGTAAGAAATTAAGATCATTATGCATGAATTTATTCGTAACATAGTAAAGAGCATTGAGGAATATGGATTGTTAGGATTGGATACGAGATGAATTGGATGGTTTCGTTGAGCCCCAAGGCTCAACTTCCTATGTCCAAATAGGTCTGATAACTGTCATGTAAATGAGTCTTTTTTAATTAATTGAGAGCTTAGAGCGTTTGTCTAGTAAATGTTGAAGAACCGAAACACTTCATGGATTCAGAAGTGGTAGAGACTATACTATTTCTTGGCCAGCGTTTGTACGTTAAGGACATACTTAACCTTTGACTGCACCCCCTGACCAATTCAATCCACTATTAGAATTATCCAGTCAATTATTATCCACTCAGACACATTTAACTGCTTGCCCCCCCCCTTTTAAGAGTACCACCTTTATAGAGACTCGGAGTGCATCAAGAAGTCTTGAAATCTCACTGGGTCCATTCGTCGTTGTTAACAGATTAGATAAAATACACCACAGCCGGATTTGAACCCGGGACGTTTTTTACGGGAACTCAGATATATTTATATATAGATCTAAAAAAAAAAATACAATACAGATGCTGAAGCATTAACAAATAATAAAACGAATCCGAGAACAAACTGTAAAATAGAAAAGAATAAGGAAAGATGAAGGAAACGTTAACTGCGACGAATAGAAAGGAGAAAATTATGTAGATGGATGAGCTACGCACTCGGAATGCACTTAGGAGAGATTTATTGGCCCTATACATCAAGGATCCTCTCCTGTTCGGGGCGAGCCCAGAGTCTTCATGGAAGGGCTGCCGGAGGAATTTAGGAACAAGGGAGGAGTGTAAGGTACAATATTTTGGCGAAAATTGGAGGAGTTGGAACCCTTCAGTATACAATATATTCGTATGATAGGCATATATCGCAATATTATAAATTAAAATAACCCAATATTCAAAAAAGAGACAAAATATAGATAAAATAATTATTAGGATGGGACAAATTCCAATAAACTAAGCCTATTAAGTACTGGAAAATAAATAGTTACATCTCACACCGACAGCCAGACTCTTCAATCAGATACAATAACTTCACTCTAAAATGTAAAATCTTAGGATGACACATACCTTAATCATAAAAGAATCAAAACCACCCCCAGAAATTATAAACATCTTGCCTGAAACAAAAAAAAATAAAACACTAATACCATCAAAAACTATTTTTTTTATTTCGTATATACAGATATTTATATATACACATACGGAAAGTGAAAAATTGTAATGCAATAAATGCCTATAAATACAATTTTTTCAAGTTGACGATTAACGGTCTAGTTATCTAGTTAGCGCAACAAACCACTAAACCCAAGATCGCGGGTTCGTAGCCCGGCAGGTGGCCCTAGGATTTTTTTAAGGGAGTAAAAATCCTTAGTTACGCAATCCTTCGGAAGGGACGTTAAAGGGGGGTCCCGAGCCTGTACGATGTCAGGTACTCGTTAAAAATCCTTATCCTAATTAAACCTGGGTAGGCAAAATTTAGAGCTCCCACTGTAACATCGTCCGATTAGCCATAACAGCATAAAGTGACGTTAAATAACCAAACAATAACAACAAGTCGACGATTAAATGTTCTCTAGTAAAAACAGGTTCAAAATCAGGAAGCGGGGTGGCACTGTGTCGAGAACTGAGTTGCTATTCTGAAGGTTCCGGGTTCTAATCCTGCTATGGCAGATAAATTATCTAATCTGTTAACAGCCAGGGATAGACCGTGTTGTTGTGTGGCTCACCCGGTCTCTATAAACTGAGTAACGTTTATACGAGAAAAAAACTTGCGGTTGTAAGAGGGATAAGATAGATCACTTCCCTTTACAAAAAGGACAGTCTCTACCATGTACTGAAACCAAGTCCTTCATGGGTAGTACTGGAACTGATTATTCATATTTTTATTCAGCAGGAACACATATTCCTCTATTCCAATAACGATGCAAAAGTATAAAATTAAAACAAATATTTCTAAATTAATTCAGGAGATCTGCTTTTCTCCGAATCGATTGTTAATTAAGCATAGATTCAATTATATACAAAAGTAAATGAGCGAGAAATATATTCATTTGTAAAAACTGTATTATTGAACCAACAAAAAATGACGGAAGGGAACAAAAAAAAATGGCACAGGAAAACGGCATACGAACAGGCTGAAAAACAAACAAAGACAAGTTAGGGAGGCAGAAGACCCATAGAGAGAACAGACAAAGGTTTGATTGTGTATTGTTCCGAAAGCACAGGACAGGTGGAAGAGTATATCAGCGCTCGCTTGTGTAGCGGCAGAATTTATAAACTGTTTGGATTAACTGTTGACATTCGGGTTCCTCGATCTGTGAGGCAGGATTCCGAAAACACTTTCAAGAGGCTTACCCAGTCTCAATATAAAGGATACTCATAATTGGGGGGAAAACCATGCGGTTGAACGTGATCTTGAAGGTAGCTTCTTCCTGCACAATCATTGCATTTGAAACAGTACAGTCTGTACTGTACAATTTTCAATATTATAGTATTTAGTAGTGGTACAGTTTTTTTTTACTTCAATATTGGTATTAATTTAACAATTGTACTAGTTAATGTTTCTTTCTTATTATTATTTTTCTTTTTAAATGGTACTTTTCAGCGTGGAAGTGCCTCTGTCCAGACAATCCAAGCCAGTTTATGAGCCAGGCATTCTTGGTATTCCTATTCTTGCCACTCATGAAGTCAGTCCATTGAATTATGAATATCCAGGACTTTTTCCTGTTGGTCTGGCCTCTCAAAGTCCTGGGTCCCTATCCTCACCGATCCAACAGAGATGTCCAAACCATCCTTAGATTCAGTCCTCTTAGCAGAGACCACCCCTAGATCCTCTCTAGTCCTCTCATTCCTGATACAATCTTTCCTACTTCGGTCCGCTACTTTCTGGAGGTACCTCATTTCTGCTGCTTAAGCGCTTATCTAATGGTGCCCAGCTTTCACTTCCGTATCTGAGGATAGGTAGGTAAACAGGTTTGAAGATATGTAGCTTATTGTTTTTCTCCACCTTCCGTTTCCCTGTGTGTGGCCTAAGTGGTTTTAGATCGAGTTTGTCACTTTTTCTTTGAATTAGGCGAAGCATTAATAGAAACTTTATACACGAAAAAAACAGTAGGATGGGTAGAAGCAGTGAAGGAAGATGCCAACAAAGTAGGTCTTACAGAAGAAATAATACAGGACAGGAACAGCTTCTGGCTACAGATAGAAAATGCAACCTTTGAAGAAGACAAGCCAAATCCTCCACTGAAGAGAGTGTTAGATGATCGGAGACGAGCAGTTGGAGAGAGAATGAAGAATTAATGGAAAGAAAAGAAGGAAAAGAGACACCATAAGTCCTAAGTTGTATATGTTACGTAGATGGCCAATTTCACAAATTATATATATTTTTTTTTGTGTGTGTACACACTTTCCGCCTTCGTTCTACTCCAATACTCTCTCATCTTTCTGGACTGTTCCTCTCGCTCTTTCTTAGTCCATTTTCTTCCTCGCCTCTGCTTCCTTCCTGCAAGAACCCCAACTTCTTTTATTTCTTTTCCGAAAAAATCTCTATTCAAGCAGTTCTTATCCTTGATTTTTAGCGTATCCAGCTTCTCTTTTATTTGCTTCACATATCCACCTATACTCTTATAGCTTAAGACTTTGTCGAAAATTTTTTTGTTCAGCCTCTTATTGTTCATTCTTACCATTTGGCCGTAGAACCTCAGTCTCCTGGTCCTGATGACTGTTTCAAGATCTTCCAAATTTCTGTATATTTCTTCGTTGGATTTTTTCCTATACCCCTCTTGATATATATATAATAAAAAAATATTGGAATAAGGTTTAACATTGGTTTTGTGATATTATAATTTTTAAATATATTGAAATTTAACTGATCGAGCTTGACAAAAGGCTTAAGGAAAAGTAGTTCCTTGATCTGTTGCTAGGCAACGCCGATAAGATGTGATCTCTTTATAAACAAAAGTTGTTTATATAATGAAGGCATATACATTTTAAAAATATAACATCCAATATATATTTATCCTCTTTATAATATAAAAAAAAAGGTAATAAGGATAAAAATATGGTTAGGTATGGATTACGGAATATACTTTACCGGGGAAAGATGATTCTATTCTTGGAGATTATATTTTATATTGGACTGAAATATTCAAAAGAGAGCCTGAGAGGCATAATGTTACAGAAAATAAACTTGTTATCAAACATGGTTGAGTGTAACCCTACGCCGCGTCACGGTGGAACCCAGTTAGGAAAAAACAATTTTGAGACTTTTAACATCTTATATTTATATTTTTATATTTATTTAATAAGTTGTTAGGTCCTGTTTTCTATATAACCGTTTGTGATTTAGTATTTGATATTTCGATAAGTGGACAATTATAGTAGGGTTTCAGTCATCACTTGTGATTACCAGATGGCATAACATCCAGTGTGTAATCAATTGATTGTGTTGATGAAACAAAGTTTGTAATTGTTCTACAATAGCCTTCCACTGTACTGTTATTATCAATTTTCTCTGTTGTATTGCCCATGAAATAAATTTGCAGGAATTTATAGTCGCTATCTGTCACCCGCAACAGCGAACCTGCGTTATGATATATTTGGTCTTGTATCTGCATATTAAATAGAAAACTGTTCTTTTTACACAACTTAAAAAAGAATAAACAAAGTTAGCATGAAATTGTCACGAAGTATATTTCTTGCCTCAAAAAAAGTCATTTGGAAGCAGTTGTTATATATTTGTATTGTAGGGGTATTTATGGAATTCCATCCAGTTTCTGAAACCAATGAGTACAGTTCAAGGATGCAGTGTATCAGAGAGTACGCATTAACTGGATGAGTACTCCAAAACATGAAACATGTTTGCCGTCAGGTGAGTTGCAATGTTTGTCCCCGTGACATGTTCTGCCAACTGGCTCCAATCAGTGCCAGTTAGGCTGCCAACCTCAACCTCATCACATTGATTCCAACAACCTGAAAGGAACGATTAATGTCTTGTTTCTGCCTAGGCTCTGGTGGAACACTAAATTTATTCCCATACTTAAAGGTAAAGGAGAACAAAATCTGTGCTTTTATTATTATTTTATTTTTTATTAATTTTGTGTTAAAAAAATATATCCCATAAGGCCTAGGGTAGCTACTTTTTCTTGTCAACAGTTGTGTAATTGGGCCAAATATTTGACATCAAATTTTACTTTATCTGATTTTCGAAAAGTCCGCGAATCCATTGACTATTTCATGAACGGAAAGGCATATACTTGAACCTGTCTTGTTGGATATGCCTGTCGAATACTACGCACCAGTGTTTATAGTATATATAACAGTTAATGTCAAAATAATTATTAAAAAAAAGTCGAGGCATCCTGTGATCTAGTGGTAAGACCAAAATCGCGGGTTCGTAGCACTGCAATGGCAAAATTTAAAGCTCTTATTATGGCATCGTCCGATTGGCCATAGCAGCATAAAGTGGCGTTAAATAAACAAAAAAAAAACTTTGTTAATTTAGATAAAAATGTGATTAGTGCTAATTATCTTGCCTAATAAGTTTTTTGATATTTTTTGTCAAATAAGTTATTCTGTTAATAGCCATGGACCACGCGTGATGGTTCTGCAGTCTCTTCTGGGGCTCACCCAGCCCCTACAATGTCGGCAGACTTAATTGGGGGAACATAATAAGTTGGTCTAATTTATATATTTTTTTTCAAAATGTTATTAAAATTAATTCTTGTAAAATACAGAATTTGACTTGTTTTTCAATTTCTCCCCAATTTCTAAAGTAGTTGGTAAGCATTAGGGATTTTTCGCTTCAATACAATTTTTCCATCTAATAATGTTATTAATTAATATATAAAAATATATTTGAGAAAAATTTACAGGAAACTTTAGTTTCGTAATTAAAGAGACATCCAAAAATGTATTGGGTGCAGAATGTCGCCAAGGTAAGAGGCCGCAAGGCTTCCAGACAACCTTGGATCTTTACTGTTTTCTAAAGACCTTGTTTCATTCAATGGGAGCAGTAAAAAAAATTATGAATGGCTAAAGCATATAATAACTTTTAAAAATAATTTTTTTTTAATGAACTGAATTTAAAAAAATTCTAAACGGATTACGTTTTTAATTGATGATTATGATGAAAAACTAATAATGCCAATGTAGCCCTTAAAGAATAATAAAACTAATAAAAAGTGTGTTTATAGTCTAACTGAGAACTACTGAATTTAAATGATACTCTATTTACATTTTCATTTTACATTTTTTTTAATGTATTTATTGAAATTTACAACTGTATACAGAATACATCAATAAATATAATGAAAGATAAATCATGTCCAGAGAAAAGGCAAGTAGAGAAACCTACCAGTGGTAGTACTAAAATAAAAAATTCACTTTGGAAAGTCACGAGGCTATCTTCTTTCAGACGCCTCGGAGAATTATCAGGAATTGAAGTGGTTGCGAGGTTTGAAACTAGTTTTGAGTTAGTAGGTTTGAGTGGAAATTAAGTTTGTCATGAAAATATTGATATAGGATTCGCGCCAAATCAGCAATAAACGGTACATTATGGATTACTTTGTTTGTAACAAAATAAGGAGCATTGAAGATTTTGGATTTTAAGGATTGAATACGAGAGGAATTCGATGGCTTAGTGGAACCCCAAAGCTCTATTCCGTAATTCCAGATAGGTCTAATAATTGTCATGTATATGAGTCTTATATAATTAACTTGGAGCTTAGGGCGTTTGTCTAGTAAATGTTGAAGTACTATAGCCTGAAACGGCGAGCTGTTTCTTGTCGTTTCAGTCTAGTATGAGTATTCCAAATTAAACATTTCTCAAGTTGTAGTCCTGAGTACCGAACCTTCTCTGCAGGAATCAGTGGGATGTTATTAAACGATACAGGAGGACAGGAAGTCGTTGGTTTACGATGGAGCATTTTAAATTTGAAAGGAGGTTTGAGTTTAATGAGAAGTAAAAATAATTAGTTTGAAGAAATGAAGAAACATTTGTGATAGCTGAGGAAACGAACAAGAAATAAATTAAGGATAGAGATAGTTGGGGGTGCAGTCAATTAAAACACCCTAATAAGTGCATACTTATTTATTGTGTGCCGAAGTTTTGAACTAAATTGTAGGTCATCTTCAGGGCTGTGAGAGAAAACAGACAAAACAAAGAAATAAATTATTGGTTAATTTTCAAAGCAGATTATTTGATCATCATATTTGCTTATTTGACGATACCCCAACTAGCTCTTTCCTTACATTAGAAGTTCCAGTCAACTGATTTCTTCTCTAACTTAAATAAGAATGGTATTATTAATCATAGCTTTTTAGTCTCTTTAGCTGTAAAACTCTGTTGAGGCTTAAAAATATCCTTAAATATATAAAAAAGCATAAATAAACTTATTTTGCCCCTTAAATAACAGGTATCAAAAGATTAATATTTTTGGCCAGGTTTTAAGGGCTAATACTGTGAGCCGGATTTGAATCCGAAACCTTTAGCACAGCAACTAGCAGTTCTATACATTGATCTATCTCACTCCCATAAGTGATATTCCGTTCCTACAAAAATGAAAATATTTTAAAATTCTCAAAATTCACTAAAATGTCGGCCTCTTCAGTTAAATGTACTCGATTATAAATAAATTTCCATTACTTGGTATATTTTAAAGCCGTTAATGTCAATTAATTAATTAAATTTATCATATCTGAAGTTGTTTATTGTGATTATATAAGCGACAGCATATTTAAATACCACCGGAATTATGCACATATATTAATAGCGCTATTTCGGTTGACCTACAGACGTCATGCAGAATCGGTGGAATAGAACTCGCTATATTTGGCATCAGACTGCCCCTGACCTAAGTTGAACTGCTAGCCTAACCCTTCGATCGTCATGTTAACTGGTTCAACCGAACTTCACTTCGGATATTGATGGGATTGATCTCAGAGTTAAAATATAAATGAACTATTATTTACTATGAACTATTACAATATAACAAGCTCTCAAGTTGTAGAATTTAATTAAAATTTACTGTAACTCCCACCTGATATCCTTCATGTCTCTTCATTATCCACATTCAAATCCAAGCTTTTCCTATATCTCAGCTTGAAACAGCTTTCCTCACCGATCAGCAGAGAGCAATATGAGCAATTGATATTCATGTCTTGATATGTAGTTTATACCGCAAGTTTGTTTGTTAGGAAATAATCTCTGAAAACGGACAAATGAGTAAGTGGGGGATAATGAAAGTGAGTTTTTTTTTTAAATGGCCCAATTAGGTAGTTAGCATTCGTTGAATTGTGTACATCAACGATTCATTAAATATTCTTGTTGTATCTATAATGATATACCTGTAAGAATAATTTAAAAATAAACGTTCCTGTCATATTATTAACAAGTTGTAACTAGGTTACAGCGGATCCAAATAAAAGAATACAGTCCCAGAGCTTGTTATAAATAAGGTCAGGGGAGAGGTAGCAATTGGAAAAGCAAAGAAAAGAAAGAGATGACGAGAGCTGTTTGGCCGAGGAGATTCGTGGCAGTGTTTGCAGGTCGCGTAGAGGTCCCTCCTTCCAGCTCAGCGCTCTTGTAGTGCCTGCTTCGTTATATCTTCTAACCATTAGTCTTCATTTCATCTTCTCAGTTTATTTTAAAAACGTTTCTCTCTCTTTCTGGGTTACTGGGACACAGTTATCGGTTTATATATCATTCATTAGAAAGAAAAGTGCTGCAATAAGAATTTTTATTTACTAAGAAAGCTTCCACTGATTGTGTTTTTATTTGAAATATAAATTCTGATGTTTTAGCTTACAACTATCTTACTTTTATTCTATGTTCTTCTTTTTCCTCATATGCCCTGCCCTTTATCAACGTTGGCTATCATCACAGCCACGAAGTTGTGGAGCCACGAATGTCTTCTTCTTCCGGATCCGTGATTTCTCTCTATCTTCCTCTGGACTGTAACATCCGTTATCTGCCTTGTCTCATTTGATGACTGAGATATTCTTCGTCTTTTTAATTGTAAATTCTTTTTCCATCTACTATCCTATCCACTGTACTACTTCATGATGATGATGTGTTAAATATACATTATTTTGAGAATGTGCCGTAAATCCACATCACAAACGCCTCGAGCTTTTTCAGTAGTTTCTACCAGGCTCTTATAAACTACTAAACCCAAGATCGCGGGTTCGTAGCCCGGCAGGTGGCCCTAGGATTTTTTTAAGGGAGTAAAATATCCTTAGTTACACCGTCCTTCGGAAGGGACGTTAAACGGGGGTCCCGAGCCTGTACGATGTCAGGTACTCGTTAAAAATCCCTATCCTAATTAAACCTGGATAGGCAAAATTTAGAATTCCCTATGTAGCATCGTCCGATTAGCCATATAAACATACAAATAAACATACCAGGCTCTTATAGTATGTAATCTCTGTGGTTGTGTGTAAAAAATACGGTCGTGTATATTTTCTGCCCAAACACTACACTGCACAAATGTTGAATAAGAAACTATACAGACTCTGTATATTGCTCAGCCCGGTATCCTTCATGGATTTAAGTGCTGCAGGTATTTCTTCCTACTCAGTATCTCATGTTTCAGATACCTAATTTTTTCTCGATTTGTACAATACCTTATTAAACTTGCACAAACTAAGAGTGTTTAACTATTTTATTTTTTCTAATTCACACAAATATTCATTTCCTATAAGAAATGACTAATCTGAATTTATGGTAAATCATTTTTTCCATTAAATGCAAATAACTTTACAATTTTAAGACCTTTAAAAATGTACGAAAACATATACTATTGATCACTGTACGGCTCAAAAAACTTAAAATTTCATATAAACATTTATGCATTGAAAGAAAGGAGAGGAGTGGCTCAGTTGCCATGGCAAAAATCCTGGTTCAAATCCCGCTGCAGGCAAGACTTTTACTTAGTCTGATAGCGGCCGGTGATGGTTCGTATAGGATCTAGGATCTTTACAGACTCAAAATAAGGGGGAATAATCTGGTGGTTGAGCGTGATCTAGGACAAATCACCTCTCTGCACAACCGTTGTCCAGGAAAAAGTACTCTCTCTACCATGAACTGAATCCCAGACACTTCACAGTTTGTAGTTGTACAGGTTTTTTTTTATTGACAGAAAGGGTAATAAAAAAACTTTCTAACCAGTAATTAGTTTTTACTGGTTATTGTTATTAAGAGCAGAAGATTCTATTGAAACGATTTGGTTTGAACAAGGAGACTGTTGGTGCATCCTAGCCTGAGGCAGCTCTGGTAGGGATGGCTTGTCAGATGCAGCAGTTCGATCCGGAGGAGGGTACAACTCAGGTGGATGGGCCGGAAGGGAAGATTTTAATTGAAGACTCTACAAGATTCGAGGATGGAGATCTGGGTTTTAATCTTCTGGTAAAGGAAGGAAGCAAAGAAGTAATGGAAGTGCTTGGTGAGGTAGAGTCACTTAAAAGTGAACAACTGTAGGATGAGGTAAAATTATTTGGTGAAATTGAAGGAATACTACTAGTCTACATAGCAAAGTCCTGGTTAACCCGAATTAGGAAAATAGAATATAGCGATAAACTTCTCGTGATTCCTTAAATATACTTCAAGTTCACCGGTAAGTCCGCCGTAGATCAGATAACTATAAAAATTGGGGGAAATAAGTGGTAAAAACCGAAGCAGATTTATTTAAAAGCAAGTGAAGAATATACGAAACTGTTTAAGAATTTTCTAGACATTTAAGACACGATTGTTCAAGGACTGTTCTTAGTCGACAATGTAGAAGTTATACAGAAAATAGTATCTGCAGGTCCGGTGAATAAGTGGTTAAGTGGAATTTTGTCAACAGATACCTGTATTGAGGAAAGCTGAATTTAATAATTCTCCCAGTTTTCCGATTTCCCAAGTACAAGGAACTCATTTATGAGAAAATTCGACTTAAATACTTATTCATTGATGCTATATATATTATAAAATTGACCAGATCAGAGAATTTTTTGATCTCGCCCATCCCACTCTAATTTGAAAGGTTGGTCCCGTCCGTTTCGCCTTAAGAAGGTTAAAAAATGACGTTAAATACTCATTTGTTTAATTTTACCTCACTTTTTGCTACTAAAGATGATCGGATGAAATAGTGGGAGTCCT
Source organism: Arma custos (assembly GCA_037127475.1). Taxonomy (NCBI): domain Eukaryota; kingdom Metazoa; phylum Arthropoda; class Insecta; order Hemiptera; family Pentatomidae; genus Arma; species Arma custos. The sequence goes on from CM073765.1 coordinate 48,828,613, forward strand.
AAATGTTTCTTACCCAGGTATAGGGGATCTTTAACGAGCACCTGACTCTGCACAGACCCAGGTTCCTCATTTTATATCCCCTTCGATGGACGGCATAACTAAGGGCTTTTTATCCTCAGAACAATAGCGATTTACGGACGAAGATTTACTGTCGAGCTACATATCCGCGATCTTGGGCAGTTTAGATACTGATGGTACACTACAACACAGGTGAACCTGAAGTTAAACAGTCTAATTATGATAACGGAATAAATATTGAATTTACAATCGTATTTGATTTTGAAGTAACTTCATTGGACTCATAGTCAATATGAGTGGAAACACAAGAGGAAAAAAGTAGTTAAAGAGTTTTGAGTGGTATGAGGGAGTGAATATGACGTGACTGCTTTACGATTTTTTGGATAAGTGTTGCTTCCAGGAGATCGTTTTTTCGAAGGGCTTGTGATCGATGATGGAAAATGACCAAGGAGTATTGTTCACGATAAAGTGATAAGCTTTGGGGGGCCCGAAAACAATAGCTTTACTCTTCTTGGGGTTAGCGTGAACATATAGAGGGTTGCCCTAGCCACTATTCAATTATGAGCTTCACATTTGCTTCTTGTAAGGTGCATTAAAGTAAATTGGTTCATATGCCCCAAGCGAAACACACTAATCTGATTGAAAATAGGAACATTAAAAATTCATTCATTAAAAATTTGTTATATAAATCATCTTCCTGCACCTTCGGTGGAACTGTTTCTAAGACAATTGTTGTGCAAGGAGATGAGCTGTCTGCTTTCTCCCCTCTTTAAGGGTACTCACTTTATCCTTGAGGCTCGATGAGAACCCAAGAGAAGATCTGCAGGTGCCAAAGGCTCATCCGTGAATGTTTAACAGATTAAATAGTTTATCTGCCACAGCTGGATTTGAAGTAGTGGGTTTGAGTAGGAATAAAGTTTGTCATGAAAGGAGTGATATCGGTATCGGGCAAAATATGCAACAAATGGGACACTAAGGTCATTATGGATGGCTTTATTTCTAACACAGTAAGTGAAGGACTTTATTTCTAACAAAATAAGGAGCATGGAAGATTTTAGGAAGGATTTTGCATTGTCAGAATTGGATACGAGAGGAATTCGAAGGCTTAGTTGAGCCCCAAAGCTCTACTCCTAGAGTTCAAATAGATCTTGAATACAAGCTTTCGCAATTAATTGAGAGCTTAGAGCGTTTGTTTAGTAAGTGTAGAAGTAGCCTGAAACGGCAATCAGGGTCTTGTCTTTTCAATATAGTGTGTGGTTTCTAAGTTTAACGTTTGTCAAGGTATAGTCCTTAGTACCATATCTGATCTTCAGGAGTCAGTGAGATATTATTAAAGGATACTAAAGGACATGAAGTCATTGGTTCCCGATGAAAGGGAAAGCTGATTTGATGTGTTTTGAGGGAATTTATTTGTATCCTTCAGTTTAGGTACCATTTTTCAAGGATTGGAGAGTATGCGATTATTTAGATTAGTCTTGACTGACAATGAACATGTATCATCATAGTCTGTATATCTGGAGATATTTGGAAGGTTTTTGGATTGTAGGGTTCGGATACTTCGGATTCGACGGCTGAGTCGAGCTCCACCGATCTATTTCCTATATCCAAATAGATTTTATAATAGTCATGTATCTGAGTCTTTTGTAATTAATTGGGATCTTGGGGCGTTTGTCTAGTAAATGTTGAAGTAGCTTGAACAGTGAGTTGACAAGCTGAATTTTAGCGATTCAGTAAATAATCTGAATTGAGATCTGAAGTTCTTCATGAGGACACAATTTTCATTTTTTAACGCGTTGTGATTTTCTTAAATTTGAAATCATGGGATATAATTATGCTAAGCTAGGCCTAGAAGGTTTTCCTGGCAAGATTCGAACTCCCCCAGAATATCCTCTGGACCTGGAACGGCAGGAAGACAGGGATACCCCGACCGGGAAGAGAGGATGAAGATTGGATGCTGTAGGGTGCGGTGCGTGGCCGAGTATTGATCAGAAGGGTGGCTAGACAAGGCTCAGTCTGGCTCCCACGTTGCCAAACCTACCCTCTTCCCTTCCTTCCCCATCTTCCGCCTATGTTATACTCCCGTTTATGTTATGCTTGCCATAAAATACACCGAATCAAAGGCTACAATTAAGGTTATAATTAAAATGATTAACTTTTTTAATTCTTTTATAGTTTTAAATTATAGTTATAGCCTCAAAGTAAAGATTAAAAATGTAGCGGGGGAGAAAATGGTTTGGATATCGATGAAAAATAAATTTTAAAATAGTAAGTAACTATTTATCAGCAACCAAACTTCAGCAACCAACCCACATCCCAGGTCTTCATCAGGGCTGTTTAAAGAAGATTCAAATATATGGAAGCGTTTAAGTTCATAAGTGGATAATATTAACAGACTGCATACTCCGCAATTACTTCTTGAGTACTCTCCTAATGTCTCCAGCAGTCTCATCTTGTTTTGGTCTGAATATTCTACACAAAACCTTATTTTCGAATACCCTAAGACGTTGATCATCCTTGAGAGTTAGCGTCGACGTTTCACAAGGATTTTTAAAGGGAGTAAAAAATCCTTAGTTACGCGATCCTTCGGAAGATACGTAAAATAGGTGTCCCGAGCCTGTTGGTCGTTCAGCTACTGAAAGATCCCTATCCTAATTATACCTGGATAGGAAAAATTTAGTACTACTGTTTCCCAGCCAGGGAATCGGGTTTAGCGTGATATAGGACAAATCATCTCTCTGCACTACCGTTGTCCTAGAAAAAGTACAGTCTCTACAATGTAATGAACCCCAGGTCCTTCAAGGATTGTAGTAGTACAGATTTTTTTCTGTTTAATAAGTCTTGTCATTATTTATTATTTGACTCTACTGTCCTTGAAGAACCTTGGCCTCTGCTAATTTCTTCCACCATTCGCCTATGTCCGCCGCAAGGCGCCTCCAGTGGTTTATCCCGATCGCCTTCAGGTCACCCTCCACATCGTCGAGCCACCTGAGGCGGGGCCAACCTCTTAATCTCTAGCCCTCATTCGGTAACTCGTACATCATCCTTCCTGGAATTCTCGTTGATTCCATCCTCTCCACATGCCCCAACCATCTTAGTCTTTTGAGCTGGATGACTTTTATTATATCGTGTAGGCCCCTTAGCTCTTTATTGGACCTGATTCTCCTCTTGTCCTCCACCCTGATAGGTCCACAAATTTTACGCAGGGCTTTTCTTTCCCATACTTCAAGGAACCTTTTGCAATTTTTTTTTCATTGACCAGGCCTCTAACAGTTTTTGTCATTATTAACTTATTTGTATTGTTATGTTAATCCATTTATTCAATATTTCTAGGATATGAGTCTAGTTAATTTATACTATCATACACTTTTAAAAAATAATCGAATTTATGGTTTCATATTATATTGTGTTTCATGACGTGTGAAGTGGTAACCTAAAATTCATGTTTTTGAAGAGAGTTGTTAGCACATTGAGATGTGGCACATTGCCTAAAGAGTGCGCTAGTGAGGGGTTAAAGGAGAAGGGTTGGGGGGATGAAGGGCTTTGTTATTTGTCAAGGTCCTGGGCTCTTTGTCCTTAGCCAATCGTGTTCTAACTGTGTCGTCCCTAAAATGGGTCTTGCTATATCTCTTGTAGTTTACACAGTACTGTGTCTGCTATTGTATCTGTGTATATATCTGCTGTATGTGGCGCAAAGCTCTTTATATTGCAAGAACCTGGGTGTATACCTGCTATATCATACAGCATACCCATTCACACAGACTTTGTTTATCACTTTATATTAAGAAATCATGGGATTGAGTAATGAGTAATGAAATATAGGAACTTGTTGAGCCTCAAGAATGCGTACAGATCCCACAGAGTCCGTGATGGTGTTTAGCAATTAAATATGATTAAATTATACAATTTTTGTTATTATTACGTCTTTATAAAATAAAAATTATAATAATACGAAGTAACAGTGGTATTTTCCTACTCGATGGATACGATGAATAATGTCTTAAGGTATTCGAAAATAAGGTGTTGATTAGAATATTCGTACTAAAAAAGGATTAGACTACTGGAGAATCTAAGGATGATTACAAACCTGCATCAGGTTATTATTATTCAAGTGATATGGTCACGAAGATAATATGGGCTTGTAAAGTTGTAGTGTTGATTCATTTGACACTACTAACTGCTGATATTACTAATCGGGTGATGCTACAGTGGCTGGGCTAAATTTTCCGTATCCAGGATTAATAAGAATAGGGATCTTTCAGTACGTGAAAAGGCTGGAAAAAGGCTCGGGACCCTATTTTACGTTTCATCCAAAGGGCCACGTAACAAACGATTTTTTGCTCCCTTTCGAAATTCCTAGTAGAAACGTTGACGCTAACGCTGAAGAATGGAAAACGTCTAATGGGTAAGCCGAGAGGCAGTAGGGAGGATTACTTTAAGAGTCATCTGGCGGATTTGGGTTTGGATAGAGGCATGGAGGTTCATAAGTACAGATTGGTATTATAGGCAATGAACCTTCGGGTTCGCTAAGAATTATTATTATTATTATTAATAGTACTAATAAAAAAATCCTACAACTACAAACCAGGAAGCATCTTGGGTTTAGCGCAAGGTAGTGACTGAAATGTTTTTAGGACGATAGAGGTGATTTTACGGAGAATAAACCTAGCCACCATGCTGTTACTAATTCTAAGGTATCTGGGCTGTTACTAATTATAAGCTATATATTTATATGCAGAGAAACAAGCATCAAAGTAGGAAACTACAACTTCCAAAACGTGAACGAATTTGTATACCTAGGTACCCAGATAAATGCCAACAATGAAATGCGACCGGAAATTAAAAGGAGAATAATGGCGGCAAATAAATGCTTTTTTGGGTTGAAAAAGCACCTAAGAAGTAAAGCCATATCCCGGACCGCAAAGATTAGAATATATAACACTCTGATAAGGCCTGTCCTGACATATGCTTCGGAGTGCTGGACTCTCACAAAGGCACAAGAGCTCGCTATCATGAGGTTTGACCGAAAAATATTACGGAGAATCAATGGAGCAATATTTCATAATAACAAGTGGAGGCAACGGTCGAACTTAGAAATAGCCGGACTATACAAAGATGCCGACATTATCAGGTTTATAAAGGTGAACAGGCTACGATGGGCAGGACACATCGCACGTATGGGATAGATGAAGTCCCTAAAAAATTACTTCAAGAAAAAGTGCATCGAACAAGAAGGGTTGGAAGACCGAGGCTCCGATGTGCGGATGGTGTGGCTGTGGACGCTCGGACCATCTTCAGCATCCGTAGCTGGAGAGCAGAAGCTATGAACAGAGATGACTGGCGGTTGATGTTGCGGAAGGCCTTGTCCCCACGTAGGATGTAGAGCCATCTGTGTATGTGCTTTATAGAGGCTGGGTGACCACTAGGAGGGTAAGGTGATAGGGTCCATCCAAACAAATTACAAAATTTATCTTTTCGGCTTGATTTGAACAAGATTTCAGAACACCACCTTGGTAGCGCTCAACAAAAGTAATAATAAAAACCAAAAAATATGGCGATACCTATCTAGATAACTAGATACATAAACTTAAAAGGAATGTATGTAGTGTTTGTAACCTTGTCTTTCTAAGAGATCCATATAACATTTGAATTATACATATCACAATACTGTTTTAACTAACGATTCCAGTATTTTAAAAAATAAATATTGTTTGCGATAAATTTGAAATATGAAAGTTAGCGAATGTTGACCATAAGAATTATAAAATAGTTATGTTGTTATCCTGAAACAGTTATTAAGTCGCACAGCCATTTTGTAGCTGTCAATAAACGTTTGGACAAGTTAGTGACGCTACTGGCATGTCAATGGTTAGGTAAACCAGGAAGTGTATTGAGGAATTACCTTTAACGAGCTGAGGATGTATTCATGCGCTTCTGATCGATCACGTGTCATTACATTTTCCTCATTATTTTCTCTATGGTTCTTTTTACACGAATAACCAAAAAAAGTTATTGAATTTTTTTTATATATATATATATATATATATATATATATATATATATATATATATATAGATATATATATATATTCAGTAAGGTATATATAAAAAATACATAATGACAACAAGTAATGCTATAATGAAAAAAAAAATCGAATCCGATATTTCAACAGAAATTAAGACTGTAAGTCTGATTCCAAATTTATAAATCTCGAAAAATAGTTTGTGTGTGAGTGTGTCTATCTGCTAAGTCTTGCTTGAAAAAGAAAAATAGTTTGAAAATTGAAATTTCAGACAGTCATGTTAATATCAGAAATTTAGTTAATGTCAGAAAATAGTAAAATTAAATTGTAGGTCTTATTAAAAAAATCTAGCAGGACTTAAATGCTTAATTTTTGAAAATTAGTACTTTATATAGCAAAATACTTGTAATAGTTAGTTATAATAAATCTGTTGATGTTATTGGATTCAGTATATAGCAGAAATTTTATTATTTCTAATCCAAAGGCTTTATAGGAAGACGATTTCGCTTGTATCTTTTCTAGGATTTGTATCTCAAGAATCTTAGGAGGGTCTTCAATGTCTTTCAGGGTTGTCTCACTTTAACTATCCAATAATAATAATAATAATAATAATAAGGTGAACCCGAGGTTCCATGCCTATACCACTAATTTTAGCTAACTAATTTCCGTAAACGGACTACTACACAAATTCAAATCCGCCTAATAACTCTTCGACAATCCTCCCACCCCTCAAACGCTTCCTATTCGGTACAACGCTTATTAACTTTTTAGGAATCTTTTATAGTTCCCGCGTCTTCACCCGTCTGCACCAAATCATCCGCAAACCCAAGCAGTGATATAAGTACACACTGTAAGCATAATTAAAATATGGGCTGAGTAATTTGTGAAATGGGTGTTGGCCCGCTGACAGTTAACAGGGGAAACCAATTATTGTGTAACCTGCAGAGTTGCTCGTATCCAACTGCAGCAGATGAAGTATTTAATCTGTTAACAACCACAGATGGACTCTATGATATCTACAGATCCTCCTGAGTCTCACCCAGCCCCTATTACTTGGGTACGCTTAATTGAAGAAAAACCTAGCGGTTGAGGGTGTTCTCGAACAAATCATCACCTCGAGTAACCATTGTATTGGAGACAGTACAGTCTCCACTATGTACTGGAACCAATGAGTGGTGTTAGAAGTTTTTTATTATTATTTTGGTTTTCTCAAGAAGCAGTTATGTAAGAAATAATTTTAAACCGTTTTTCCTAATGTATAATATGAAATCAGAATATAGCGATACAGTTCGAAAGGACGGCAACTAATTAGCGGTAGAGGTGGTATTGATCAGGATGTGGGAAGGGTATTCGAGGAAGGGACTCAACTGTTTGCTGTCAGAATTAGGAGAGTATTCATTCTCGTCCTAAACTTAAAGTTTCCTCTTTAAAGCCTTTCATTAACTTGATTACCATAACAAATCATGCTTTTAAAAATATTATATTATAAATGTTTATTATAAATATAATAAAATTCGCTAAAGACTTTAGTTCATTTTAGGGTAAAGAGTGTACTGTTTATAAGACAATGGTTGTACAGGTCAGACATTGTTGTATTAGTCATTTAACCAAGATCATGCTCAACTGCCAGGTTCTCCGCTATTAAAGACTTTATAGTTGCTGGATGAGCCCAGCAGGGTTCGCAGATCCCACAGGATCCATTTATTAAAGAAGAAGAACCGACTCAGCGGTGAGCACTCCAACTCTGAACTAATATTTATGTCATAAAGTATACTGTCGAAAGATTAGATACCATAAAATCTTAAACAAGCGAATGAAATTTTAAATACTTACTAGTAATTATTAGTTTATGTAACAGAAGATCTTAATTACAATACGCTTCTTTACAAATTTTACACATTATAAAACAAAATCCGTTTGTTCGCTGTAATCTCAATAACTACTGCACGGATTTTCATGCGGTTTTCACCAATGGATTGAGCTATTCACCAGGAATGTATAGGCATATAATTTGTTGAGTTTTTTTGTAAAAGGGTTGGAATATAGCGATAATTGCCGGAAATGTTGGAAAAAGTATAGCCGTCTGGGAGTTTTAATGGAAGATGCTGGCTAATAACTCTTATCTATCTATACGCATTATAAAACAAAGTCTGTCTGCCGGTTCGCGGTAAGCTTTTTTGTTTATAATAGCTAGATAATAAAATACATTAGGCAGACAAACATAGGGGATAATATGTCATCCTATCCGTGCAAAGCAGGGGTGGGTCGCTAGTTTTAAATAATAATAGTAACACCGAATAAAAAAATTATGGAAAATTCGTATTTTATTTATTCATACAGTACATACTTAAGGCCTGGTACTCCAAGAGTGGCAGACCTTATGGGACAATAGCCCTCCAAATATTGTTGAAACATATAAAAACTGATGTTAGGCCATGGAGCAGCTCCTGTCGTAGCGTCCGAAGAGAGGAAGTTGTCCTTACACGAATTAGAAAAGGACATTCAAGGCTTACCCACGCTCACATGATTACTAAAGAATACCCGCCAACATGCGAGAAGTGCAACGAGAGCCTGTCAATAGCCCATGTCTTCGAGGGCTGTGCCTTTTACAAAAGAGCGATGCATAAAATAGCTCTATCTACCAATGCATCCATAATATTGGGAAATGAGGAAGAATACATCATTAATGTGATCACATTTCTCTCAAAAGAAGGACTAATTAGGAATATCTGAGGCTTTTTTTTCTCTCTTTTTTTTATTAATAAAAATTGTTACTAAAAATCATAATACTTTTAAGCATTCAAATCATTATACTATTTTTTTAATTGTATTTATTCGTTATTATTGTCATTATTTTTTTAGAATTATTGTTACATATAATTATTATACTACTGTATGTATTATTATTATTATTATTATTATTATTATATTATTACTCTACTGTATACATTATTGTACTTGTACTATGTTAGTATTACTAAAATTATTGTTTCTAAAAAAATTATTATACTAATAGACGTTGATGACCAACGACGTAATGGTTTTACGCCTCTAAAAACAACCAACCAACCAGTACATACTTTATGTTCCTCTCACCGAAGGAAAGAATAAGTATTATTTTTTTTATTTCCTATTGAGCACTTAGGATTACCCAACTTTATTCCTATCCAGTCTTCCGCTGGAGTTTTCTGTCTCTAATATTCCTTCAAGCGTTCAATAGAATTTTACCTTTGATCTACTTTCGTCCTTCCTCCTCCAGTTTTTCTACATCCTGAAACACTTGAAAATCTTTTACTTTAATCTTATATTAATTAACATGTGAGACTCATCTTAACTATTCTAAATATTTCATAATTTCTATAATCCAAGCTGTAGGGTCTTCTTTCCGAAATTGTTCAATATTTGCATGATCAATCTGTGTTTGTCAGCCTCCTCTTCCGCCTTGTTTCCGATAAACTTTCCACCTTCTGGAAGATTTCTCTATTGCTTCACAGTTCCCATCCGTCTTCAGTACTGTACCAATGATATTTCTTCTTCATTTTAGGACTTTTTTTAGACTTACTTCATCTAGAGACATTCATAGGCAACGATGCATTTCATTTTTACGACTGTTCTATATTGTCTTATTTTAGTACTCCAGGAGATGCATTTCTTGTATTAGATATTCCGATATTCAACAGCAGCCTTTTCCAATCGTTTCTCCTGTATGGTCTCTCCCACACACACCGGAATGTCTTCACCCTTACAATCTCAGTGATAAAGAATTTTGGTCAATGTTTATCCTTTTATTAAAAATTTAGGTTTTTCTAGAGAGATCCTTGGTCTTGCTTGGGTAGCGATCATATCTAAGATGTCGTCAATTATTTTGGAAAGATTTGTGTGACTGCTTCCTCTGTGTTTTCCAACATTACCGAAAAATCATTCGAAGTCGATTTCCATACAGATTTTACAAGCTCACACCTCGACTATAACCACTTAGCCGAAAAACACCATTACACTTTTTAGAAGCTATAAAAAATAAACGCCTATATTTCCTATAGTAAAATGTAAAGTATTTTTGTTGGGAATCAAAAATATGTAGCGATTGGAATTCCCAACTATCCCTTTGATTTTTCACACCCAACTTTCAAAGAAACGTTCCCCTGGAGAAAGAATGAGCCTGGAACGGCGCCAGATGACTACAATAAATTAAAATTCAATTGGTTCCAATGAAAATCTTGGCCAGGCCAAGCCGCTACTTCGAAAAGTACTTCATCGTTGAAAGGAGAAATATCTCTGCAATTGGTTTTAATCAAATATTGACTTGAAGTATGACATATACTGTCGGGTCATACAACAGTTAAATAAAAATCAGCAATCAAGGCTATAGTATTTTAGGGCTTTGGACATAATAGAAAAAAAATTGACTTACATTGACTAGTATGTTCTTTTAGTTATATATCAACATACATGGTTCAAAGAAGAGTGTCAAAGCAGAAAATAATAAGGCGAGGTCCGACAATTAGTGGACTGAACCACAGAATAAAGCTGTAATAATTATAAAGCCCTAATATAAGTATGGGAAAAAAAACTGTTTCACTACAACATTTGGAGGGTCTGGTAAATGTGACACTATCTGGAGCATTAGGAGTACCTGGACCATGCTAGCTAACTCCTGGTCAGTCAACTACACCAATCTTTGGATAAGAGAGGGATATGTTTTATAATGATATATATTTTTTTCAGATCGATTTATTGATATTTACAACTGTTATAATATTACAACAAGTAAATTTGCTAATATGAACAAATGACTTGAAAAAAAGCACTTGTGGAGAAACTACCCATCGGTAGCACTCCAATAAAGTTCTATAGTAGAAGGTCTCGAGGCCATCTTCTTTTCAAACGCCTCGGAGGGTTATCAGAAATATTATGGGAAACAAGTTGAGGGACTAGCGGATTCAGGTGTGTATGGAGCTTTTCATGGAAGGCTAGGTATCCAGTTTGGGCCAAATCAGCAACATATGGGATATTAAGATCATGATGGATGAGTTTATTCGTGACATAATAAAGAGCATTGAGGATTTTAAGAAGGATTTTGTATTGCAAGGATTGAATACGAGATGAATTGGATGGTTTAGTAGAGCCCCAAAGCTCAAATTTTATGTCGAAACAGGTCTAATAACTGTCATGTAAATGAGTCTTTTGTAATTAATTGGGAGCTTAGAGCATTTGTCCAGTAAATGTTGAAGTAGGCGAAAACGTCGAGCAGTTTCTTGTCTTTTCAGTCTTGTATGAGCATTAATGATATAGAAATACTATTTAGACGTCGGCAATTATAATAAATAAGTTAACATTATTTATTGTTATAAATGACTGCACCCGCAGACATATTGTATCCTTCATTACTATTTATTAAGTTTAATGATCTCAGGGTGGTGCCTTATTTTATTATTTTAATATTATTCAGACCACGTTCAACCACTAGGCTAGTTCCTAAATAAGGGTACCCTCTTTTCAGAGGTTGGGTGAACATCGGAAGAGTCTCCAGATCCATGGTAAACCTAATTATTGAATGGAATATAGTTTTATTGCCAACAGTGGTTTGCGTAAATAATATCTGTACTACTCCACGTTTGCCGAAAACCCGTATAACATAATTTACCGGAAGAAAAGCGTTGCAATACGAAAAAATGTAAAACAATAAAAAATTGATATACAACATTATTTGGAACTGAATAAGAAACATATAAGCAAAACCTTAAATCTCTAAAATAATGGTAAAAAAGTAACCATTCGACAGAAGACAACGTTCATACATCTCACATCAACAGTCCAAACAAAACCCATCAAATAAATAATCTAAAAACAGCTCTTACATTGTCTGAGTTGGTTGCTATATGTGTTTGGACTGTTGATGTGAGATGCTTTGCACTTAGTCTTCTGGTTATTCATTTGTTATAGTTCCTGATATTCCTTGAACTAGAGAAACATTTATTGGTTAAGTTTATAGGTTTGCATTAATTTTTGAGGGTTCAGAAAGTAACGAAAATTTATTTCATGCGCGTGCTTTAGATGAACCAGCTACCTTTTACGCATATTTATATTTATAGCATAGGCTATGCAGATATAAATTCACAAACATGTATACAAAAATTAAACAATATAGTCCCTACCATTTCCAACTATCGAATGTGAAAAAAACACAATTTTCGTTTTAGACTTATAGCAGTTGCTATAATTTTGATATAAAATTCAAGTAGAGGCATCTAACAGCCACAAAAGCAATGTAAAACGAATGTCATTGGTTTGACTATAGGCACTAATTTTTATTGAACCTTAAAACTGCTTTTTTTTAATTCTCCTCAAAAGTACCGACTTTCACATTCGATAGTTGGAAATGGTGGGGACGATCTGTGCAAAGCTGTTGTGGTATATTGTAGGAAGCAGGTGTGGAGAAGATCTCTCTGATTAGTGAGGCACCTGAGGCCCACCTCAGCACCCTATTACTGTAGGCCTAGCTCTCACACCATTAATTTATATATATATATATATATATATATATATATATATATATATATATATATATATATAATATATATATATATGTATATATACACACACACACATATAATATTTTCTGTTACGAAGATTATTGCAATTTTAATATTCGGACATAATGACATTTTTAAACGTGGTTGTAGCCTGTCTTAATGGAGTTTGTTTTTTATATAAATAATTCGGAGCGTTGTATTGCTGAGTTACTGCATTCTGCGCAGGTCCCGGATTCAAATCTAGCTGTTGTAGATAAATTATTCTATATTTTAGTATACAAAGATGGACACTGTATGATCAGCTGACATTACTGGGCTCGTTCATCCTCTTTAAAGTTGGTATTCTTAATTGGGGAAAAAAACTGCACAACCAATGTCGTAGAAACAGTGCATTCTCTACCATGTACTGCAGATAAGACCCTTCCCTGGTTGTAGTGGTACATACTTTTTTTTATATAATCACTGTACCAAGTACGAAATAATAATAAACCATAATTTTAAGACATTTTATTAAAGTTGAGTTACGCTTTTAGATCCATCACAATCGGTTTTAAAACCAAAAATCACTTCCTACTATGGGAAGTAACTAATGCGATGATCCCGAACAACTGGTCCAAGTTGCGGACGGACGAGTTGGCCCTAAAGTTCTGTTTAATGGCCGCTTCCTGGACATGGCATAGATTTCGGGCCCAACTCGGGACTTCTCCTAAGTCCCATAATATTTAGGGACATTAGGCTAGATGAAGTGAGAACGAGACTTGGTGAAATTTTTAAAAAATAAAAAATATTGTAATTTGATCTATTATACATTTTACAAATCCAATCACACAAATTAAAAATGAAATTAAAATTAAAATTTATTATTAAAAAAAAAACATACCGCTACAACCCATGGTGTGAGGTTCAGTACATGGTAGACTGTACTGTTTCTAGGACAAAGGTTTTGCAAGGAGGTGATTTGTCTTAAATCACGCTCAGTATCCAGGTTTTCCACTTACTTGAGAGCAATCATTTAAATGTGGATGTGTGAGCCCCAGGAAGGACTCTTGACCCATAAGTGCCTATTCGTGGCTGTTAATCGATTATTTTTACATTTAATTAATGATTTAATTTACTTCATGTAACAATATAATCTATGAAGGGTTCAGTATGTGGTAGAGTTTACAGGTAAACGGTTCTCCAGGGAGGTTTTTCGTCCAAAGTGTTCTCCCAATTTATGGTAACCTCCTTATAGAGAATGGGTGAGCCCCAAAAGAGTCATCCCTAACTATTAACAGATCAAATGTTGTCTAAAAGCCAAGTAAATTCTTGCCTAAATGTCATGCCATTATGTATCATTCATTCTATTTACTTGATGTATTATTCAATACTGTAAAATTTCAATAAATACATTTTATTTTAATCCAAGAATGCTTAGAATGTCGGAATGTAATTAGGGGATTTCAAATCAAAGCCCTGCACTTTTTTAGTTTATATACCAAGTACATTGTTGTTGAATTTTGGATTGAAAAGTGTACTTTTTGAGCTACGCTGTTTTATGTTCAACAATAAAATATTCGGCTTTCATATGGGTTATTAGGAAATCTCGATGTCCTAGGGATTACATAGCTCTTATTGTATTCACCATAAGTCAAATACTTCTTTCTACAGATCATGTGAAGAATTCTCAATCTATATTGAATATTTCAGATTGATTTTTTTATCAGAGTCGATTATTACTTAAATCTGAGGTGTAGGTTTTGAAAAGATCATTAATTTAACAGGAGAGCCTGGTATTTCAGTGTCAATATTGCTAGGTTGCTAGGCTACCAACCATGGATGGAACCTATGTGCTCTACAGATTCACATGGCGCTCACAATCTTAATAACAACCTTCCTACATAAACGTTTTCACATGCTTTGTTATTCTTATATTCACGCTTTAATAACATTATGTTAAGCCAAATTCACTAAAAGCATATTTTTCAACTGTTTTACTTTGTTCCATTGAAATAATAAAGACTTGAAACTTCGCCAAAATACAGTTAAACATTTATTAACTGAATATTAAGAACATGAAAAACTTTATACATATTATAAACATCTGCTTCAATCACCGGTAGTCTTTTTTATATGTAAAAATCTTAAGTAATTCCAAAGAAAAAAATACATTAAGGTACAAAAGAAGCTGAAGATAAATGGTGGTTTCCACTAGATTAGCCGAAAACAGTGATATAATTCGAGAGAGAGGCAGTAGACTCTAGAGGGAACGAGGGAGAAGCAATGGCGTGGATCTAATCCTTTTGTCTGCAAGGACGTCTTCCTCCGCAGTCCTGGTGGTCTTCTTTGAGAGCTCCTTCGAAGGCCCTCCGGAACCCGACACCGCCTTTGTCTTATCCCACATCGTCTCACACTCGGCACGTGTCCTTTAGGGTGTTAATCTGCGCTATATGAGGGGCATCCATGAACGGATAGGTCCTTATTTTCGCATTATTCGTCCTTTTCGTATTATAAATATCAGTTTCTAGATGTTCATTTAAAAAATATGAAATTATTTTCGGATAGAATTTGAGATTTTATTCGTTTAATCCAGAAACTGTATTTAAGAAAAAAATGTTGATACAGTACATTTATATCGAGTGATGCATTGCATGATTTTTTGTAATTACAATTTTTATACATAATAATGTATATTAAATATAATATCTACATAATATGTAATAAAATAATAATCTACAGTACTTAATAAATAGTACTCCCTAGCGTTTATAGATGAAATTGCGATACTATGATAAAAACACCAGAGAGGGAGTAATACAGATCAACCTCTTAAAAAAGATCTTTAGCCAATCAGGAAAAAACGATATCGATTGAAAATACTAAGATAAATGGCAAATATGGACCTGATTAACAGGGAAACAAATCAGGTTGAAAGAGTAATACATTAAAAATCAGGTATCTGGGAGAGGCTATACAGGGGAATGGATTAGAGAAATCAACTGTTGAATAAGGATTTATGGGTTGACGAAGAATATCTACTACAAGGAGTGCATCTTCTGGAATGCCGAAATAATACAGTATTACAATATCGTAAATAAGGAATGTATCTTCGCCAGTTTATGCCTCTCGATTATAAGTAAGATTGAAGGTGCAGATCAGATTGAAGAATCAAGGAAAATGCGAAGTAACAGAGAAATCCACCAAAAAGTGTAAATAATCTCTGATACTATGCGGAAGAATAGGCTGGCATTCCTTGGATATCAGTATAGAATGAACCTAGCATAAATTTGCGAAGCAAACATTTGACTATTTTTGAAAAAAAAAAAGAAAGAAAAAGAATGTGTTTTGAAGCAGAGTGAAAAATCCAAAATGGCATCAGGGTGAAGGAAGGGCAGAGAAGGTTGGACGAAAATGAGCAGAGAATTAAAATAAACGTGCCAGTGAACGCATCAAGAAATATTGGAGACAGAGAAAACTCAAACAGAAGAAAGAAAAATAAATTTGTAAAGAAATCAGAAGTGGTTAATACGGAAAAAAAATAATGACATTATTTTTTTTATTTTTCTATTCATAATGTTTAAATGCACTAAAAGGAAATATTTTAGAATTTAAAGAAATTAACCACAGAATAGCTCTAATCAGATTAATCTTTAAGAAGAAAATCCTAAGCATTGTTCAGGTCCACGCGCCAACTGCTGATTCGACAGAAGAATATAAAAAAGGACAAGAATTGCTCAAAATAAAGTTAAGTGGCAGAAATTAATGTCGAACTCCACCAATAGAGCTGGTCACTCCACTCAAGTTAGACCATACTCCCATAAGGGAAGGCCTATAAAGAGCTACTATATTATTACATTAATTAATTCATCATTCAACAAGAAAAATATTATTATTTATTATTGTTATTTAAGTTAAAATATTAGGTACTATACAAGTATGTTTATGTTTTTGTAAATATTAGTAATTTTTTGTAAACCATCTTGTTTTATAATTCTCTTCATATAAAGGCTTAATTCATTCATTCAATGTTTAAATAAGGCAAATGAGTGTGATTCCATTGTACCATCTTCTGTAATACTGAAAATTTACTAATTTTTACTGTTAGGGCATGTATATGATAACAATAAACTATAGATAAGTCATCAAAATATAGTTTTATACTTATTAACTAAACAAATAGCCGGCAAATTTATATATAAGAACATAAAAGAGAAGAGTGCGACCATGAAGTAAAATGCCAATCATTCGTAGCCAGAATACCCACCAGAACCAAGGACCGACCAGAATACTACTCACCAATGCAAGCTTCGTATCAAAGTTCCCACACCTTCAGGACTCCAATGGCTACTTTATATTCTCTAGATTGTCATAATGTGTTGGAACAAACAGAAAATTATATTTGGCTGCATTACGACCACGTAATTATCAAGGCGATGAAGAGCAACAGTATGGTGAAATATTAAGTTTTAATTGATGTAATCCGGGGCAATCGCCTTTCATGACTATGCTAAAAATCAAATTTTAATTACAAAACGTCAATCTGTAAGAATTATCTGCTTGAGCGTACAACTGTTCCCTTCTGCATAACGGTGGACCAAAATCCCATTTTACAAATAATACAAATCTTTGGTTAATTGTAGTCCAGCAGGTACTTATCAGTTTACAAGTACCTCGATATAATTCTAGAAATTAAAGCTCAGTTACTTAAACTTCCTAGTGATCCCACTGAAGTACCTACCCACTCAGTACTGTTTTGAGATATTGAGTATTTTGTATTAAATGAAATAATGAAACTTTTATAGAAAAAAACATACATAGTTTATAAGATAATTTCTAAACCTATTCCACTGCTTCCTTTCTATTAAAATAGACGGCAAAAGACTTAGTAAGGAACAGATCCGTGGCTAAGTAACGCCGGTAAATATTTCATTAAAAACTTTTATGTAATAGAGCGATGCAATTTTAACACATTAAATGTAATAAACATTAAAATGTAAATTGACCATATATTTACCCTCATGCAGCTGATTGAAAAAAAGTATGTTTGCAATAGCGAAATGCATATGGTCTCCATTGATCTCCAGGAAGCCTATGATACGGTCCCATTATGCAAACTATGGGAATCACTGAAAAACATTATAAGCAAACATTAAATAAGAGCCATAAAAATCTTAAATAATGGGGCCAAAGCTAGGATAAAACAGGAATTGACTGACAGCCCACATCACTAAAGGCCTCAAACAAGGATCTCCTCGAACCCCTCTGTTATTCATCCCTTATGTTGAAGAGGTCCTAAAAACTTGGAAGAGGAAGTGTAGGGGAATTGGTGTACAAATTAGTAATAAAGTCCTCAACAATTTACAATTTGCTGATGACCAGATGATAGTCACAAGTGAAGAAGAAGATACATGATAAGGAATATATCATGAATATATGATATATGATATAAGGAATATGTCATAAGATATATGATAAGGAAACTCCAGGAGGAATACGTAAGTAGGAATGCTTGGGGGTCTGGAAATGAGCAGGAAGAAAAAAGAGTACATGGCGATACATGCGAATACAACCCTTTCTTTCGAAAATTGGGAATTTGGAAAAAAAACATGAATGCAAATATCTAGGCAGATGGCTAACAGACGATAGAAGCTCCAATAAAGATGTATCAGATAAAACTGTAAAAGGTAGAAAAATTATTGGGAATCTTAATTCTGTTCAGTGGTGCAAAAAGGTTAACTTAAAAAAAAAAAAATAAATAATAATAATAATAATAATAATAATAATGTCTTACAAAAGACTTTGTTTATTTCTTCTGGTTTAGACCGTGTAGATAAATTTCTCGCCAACGTTTCTTCAACCATGCTGATGACTTCCTCAGTCCCATGCTGAGATGAGAATGAGCACATAAAAGAATGATGTTCCTCTCGTTGGTTGAAAGTGTTATCCTCTAAAGATTCGAAAAGTGGAAAATTACAAAAAAACAAGAAACGAAGTTATTGCCCGTGGAGATGGACTTTTGGAGAAGTTGTTGTGCTATTCCAGAATTCAGCACATCCCTAGTAGAACAATTAGGCAATTGGTTGATTAGGAAACAACAATATTGAAATGGTATGGTCAGTTGAAATGAATGACCATAGCACCGATGGCCAAAAATAATCTTCGAATATTGCCCTACGGAAAGGAGGAAAAGAGGACGACCAAAAAAAGATGGTTGCAGGCTGTGGAGGAGAGCATGGTAGCGAGGGGTCTTACAGAAGGAGACTGGAGGGATCGAGATCTGTGGCGAGACCTTTTAAAGACGTAAAATCCAAGTAGTTAAAAATCGTTAATAAAAAAAAATGCTTGAAAAAAATTCTATTCAGAATTTCAATATCGGCATACCTCTTTCTTGCATCACACTGCAATACATTATCGAACAAACAAAATCACAAAAAATTGAATGTAGGACATTTTAAGGAATTCTTATGTCATAACTCAAGACCTTAATATACTTCTTTTTTTCTCTTTACCTTATATCGGGTCGTTTCATATTAAATCCTTGTTTTTATCATATATGAAATTCAAAGCGGATTTAGTGGACTTCTGTAGTTTAGTACATTTATCTTTACAGATTATGATAATCTGTTATTAATTCTCTCTTTCTTGAAAATATTTACTATCACTACAATTGAACGAGCATCCTTTAGTATGGTTTCAAATATTCCAATGGATTTTTATGAGTTTAAGCTTGGAAGCTCAGCAACACAAGCTGCTAGAAACATTATCACCGCGTTCAGGGATGAGTTACGAAGTCCTTCCACACCCACCTTATTTGCAATCCAATAGATTTCTACCTTTTCAAAAATTTGGAAAACATCCTTAAGGGTAATTTTTATAAAAATGTTTCTCAAGCCAAAAACTCTTTATTTCGTCACAAAACCTTGAATATTTCAGGCTAAATTTTTTGGCAGATAATACATTAGATTGCTATTTTCTAAATAAGGAAACATTGTATAAGATACTAAAGGTTTCTTTTTCATTTTTCATATATTTCTTTTCCAGTCATTGGCTACCACTACGGCGTTGCACCTCAACACCTAACATGGACAAGCAGCTGACGCGGATGGTGAATACTGTCGGAGCCAGCCAGCGGAACAATAACCCTTCCGTCCAGCTGGGGGCTGCTAGTCGTTACGCTTTTCCGCCACGCTACGCTTTTATCGCCTAAATAAGCACTCTATTATATAAATAGGAAATTAATTTGTTATATTATCATCAGAAACTTCTCTGAAAAGGAAAGCATGGAGTACGGAATGAAAAATTTGGAGAATTTGTGCTGCTTAACGAGCAGTAGGTATAATAAAAAACGCCTCTCCAAAAAGGCCAAAATCAGGCACTACAATACAATGGTAAAACCAGTGATATTATATGGGACAGAGACTATGTGCTTTCATAGTTTAGATAAATTTCTTAAATAGAGAGAAGGATTCTTAGGAGAATCCACGGACCCAAAGTAACACCAGAAGGATACCGGCTGAAATCTAACAAAGAAATTTACTTTGAAATGAGTGACTTGGAAACAGAAATGAGGGTTAGAAGACTCAGATTTTATGGTCAAATGATAAGATGAACGAAGAGAGACTAAACAAAAAAAATTCACCAAATGTGTAGGCTACAAATTCAAAAAGGGTACACAGAACAAATAAAACAAGAAACATGGGATTATAAAAGATTTAAGGAAACAGAACGGAACACCAAAAATTTCTTAAAAAATATAGTATAATATAGCGGTGCTAGTGGCAGACAGAAAAAAATTTCCATCCAAGATCTGGACAGAAAGAATAAAAAGCTTCAGTGAAACCATGAGGCAAAGATGGGCCGAGAAAATAACTGAAAAAAAAAACCGCTGAATCATAGTCGCGTAGTCCTTCACGGCTGTTTCGCGTCCAATAAATAAATAAATATATATATAGACTCCTTGTAAGGAACAGTACTGTACACGTTGGGTACCGCACAACCTGAGAGCATTACAGGTCAGCATACCTCCTCAACCGCAGGGGCCAAAGCTCTTTAGTAACGCAGGCATTAGGGCTTTAGCAGTTAATACTGACTAAGCCACTAACTCCATCCCAACAACTTTTAGGAACAGCCATTTCCTTCTTATAAGCCTCCTTAAAGCTCCTAATTTCTTCGCGATACACCCGGCTTAGGGAGGATTAACCCTTTCAGGATCTGACTTTTATTAATTCAGGATGTATCTGACACACAACAATAAGCAACATTACTGAAAACAATTTGTTATAAGAGGAAACGCATTTATCCGAGTATTATAGCAGTTTTTCATTTAAACTTTCTGTGTTCTTCGTCTCTTTGAACTAAACTTTTAGTTAGTTACATAAGTGATTAGTGAACAATAGCTGTATAGGAGATATCTTGAATTATTAATAACAATGTTACACGAATTGAGAGAATTAGGAATTACAACAGATTATTTCTAAGAAACAATGTTCTTTTTCCGAGTATGAATGATTTTCTTTTCCAAACTCTTCGTGTAGTTTATTTCATACGCATCAACTTAAGTGACGATGTGTGAATTACCTAAAAGAAACTGGGAATTACATTACAGCAAAAGAAATCGACAAAAAAGGAAAAAAAAATTTATTGTTTTTATAATAGATATAATATCCTGTGAATTATTATTATGACATAAAAGTGTGAACCATAATATTTTAAAAAATAATGAAATCATCCATACTATCACATTTTTAGTAATAAATATGGTTAAAAAAAAACTTTATATTTCTATAAGCTTTCCAGAATTGCTGGGAACAAAAATGAATTAAGCATCTCTGGCGTTTCGTAAAATATCTTAATTTTTACAATATTGCTATTATCAATTCAAGAAAAATCCTACACAACAATGGGTCAAGAATATTTATAAATATAATAAATTTATTTTATATAAATTTATAAAAATCATTAACAACTACTTTTTTTTAAAGAAAATGGTAGATGTTTTATTTTCTAAACTCTTCGTGCTGTTAATTTATCTTTAAGGAAAAAATATATATCTTCTAAGTTTAGTAAAAAGGAATAAACTCTAGTTAGTATGAATCCTTAAACAATAAGATTCAGTTGTAAAAAAATCTATTCAAAATAAAAAAAGTGGTTAATTTTCTTCAGCTCAAATTATGAAAAAAGCTATATATATATATATATATATATATATATACGCAGTGAATTATCCATCAATGGATTAAATAACAGGGGTAAATCCGTTTACATCCATGGATTAAAAAAGTTAATCCAAGAAATGATTGAATGTGTTTTGTTACGTTACGAGACTATATTGCACATTAGTGAAAAAAATTAATTATAAATATAAGATTATGACAAACATATATATTAGTATATATGTTTATATTATATTAGTATCTATATTATATCTGAATGTACATATTAGTATCTTTAACGAAATAAGATTTTTCTATAATTTCTTTTCACTCAATACTCGTTAACTTTTGGCACCATTTGGTAGCTATATTGTTCTATAGATATTTATATATTATACAAATCAAATGTTTCTTTATCAATCCTTCATTCATATCATTGTCATATCACTTCTCGTTATTGAACAGTGATAAGTAAAATTTTTTGCATAGGTGTCTTATGCATGCGCCTTAAGCTGACGAGGTCCACACATATCTAGTGGAATAAACCTCAACAGCCAAACGGGCAGCCTTGCGCTGGCAAGAGCCCCCCCACTGCTCGTCCCGACGTCACGGCCCGTCCGGTTCGGCGTATCTAGTTCCATCACGTCGTTCCCAGCCATGGCTACCGGATCATTGCCTGTTGAAGAACCCAGTACCTCGATGGAAGTAACTGACGACAACAGAGGAGAGAAGAGGTCAGGAGGACCCACCGAAGAGGAAGTTTTCCAGCCGGTACCTAAGAAATTCAGTTCCAGACCCCCAGTCTACAAGAGACCTGCACCCTCTAAAGTTGCGAACAAATTTGGTACCTTAACTAATATCAGCAAACCAAGCACATCGGGGACCACCACGGCTACTAAGACGAGGCTCCCTCCTTCGATTGTGATCAGGCCTCCGATCTCGCAGCGAGAGCTCACGGAAAGGATGGACAAACTAAATATCACGAATTATGCCACCAATTCATCTGAAGCAGAACTGAGGGTATATTTATTTAACTATAAAGATCATAATGCCACCAGAGCCCTACTAAATACGGATGACACGACGCAGTACCGCACCTATGCCCCAAGAGGTCGAAAAAGTTTGTCCTCTACGGTTACGATATCGACGCAGACATGGAACCCATCACTCAGGAACTCATGATAGGCTTAACCGGGTTCAAATCTGCTAAGAAGTTGATGCGAAAGGACCCCACGGCACACTACGACCCACTGAGGGCATTTTGGTAATAACTGACCACACAGTCAAAATCGAAGACTTGAAGAAGCTAAGGTATGCAGGTCGTGTTAAATTTACCGCAACTGCCTTTAAAGAAGAACGTGGCCCTGTACAATGCTACCAGCGCCAGGAATACGGCCACACCAAGCAATACTGCGGTCGAACATGCCACTGTGACTGGTGCGGCGAGCACCACCTGCTGAACCAGTGTAAAAATCGCGGAGAAACTGCCACAAGCCAGAACTGCAAGGGCCCCCACCCAGCCTTCTCGAAGGAATGCCCAAAGAGACAAGAACTCCTGCGGTCCAAAGCAAAGAAGAAGGAAGCCGCCGTAGCAGCCACACCAGCATCAGGAAGGAAGCCTAGCCGCCCAGCCACCAAAGACACCAGCTATTCTCAACTCATTGGAGGAACACCTGCAGCCGAGCCAATCAGGTAAGGGACCGCTTGCCCACTCCTCTCCTACCCCCCACCACCTTGCTTACCTCCACCCCACACCTGAACCACCTCTAGTGACACAGCTCCCCTCGGTACCATCAGCTTCCCAGCTGGCACCAGGACAAGACCTCACCCTCTCCTGTCTCTTCGAGAAGTTCAACTTGATGATGCAGATGATGAAACAGATGATGTCTCAGATGATGTCTTTGGTGATGGATACCAGGCGACATGACTGAACATCTAGTCATCAATTATAACATCAGAGGCCTTCTCTCGAAGTTGGCCGAAGTTGAAATCCTCCGACAGCAGCACCGTCCATCGGTGGTGGCGCTGACGGACACTATGCTACCCTCCTCTGCTCGAATAAATTTCCATGGTTACACAGTGTACAGGGAGACCTGGCCTGTTAACAAAGGCAGGCGTTGCCATCCTCGTCCGAAATGATGTACCGTCTAGGAGGGTTCCTAGTCCAGTGTGTTCAACTGCCGGCACTCATATAGTCACTGTTGACATGCGGTTCAAGACCCGCTTAACGTTCAGCTGCGTCTATCGGAGGCCGAGAGCTGTTCATAAAGCTGTGAGGTTGTTGTTGCAACACGCCCAGTCAGTCAGTCGTTATATAGTCCTTGGTGACTTCAATGTCAAACACCCTGCCTGGCTATGTATCAACCATGACCCACTGGGGACGTACATTACCAAGACTGGACTAGTCGCCTACCACCCCGGGGTTCATACCTTCCGGCATGATTCCCTACCCAGATATACCTCAACTCTAGACCTCCGGGCTGTATATCGCTCCAATTCGGTCCGTCAGATCATCGGCCGATTGCATATATTTTCGGAGGTACCCCCGCAGCCCCGACTGCGAGCAAGTACCTCTTAAACAAGGCCGACTGGAAAGGATTCAGGGCTAGCATTGAGGAAAATCTCCCCGTGATCGATCGCCTGAGTACAGAGGCAGAGGTGGATAGGACGGTGCAAGTCATCACCACTACCATACTGGACTCAGCAAACCAGCATATCTCGAAGTTTAGTCCGCAACCCAACGCCATCAGGAAACCTCCAAAGCACATTCTTGCCCTCATTGGCCAAGGTAATCATCTGAGGAACATTCTCCAGCGCTCTCATGACTATGGGTTAAAACCGGCCATCAATGCGATGACCCGGCAGATAGCATCATGCGAGTCTGGAAAACTTCCCTCTGGCACAAAAAGTTTTACTTAGGACTCATGATGACCACCGCCAGTTCTGGCGACTCGTCAAAACCTACGTAACTAAAAAGAGGACAGTACACCTGACTTCCGGAGACGAACTAATGACGCCGGGGGAACAGGCTGAACGTTTGGCGAAGGTATACGAGGCGAGTGATGCTGCTCGGCTGGTAAATGCTACACCAATCCCTGAGGGACCACTTCCCTCCCCCAATCATAAATTTTTTCCACCTTCAAAGGTCTTGAATCGGTACTACGGAGCACTAAAGGTAAAAAATCCTCTGGGCTAGACATCTCTTATGTCATGTTGAAGATGCTCCCTAGAAAAGGTAAAGCCTTCCTATTGAACACCTTCAACACCTGTATGAGAATCTCATACTTTCCTGAAGCATGGAAAAAAGCCGTTATAGTACCACTACTTAAGCCGGGGAAGTCTGGTAAACTTCTCGTAAAGCTCCAAGCGCACACCATAGAGCAGATGAACATGAACAAAGCCACGGCCTTTATATCCCTTGATTGCACTCAGGCCTTTGACAGTGTGTCTCACATACTGTTACTCCGACGCTTGGAAGAGTTTAACTTCCCAGGCTCGTTATGCCGTCTAATCCGAAGCTATCTTAGCCGAAGATCCTTCGTCGTGCGAGTCGGGGAAAGTTACTCTACTTCTAGCAACACCACCCGTGGAGTACCACAAGGGTCTGTACTGGGGCCACTGTTGTTTGTGATATTCACAGCACCCGTGGTCTCGATTCAGCATGAAGAAGCGGTAGTAGCGAACTATGCGGACGACATAGGGATTTATGCTTCAAGTGCCAACGCTCGTCATGCCCTTAAAAAGGCACAAAAGGCGTCGGTGTCAATTATTGATGATTTAAAGCTGAATGGCATCAGGGTGAATCCGTCTAAGACGGATGCCATCGTGATGTCATTTCAGGAAGGTAAAAAAGCGCCTCCCGACGACCTTCACAATTGAAGATGAAGATCGAGTGTATCTAACTCTATACTCTACCTTGGCGTCCATCTTGATAGGCATTTTACCTTCTCGAGTCACGTCAGGGAGAGGCTGAAACTGGCCCGACAAAAGTCCAATAGGCTCTATCACCTCCTCACTTCGCCCCAACTGTCGTTACGGCTTAAATACCAAATTTATAAATCAATTATTAGACCAACGCTGCTCCATGGTGCGCCGCTCCTTAAACATATTTATAAAACCACACTAAAAAGTCTACAGCAGTTCCAGAACTCCATCCTTAGGCGTATAGTTAAAGGCACGTCGCTCCAAAGGGTGCGTAATACTAAAATCTATGAGGAGCTGAAACTCCCGTCTATACCGAACTACATTAGCCAGAGGCACATCAAATTTTTTGATGGGCTGAAGGCGTTTAGCAACCCATTCTTTAGAGACATAGTTCCCCCTCGCAGACCTGGGAGGTGGCAAGGCAGTGTCCCCTTGGTCGACGTGCTCTCATTGGCCTAGGGATGAGGTGAGGACTCCCTTGTCCAAGCCTTTCTTCCTTTCTACCTTCCTCTCCCCCTTTCTTCTTCTTCCTATCACCTAATCCCTTAAAGCGGTCTCTCCCTGCTTTGAATGTATAGAATCAGCGGCCCTGGCCGATTTAGAGAACCGGCTCATACTATGTATTGCTTAAAATAGCTCCGGGTAGAAAAAGTACTATAATTATTTCCGTATATATATATATATATATATATATATATATATATATATATATATATATATATACATTGTAAATTTTTTTTTTATATAAATAAATGGACATTCGAAACAAAAAAATATATTATACTATACATTATAATGTACGTGTGTGTGTGTATATATATATATATATATATATATATATATATATATATATATATATATATGTATATATAAAACCTTGTTTTTGCTTTTGAATCTTAATAAAGTCAGGTGAATCCAACTGTTAGGATTCAGGACTGTTAGGACTTTATTAAGATTCAGCCCAAATCTCTGTGAAACGAGATGGAAGATAAAGGCTTTAAAAATAACTTACAAGGAATTAAAATAGAGAATTCATTAAGGTAACCTAACCAGGGAAGGTTATCTCAATGATAGTAGTGATAAGAATGATAACAGCTTGGAAAGAGTTTTCGCCTTAAAAAAAGGGCTCTCTCCTTATCTCGCTGTTTGTTTAGATTAGCTTCCATTCTAGAACATTACTTTATTTAATAATGAACAAAATAATTACTTTTATAAGCTTATATTATTTTATCTCTATTTTTTTTTCCAGCGTTCTACAATGTAAGGATGTAATCTTTATTCAAAATTTCCTAAAGAGATATACTCAATTAAGAGAAAAGATATGTCAATTCAAATCAATAGACAAAACCTTATTTAATTTATAATTTAATTAAAATTAAAATATTAATATTTAGTTAAAGGGATGTGTAAATTACTGAGTTGTTATTTTGAAGGTTCCGGGTTGAAATCAGGCTGTTTCAAATTATTAATTTGTTAAAAATCACGAATGGACCCTATGGAATCTATAGATGGTACAGTCTCTACGATGTATTAAACCAAAGAAGAGAGTGGTGTTGTTTAATTTCCAATCATTGAAGTTTACTATTCCAGTTTATATCCTCGAAATGACGCCAAAAGGAAGTAAAAAAATAGACTGAATTTCGAGAACGAAAAATAAAATATCATCATCATCAACAATTAACAAGATATTACTAATATGTATTCTTCAGATATGTTTACTGCACACATATACGACCGAAAAAGACTAAGCCATATACTTTAATATGGAGAAAATAACGTTCTCTTTAATCACAAAAACTGATGGAGTTGGATGTTGAAATAAATACATTTATCCAAACTAGACTGAAACGACAAGAAACAGCTCGCCGCTTCAGGCTACTTTAACATTTACTAGACAAATGCTCTAAACTCTCAATTAATTACAAAAGACTCATATACATGACAATCATTAGACTCATCAG
Organism: Arma custos; assembly: GCA_037127475.1. Classification (NCBI taxonomy): domain Eukaryota; kingdom Metazoa; phylum Arthropoda; class Insecta; order Hemiptera; family Pentatomidae; genus Arma; species Arma custos. The sequence goes on from CM073765.1 coordinate 48,856,199, forward strand.
ATCTTAAGGAATTGAGCTTTGGGGCTCCACTAAGCCATCGAATTCCTCTCGTATTCAATCCTTACAATCCAAAATCCTTCGTAAAATCCTCAATGCTCCTTGATACGAATAGTCTTCCATATTTGCCCTAAATCGATATCAATTTTTTCATGAAAAACTTTATTCCCACTAAAAACCACTAATTTTAAATTTAGCAATCTTTTCAATTCCTGATAATCCTCCGAGGCGTCTGAAAAGAAGATGGCCTCGTGACCTTCTAAGTTGAATATGTTATTAGAGTACTACCACTGGATAGTTTCTCTACTTGCCTATATTCATGACAATATTTACCATTCCTGTGATTTACATGGATTGATATAATAAAATTGTGAATTTCAATGAATACACTATTAAAACAAAAAACCCATAACATTTCCGTTACTTTAAGCTACTGTTCTGTTGTTTTTTTTCCAACTAGTTTTTTAATTATTTATGTACGTTTATCATTTGTTATTTTTTAATTTAATAGAACAGATCTTCTATCTCTCTTACCTGTACCAAAACAACCCATGAAAGGTCTGGGGTTCAGTACATGGTAGAGACTGCACTGTTTCATGGACAACGGTTCTGCAAGGAGGTGACTTGTCCTAGGTCACGCTCAACCGCCAGATTTTCCCCCTTATTTTGGGTACCCTATTTTTAATGATATTTTATAGAGGCTGGGTGGGCCCCAGGAGGGTCCTAGATCCGATATGATCCATCTCCTGTCGAAAACAGACTAAATAGAAGTAACTGCCTGCAGCAGGATTTGAACCAGGATTTCCGGCATGGCTACTCAGTGCTTTACCATTGAGTTACTCCGCTCCCTGACCTTTAAATAGGAGAGCGATAGACGAGAGATTTAAAATAGCGAAAACAAAATGTTGTTTATTTTTTAATCATAAAGGTTTAATAAAAAAAAGTGTTACCAACTAAATTCCCATAATAAAGCCGGGATATTTCATTTGCAGCAGGTATTTAAAGTCCGTCAGGAAAGAGAATGTATTGTTGCGAAGGGAGAATATTGTTTAATTAAAACAGAAATGCCATGTACAAAAGTTCCTCTTTATTCGATTCGATGAGAGACGAAAATTCGATGAACTGCGTTGTTGGAATTCTAAACTGAGAGAATTATTACGTCTTCATCAGATACAAACGAGTGCCTATTGATCATTGACTACAATTTTAATTAATTTATTAATTCGACGAAATTAAACACACAATCTTAATATCCAATTATTATTAATATGGCTCAATGATTAAGTCATTAACTAGCGACTCACCCCAGCTTTGCTCGGGTAATAAAGCATATTATGCCTACATAATTTGTCTGTGTAATGTATTTTTTTTTGCACGGGATTAGACAGCGTCTTCGGTGAAACCCATCGATATTCCAACCCATTTACACAAAACCTCGACAAATTATATACCTAAACCTTCCTGGTGAATCACTTTATCTATTGGTGTAAGCCGCATAAAAATCCGTGCAGTAGTTATTGAGTTTACCGCGAACAAACGCGGCCGAGGACTTTGTTTTGTATGTATAGATAAATACAATAAAGTATTCGATGTAATTGCTAATGATATACGGATTCGAAATTTAATAAAAGAAGGATAATAACTATCATTTGTTTGATTAAATCTGTATACTACAACCCAAGAAGGGTCTGGTGTTCATGGTAGAGACTGTACTTTTTCTTTGACAACGTTTGTGCAGGGAGGTGATTTATCCTAGATTAGATTTTTCACCTTACTTAGGGTATCCAAGTTATACAGGATGGTTGAGCCCCATGAGGGTCCTAGACCCCTCCGCTAACAGATTAAATAAAAGTCTGCCATCGAGCGGCATTTGAACCCAGGATCTTCGGCAAGGCAACTCAGCGCTCTCATGTGTTTGTTTTATTAACTGAAATCAAAAGTGTTAAGCCTTATTTTTAAAAAAATGATCGCTTCTCCGATTATTGATATATTTTTTCGTGATACTAGGTAGAAAAGTGTAATTTCCGTAAAATGGCGGCCCCAAGCCTGAACTTTGCCAGGTGCTCGATGAAGATCGCTATTCTAAGTATACACGGACAGGCAAAGGTTACGACTCTCAGTTTACCATCGTCCGATTAGCCATAGTAGCCTAAAGAGAGATCAAATTTAAATACAAAAATAATGTAATCTATCTTACAGACAACAACGGATTAGTACGTTTAAAAAAAATTATGTTTGTATTTAAGTAGTCTTTATAAAAAAGGTTTTAAAAAATTTTCAAACCTTTTAAATAAAGTGGCTTGTTATGTAGTGTGGATCCAGATCAAAGGAGGTTATAAAAAAATTGTTATCCACCACTCACTCCAGTTTTTGCCAGTCCTCTCGATAAAGCTGCTCAGTTTATAGTTGTTTATTAAATAAAAAACTCGAATAAAAATTTAAAAAATCATTTAGTTTGTAGGGTTCTGTGCATACTGGAGACTTTACTGTTTCTTGGACAATGGTTGTGCAGTAAGGTAGTTTGTCATAGATCACGCTCAACCGCCCCATCCCCCCCTTAATTTAGGTACCTAATTTATATAGGCGAGGTGAGCCACAGAAAGGTTCTAGATCCCATAGAATCCATCTCCGGGCGCTAGCAGATTAAATAAAAGGCTAGTAGCGAGCGGGATTTTAACCCAGGACCTTTGGCATTGCAACTCAGTGCTCTATCACTGAGCCACTCCGCTCCCTAAGTATATATTTGTAGAGTTATGTACAAGATTTAAGTCCTGACTCTCTCACGCAATATATTCGCTAAGGACGAGGTTCTTGAAAGTATCAGAACTTTCTCGCTACTCTCCATCACGAGAACTGATCTTGTAACTTTATCGTAAAATAGAAATGCTCTTAGTTGTATAACTTATAACTAACTTAGGTCTGGGAACAGATCTCGGTATATAATTATTTTGAATAAATTAAATATTTCTATACTTCTTTTCTACAACGGCATATAATTCTTTTCTTTACTTTAATTCTTTACTCTTCTACCTATTACATCAATAATTAAAATAAAAACTGCACCACAAAGATCCATGAAGGTCTAGAATACAGTTTTTGGTGCACATAGTATATTGTATTTCTGAAATAACGGTTGTGCAAGATAGAAAGATTACAGTCGACCATCAGATATTGCCTACAGAAGCTTTTTTCTCTATCTACCCTAAGGATGCCTGAATAGGCGAAATAATGTACAGATAATTTCAGTTTCTGTTTTAGATTTGAGACTTAAGGGCTTTTCGTTGGAATTTTTTCCGCGGTCTTAACATTTACGTAAGGTCTCTTTTTATTTTTCAATATTTATAGTCATTTATATTTATATATATAGGTTACTATATTGGATATAGTAACCTATATCCAGCTATTCTGTTACTGGTTGAGTGCAGAATTGTTATGGTATATTTTTTCTCTCTTTAAATAAGAAATATTTATTTATATGAACCTTGAACTAAAGTTACATATCATTATCAAGAATAAATCTTTATTAAAACAGGAGCGTAATAAATTTCATTAACAGAGATTAATGGGATAAAACGAGGAACAGACTCTACCGACCGGAACAGATGTTTTACTGCAGAGGAAGCTGTTTTTGCGGAGCGTTGTGTTCGCCATTCCATTGGTCGAATTCAGGCAGTTACAGCCGAATGAAATATCGCAGCTTTTTGCCTGCTGATATCTCGAACAATCTTTCTCGACTGTCGCAATACATTCATGCACCATTCCAGAATTATATTCAATTCCCTTTACTTCAGCAGCATTATAAGTACTCATATAAATTTTATACAGATCGATTTCCTACTTCGATGTAAGTGCTTTCCTGAACTAGTTTAAAAGTAAATTGACATTTCTTCTTCAATTACTCCCTAGTCTATTTGCGCAAGGTTTATTTTTCGTTTAAAGTAAAAAAGATTAAAAAAATTAAAAATTTATTATAAACAATTGGTTAGCAACATAATGCTTATCCATACTATTACGTAAACCTTTTTTTTTTTTAGTTCAAATCACATCCTACAAATATACAAAAAAAGAAATACGATACGCGGTTATTTGGACAATAAAACACGTATTCCATTTGAAAAGTAGAGATTCGAAATTTTGTAATTTACAATGTATTTCCTAATATCCTATTTACAAGAAACAAAATCTGTACCACTACAACCCAGGAAGGGTATTGCAGGGACGTGATTTGTCCGAAATCACCCTCAACCATCAGTTTTTACGCTAATGTTAAGGATAACTACTTTATAGAGACTGGACGAGCCCATGGAGGGTCTGTAGATACCACAAAATCCATCCGAGGTTGTTAACGGATTAAATAATTTATCTTTCAGAGCCGGATTTAACCCGGGACCTTCAGCAGAGCACCTTAACACACCACGCACTGAGCCCCCCCTCCTATCTTAAATAAGTAATCAAAATTATTACAAAATTTTTGTTTCAAACCACACCACATACACATACAGACAGGTGACACTTATTGATTTTCCGATATTTGTTATTAAAATTATTCACTATCGCTGAACTTAGTACATACATACATACATACATTTATATATATATATATATATATATATATATTTTATATATATATATATATATATATATATATATAGAGAGAGAGAGAGAGAGAGAGAGAGAGAGAGAGAGAGAGAGAGTGAGAGGGGGAAAAAATTTCATATAGATAAAGATATATATTAAGAGAAAAACAGATAAATGCAACTGAAAAAATTCATATACTCGATAAAAATCAATTATCATTTTATGCAAATAAAAAAAAAAGAAATATTTTCTTTCAGCATTTCCTGATAACTTATTTCTCCAGAAAAGTATTTCAGGATAAAAAAGGAAAAATACCAATTTAAAAGGAAGCGTAGACGGTATCCAGAATCGTAAATAATGATTGGGAAGTTGGAATGGGAAAAAGAAATAAGGCATTTATAGAAGTTATTTGTTTGGGAAGGGGTGGTAATATAATCTGTTGCCATGGCAACCCACCCCAATCAGCCCAACAATGGCTACCGCTCTTAACAAGCCGGCTACAATCAATTCCGGCTAATAATATTCTCAATGGAGATTCTGCTCACCAAGTAGGAACATTTCTCCTTTATTTATTATAAATGAAGACACAGCAAGAATTTCTTGTTCTTTATGAAACAATAATAGTGCATTTAAAAAAGTGATCCTGAAAAAAAAATGGTAGATATTTGTACTGTTTCTATGGTTGTGCAGCCAGGTGATTTGGCACAGATTACGCTTAACCACATAGTACTTCCTCCATTTAATTATATAGCGGCTGAAAGATTCTGGGATACTCCTTGTGGTCATTCAGCCTCTATATAGTTGGTGCCCGAATAAGAAGAAACAATTTGGGCTCTCATCTAAGACACCTCTGTTCCTGCATTTTAATTAGTAGTTTCATAATATTTAACTGTTTAATTTAATTTAAATAATAGTTAACTGTAATGCTCATAGTAGAGAGAATATAATTTATTCTTGGAATATATTTTAATTTTATATAATCTAGTAAAAAATAAAATGTTACAAATCATTATACATGATCAAGTGTCAATGAAGATTTGATTTATCAAACAGTAGATATTTATTATTCAAGACATCAATTTTTAGTTTCTACTTCCAAGAAGAAACTTTCTTAATTTCTTCGATTTTTAATTACTATAATTTATTCTTAGGATGTATAAACTCGATATATAGTGATTAACTATAAAATTAATTCAATATACATTCTTAGCTAGGTCTAACCTGACTGCGAAGTCCTGCGTTCAAACCTGCACGGACCTGAAGCTCTCAAAGTTCAAAATAGAGAAAATAGAAAGGTTTACAATAATATATTCTAATTTACAAACTTTACTTAATTTAAAAATTTAATTTTGTGATAAATCGTAATAAAAACTTCATGAACTATGTTCAGCAGAGTACAAATATAAGAAGTGAATTGACATATCACTTTTTTTTTTCGATTGTTAACTATATTATTTACTATGCAAAAGCAGAATCACTACATCACCTATTCTTTGACTTAAAGGCGGCCTAAGATAGCGTTAATAGAGATAGTCTTTATAGAGCGTTGAGAGAATTCAACAATCCCACCGGCCTTATTTCCTAATAAAAATGATGTTATTCAGATCCAAAATAATCGAAGCGATGGTTTCCCATCTGAAAGAGGGCTACGTCAGGGTGACAAAAAAAAATGTAGATAATAGAAAAAAAGTAAAGCTCAATGAATACGAATTTTAAATTAATGAGCTAGAAGTAACAATTTTTTTTTAAATATCAACTTATGATTTTATGATAAAAAATAATATGATTTTAGAATCAAGAACCAAAATCTTGTCCCCACACTCTATAGCTCTACAGACTCTCTCTCATGGAAAGCCTATACAAGCTGAGAAATGTTTCAATTTTAGGATCCTTGGCTCGAAGTGAAAAGCAGTGTATATCCTAAGACTGTAGGGGAAAGGGATAGAAAGGCTATCAGTGACAAGATGATAGATACCAGCTGGCTGATATCCTCCTGATATAGGAGGCACAGATTTGGCGGTGGCGGGAACCCATCAGCTGCTGTCACCAGGCAACAGTCAAACTTATTGCCCCTTCCTCCACCTCCAGATCAATTGCAACCTCTTTCTGTAGGAGCAGATGGCCAATCATTTTTCCCTTTCTTGGGGATCAGAGGGGGATAAACTACGCCCTTATATATATACGTTCACATAAAATAATTACTAGAATATTCTAAGAAAAAAATCATTAGTTTAATTTAGATTGAAGAAGGATGGAAACTGCGAAGTAAAAGTGAAAACTAACAGAAAGTGGAGAGAATCTCGGGTTTCTGTATTTGACTGTTTCTAAAAGTAGAAAACAACTACAAGGTGGACTTAAGAAGTAAGGGAAGATTTGGAATGTCGAACAGAGTCTCACCCCTTAAAAGTAAGTGAATTCAGAAGAAGATTGAAACATCTGGAAGGGTTTCAGGATAAAGAATGGCCAGAGAAGGTTGGACGAAATTGGGTAGAAGAGTAGAAGAAACGTGTCAGTGGCGTGGGGAAATATAGGAAGTAGAGAAAACACCAGCAGAGTAAAGGAAAAGATATGGATTTAAACTATAATGCTAAGGGAAAACTTAAAAAAATAAAACCTCCATTAAAACTGATTTATGGATCACAGACAGCAACCGCACCACAAGATTGTTACCATGTAGTTCAGAAGAGTTGAGTTCATAAAGGGTGGAACAAGATTTTTTTCTGAAGAATCGTTGGTGGGCATATTCCATTTTTTCTTCACTAACTTCAACATTGTTATAACAGCATAAGAAGTAGTACATACGAAATAAATGAGATTTCCAGGATAAAATTGCGGATCAAAATTTGACTTTATCACAATGTTCGCTAGTTTCAGTTTGATGAAATGATAAAGAATCAAGCAATGCAAAGAAAACGCTAGGATAATGAATACAAACAAGCTGTGTCACTACAACCTCGGAAGCGCATTGTGTTCGGTACATGGTACAATAATGTTCTAAGACAACTTCGCCAATATTTTCTCCCACTTCAGCTACCACCCCCAATTAAGACAGACTCAGTAGAGTCCGATTGAGCCACAGGACGGTCTCAGGATCCCACAGAGTAGATTCAGGGTGTCATTCGCATCTCTATATTTTAACGAGTACTTGACACCTTAGAGGCTTAGGACACCCTATCTTAAGTCCCTTTCGAAGGACGGCATAACGAACGATTTTAGGATAACCAAAAATCATAAGAACACCTGTCAGGCTGCGAACCCGTGACCTAGGACTTAGAAGGTTGATATCCTTACGACTACACTACATCTGACCTCATTCTTGTCATCCGTAACGTACACTGTTGTAAAAATGTCAGTACTATGGCACAGAGAATTGAAATAAATTTAAAAAAATAAAAGCGACTTTAGAATGTAATCGTAATACGGTAATAAGATTTTAGTATGGAAAACCGTAAGGGACTTACGGTTGTAATATGGCATGATTCAGACCACTGTAAATTCAAACCATTGTTCGTGAAGTGCTAATATTAAGACGATTAGATTTCTATAGCCGAAGGCTAGGGGGTTGGAGGTAGTAGGCATTACTGTGGTTGAGGTGAAGCTCTCCAGAGGTCGGGGCATTAACAAACAGTTTAATACAGCCTCAGCTTGGGTTAAAGTCAACTTCACGAGATCAAGTTATCTAAGCATCTTGGATTTCTGCTTGATGCATACTAAAGCAATTATAAATGATTTATATATCTATTATATATACAAAGAAATGTATACATACATAGCGTTATAAACTCAATGCTATTACAAAATTATGTTATTAAAAACATATAGGCGTAAGTAGCTTTTCCAGGTTATTCTATACTAAAGCCTTCACGGCACTGTAGTTAGGCCATCCCGCATGACTTGTACATGTGCATCATACATACATATTTCTCTCTCTATATATATAATCTCTCTATATTATATATATATATAAATAATATATTACATTTATATATACATACATACATATATATATATATATATATATATATATATATATATATATATATATATATTATAAATATATTATATATATATATATATATATATATATATATTTAAATATATATATATTATCTATTATAATGTATCTATAAATGTAATATATTATTTATATATATATATAGATAGATAGATAAATTATTTTATTGAAAACATATAGACCTATATATACATAGGCCAATATGTTTTCAATAAAATAATTTTGTAATAGCATTCAATTTATAATATTTTATATAAATATAAATTATCAGTGTTAAGTATACACTTGTATGAAATGTGCCAATAAATTATGCTTCTTTCAATGGGTTATTGTGAATGAAAAGGTCCAAAACATTATCAAGACTTTACAACATTTATTAATAATAATAATGAAATACGTAATATATATAAAAGTGGGATCACATGAGTATTAGTGGTTACAATAACCTCTATGCCCAAGGTCACGGGTTCACATCCCAGGCTTTAGAATTTCGTGGAATTTTGTGGAGTAGAAAATCCTAGGTTACACCGTCCTTCAGAGGAAATGTAAAATGCAGGTCCCAAACTTTTGCCCAGACAGGTAGTGGTTAAAGACGCCTATCATAATTGTACCTGGATTAACAAAATTTAGGTCTCCAGCAATAGCCGCAAATATACAAATTCATTTTAGTAGAGCAAAAATCTATGTTAGCAGGCCATACATTTCTGTCAGAAATAAGCCCTTTTTTCATAATAATCCTCTTCCACGCTCAACCGTCAGATTTTTTCTCTTTATTTTAGAGTACCCAATTTATAGAGGCTGAGTGAGCCACCGGAGGTTATCCGAATCCATCAGGGTCCACCATTGGCTGTTAACCGATTAAATAGTTTATGCTGCGGATTAGTGCCTGCTACCTTCGACACAGCAACTCAGTGCTCTAGAAATTGACCTAGACCTGTATATATATATATATATATATATATATATATATATATATATAATAGTTATTTGAAATTAATAAATTAATCATACATTACGAAGAATTAATCAAATTTTAAAAAATACATATAACCTTATTCTCGTGGTATAAAAAACTTCAAATAAGAACCGCCATTGGACACAAACAAATCCCTCCAGGTTATGCCATGTTTAACATGAATAATCCAACTTGGCGCTTGTGGATCTTTCTGCTTAGACTGGAAAAGATTTTAATAAGTTTGAGGTTTTATACCTTGTGTAAATAGTTACCAGCTCAGGTGGGTTTCCGTTGAACTTAACGATCATCGTTTTGCTAACAAAAATTTGAATAAAAAAAAATTGTCTTCACCTTTTGGGCATAAACCGATTGGTTTTTAATAAAAACAGTAAAAATTGTAGCATTATGTACCACTGAAGAGTCTTGGGTTCAGTACATAGCAGGGACCGTACTGTTTATAAGCCAACGGTTGTGCAGAGACGATTTGGATCATGCTCAAACGTGAGGTTGGACAGAACTTTCTGAAATTTAATCTTTCGCATAGTTTCCACGAATATCAGAGCTTTTTTTTTTTAATTTTTAATGTGGATGCCATTGGACTATATATTTGTAATTATTTCATTAATTTGGTAAAAACATTTTCCGGTCAAATTTTCTTTATTTCAAAAACGTGTCGACTACATAGCCATTTTCAATTTTTCTTTTTTTTCATAAGCTTAGTTTTACCACTTACAAGTCCATATTAGATTTTTCATTCTACCAATTCTGTAATTTAACAACATAAATAATATAAAAAACAACAACGATACAATAAATACAACAGTTATAAAAATATGTCCTGAAAGACTGTAATTAAGTATAGATACCTTTATATAGATGTCCAAAATTTTAAAATATTTCTTACTTGGAGTTTCATTATTCTCCATGGTCAATTTCTAATCTTATGATTAGACTTTGGACTGTAATAATATATTTTATTTATACCTCGATACTATTTTAACTTAAAAAAAAAAATATAAAATTCCTAAAAATTAACCAATACAAATGAGCTAATTATTTTTAAATTATTTTATTTATAGTTTATATTAATCTGTTTTTTTTTATTTTAATTTCTAAAACTTGGGTTAAAACTTTCGAAAAGACCGAGTTTATGGCAATTGCATATACTGATACAAGTCCGCTTTTAGTTGACAGGGAGGCCTTTAAACAAGTAAATGTATTCAAGTACCTGGGATCTTATCTGGATGCAACCGGTTTGTCCGAAAGTGTACACGAATGCTGCATCCGGTCCTCTGGAGATGTACAGAATACTTTATTTTCACAGTCATAGTGGAAGCTATTCTCACATATTCCACGGAAACCTGGACTATAAGCCCCCATTTGTACTCGAAGGTACGTGTCACCAGGCTGGATAAAGTAAGAAACGAAGAAATTCAACAGAGGATGGATGTGGTTAAATCTAAAAATGGAAGGATCGGGGCTCGCCGCCTAAGATGGTTCGGTTATGTGATGAGAATGGCGTTCGAATGTTGGCCAAACCTAGTCCTGAATATGGTTCCAGCAGGGAGGAGAGGACGCGGACGTTCCAGATGTTTGGTCGAGGTCTCCAGGAAGAGAAAGGATGGATCGGGAGACATGGTACTCTGCTCTGACAATTTGAGTAAAGTATTTCTATAATTCATTAAGAAACAAGTCAGAGGGCAAAGCACACCATTAGCATTAACCAAGTTAAAGTATCCATGCATCTGCAATCTTTTTACCGAAATCAACTTAACCAAAGATAACTTTGAAACGCTACAGTCTACCATATATTGTACCCGTATACCCATCGTGGTTCGATGCGGTATATTATATTTTTTTACCATTTACTTTAAACTTTTGGATTAGAATTTCCATAGTAACTAAGGGTTAGGTAAATATAAATGTTTTATTTATAGGATTTTAAAATATAACCAATTTAATAATGGATTTTAGTTTAACTGTATAATGTGGTAAATTGATAGCACTGCTTACATTAACCCGTTTTGCACTTAGAAATAAAAAACAAAGTATAATTTAGGTTAATTATTATTAACTATTAATTATTAATATAGATTATGGATGTAGTAAAAAAGTTGACAGGTATATTAAAACAGAATATAAAGGCCCACATAACGTATGTTTGGAGGCAGAGGGTGGGAATATGAGGAATTAGAATCAATGACAGGGCAGGCGGGGTGAACATCCCCAATCCTCTATCGACCCTGGACTCAGGCCAGCAGTTCAGGACCTCTTTGTGTTAGTTCCTGGAGGCTCCAAGGATATCCAGGACCAAATTAAGGAGAGCCAAAGGAAGATAAGGACAGATCTTTAAGAAAAAATGGTTCAGTAATATATCTCGATTCGGAACAAAATTCAGGATAACAGGGCATACTTTTTCTTTGATGATTTTTAAAAAAAAATTTTTGATTATCGATTATGGACAGGTTTTGGATATACAATTATGAACTCACACAGCATAATAAGTATGTAAACCTGAAAAAAAAAATCGATATCAGTTCCGCTAGTTGTCATTTCGAGTAGAGTCACGAGAATTGTTTACGTTTCATTCGTTTACTTTTTAATATTCCCCAATAAAACAAACAACCGTGAGCTTTAGTATAGGAAAAAAATAGTTATGGGAAATATGTATATTTCGGTTATCGGTTTGAATAACTTTTCGAAGTGTAGATGTTTATTGGATACCAAAACCACCAGAAATCCCATCTTCAGCAGGCTTTGATCGAGTCTGGCATCCGGGTCTGCTGTACAAACTCCGTAAATTCTTAACTTCTACTTACTTCCCTATTATCAGTTCCTACCTCAGTAATAGAACATTTAAAGTAAACCATAATTTTTCCTACTTTTCCCTCTTTACCCAGTTTGCCGGTTTTCCTCAAGGTAGTATCCTGGGACCCACCCTATACACGATGTATACAGCTGATATCCCAACCCATCCAAGAACTGTCCTCAATGCTCCTTATTATGTCACAAACAAACTCATCCATCATGATCCTAATATCCCATATGTTGCTGATTAAGCCCAAACTAGATACCTTTTTTTCCATGACAAGCACCATACACACTTGAATCCGCTATTTTCTCAACTTGCTTACTATACTATTCCTGATAACTCTCCGAGGCGTCTGGAAAGAAGATGGCCTCGAGACCTTCTACTATAGAACTTTATTAGAGTGATACAAATGGGTAGGTTCTCCACAAGTGGTTTTTTTTTTCATGTAATTTGTTCATAAAAAGCAGATTTAATTGCTGTAATATTATTACAGTTGTAATTATCAATAAATTAATCTAAAAGAAGTTGTTTATTGAAACCGAAAACCCGGGGTCTAAGGTCTAGTACATAAGTACTATTTCATTGACAACGGTTGTGTAGGGAGGGTGATTTGTCCTTGATCACGCCAGGTTTTTTTCCAAATTAAAAGTATCCACCTTAAAGAGGTTGGTTGGTCCCAAGGAGGATCTCCAAATACGTGGCTGTTAAAAGATAAAATACTTAGACCCTAGACTTGTTTAGCAACGCAGCGCTCTTCCCCTGAGCCCCTCCGCTCATCTATATATTTAAAATATTTATTATTAAAATATAAGGGTTAAGAAATGGTGTAAGTTAATTAAAATAAATAACTAGTAAACGAGTTGCAATACAATGCCATTCTCGGGAACAAGGACATCGTCAAGTTTATCAAGCCCCGTAGAATTAGTGACATGCTAGAGCATATTCAACGTATGAATGATGACGTATGATGCCAAAAAAAGATGACCCATGTTAGAATCCATGCCAAAAGAAGGAAGGGACGACCACGTAAACGCTGGCTTCAATGTGTAGAAGACGACCTAACACAAATTAACATAAGAGGCTAGAGAAAAAAAGCTTTAAATAGACAGGACTGGAGTAGGACTGCAGAGGAGGCCAAGGACCATCCTGGACTGTAGAGCTGTGTGTGGACTGAGTTACTATGTTGTTTAAATAGATTTAAAAGTATCGATCTGATCCAGAAAAAATTAAGTATTTAGCATTTTATTTTGTTCAGTTATTCCTAATAATAATCGACAAGTTATAAATATATACATAATATATTTATTATTAATTAATAATTTCCATGATTATACAATAATTGATATAGCTAACAGCGGTCCTATCGGATGTAATCCATTGCTGAATTGGCCCGATATAGATTCCATTCAGAGGCTTCCTAATCCGCAGATATTGAAGGTTCAATATCAATTCGGTGTATTTGGAAAATCCCGGCCCCTTTCTAGCCAGTATATTAGAGCCCACCCTCTGTACAACGGGTATCTCCTGCGCTATACTCGATGGGCCTAGGTTCGAGTCTCGTCGGCAAAACAATATTGAATAGCGGGAATGAAAGATACAGTGGTAAAAGTTATATCAATAGGTTCTCATTTCCCCTTATATCAACAGAGATTCTTCAACTCACTAACTTACATTTTCGCAAAATTTTGCACAGGTATACGATGCATTATACCAACAATTGGAGGCTACGAACCGATTACGATTTAGAAAAAAAAATTGAGGGTTGTTCTATGTTTAAATTGATTAAATCCGGTTGTGACAGACAAATGACTTGATATATTAGCGGCCTCAGATTAACCATGTGGGATCTACAGACCTTCTTGGGTTTCACTCCCTTCAACCTCTATAAAGTGGGTACCCAAAATAAGAGGGGACTATCCGGTGGTTGAGCGTGAACTAGTACAAATCAACTTCCAACACAATCCTCAACTTTTACAAGAAATAGTACAGTCTCTACCATGTACTGAACCCAAGGCCATTCATAGCTTGTGGTCCTACAGTTTTTTTTTCGTAAATCATAAAGGATTTATGAATTGCTAAGGGAGCGGAGTGACTCAGAGGAACAGCGCTGATTTGCTCTGCCGTCCTGGGTTCAAATTCCGCTAGCTGGCAGATTTGTATCTGTTGGTACCCGCAGATGGATCCTGTGGGATATAGGACCCTCTCGAGGCTCACCCAGCCTCTATAATGTAGTATATAAATCGGGCGCCAAAAATAGGGGGAAATCTTAACTCAAAACTGCCAATTTTCCTTAGAAAATAATTAAGTTTTATAGCTTTCGAAGGCTATATTTGAATGGCATGACCTTCTCCCTTAAATTTCCGGTTTCAGAACCTCTGTAGCCTGGATTTAAATATGCCGTGCTGAAAACATCACAACATAATAATTAAACGAATCATAACTTTAGAAACACAGTGCCACGCATGAAAGAGTATTCGAGTGAATATCCAGAAACTGGTTAGTAGAGGAAGAGTCGAGTTTAGTTCAAAGGGGCAAAAGGATTCCTTTGAAGTTAATATTTTATTAGAAAACCACAACGCTGGGTTCTATTGTAGCTCGTAGGTAAAAGGTTGGGGGTTAAACCACAACCATGGTATACCGAACCAGTACACCGCGGTATACTTTAGCAACCAGTATAGCAGACCGCCGTGTGCAGTTGTAAAATATTTGTTAAACTGTTACTACAAACCAACAAACAATTAGTCTGGCGGTGGGAGTACAAACAGTTAAAATATATTCTTGATTCTAGCCTCGTCTCGCTTGTTAGGAATATTATATTGCCTGGTTTTACTTCTAGTTTATATTGTCGTCAATTGGCAAATATATATTGAATTATTTACAGTAAAGTAATATTTTGTTTTATACAACGATTCAACAGTGGTGTCTAATTGAAAATATCCACAATTAATTGAGAAAAAAATCTTTCATCAACTTAATTTTTGGAATTGTTAATTGCATTACTATGTTAAACACATGATGAGAATTAGAATGTCCGAATCAAAATTACAAAAAAAAAAAAAAATAGAGTTGAAATTAGTAAACAAAATTTCTAATGCCGACTATTGCGGTTTTCAATATGCCAAGGAAAGTATTACTCATTAAGTGAAGTGAATTTCGAAGATTGCAAGGAATAGATAAAATGAATGCAGAAAAATGAAATTAATCAGTATAATAGTTTGTTTGACAATTCAACTATTTATTACACTAATATTAAAATAAATAAGTTAAATCCTACTATATTACAAATGCGAAAGTTTGTATGTTTGTCTCTCTTTCACGCAAAAACTAAGAACAGATTTGGATAAAACTTTACAGTAATACAGGTCATACATCAGAATAACACACAGACTACAGCAATGGCGGATTTAGGGGGGGCACGAGCGCTCGTGCCCCCCAGACAGTTATTTAGGTACTGTGGAGAATCCATTATTGTATATAATCAATGACAAATCACATGATAATAGTGATTAAAATAAGAACATGAGTGATAATATTGTTTTGATATGCGAAAGTTTGTATGATTGTTTTTTACTCATTCACGCATAAACTATTGAAAGAATTTGGATGAAACTTTACAGTAATATAGGTTATACATCATAATAACACAAGGCTACAGCAAAGGTAGATTTAGAGGGGGGTCACAGAAGCACGTGTGCCCAGACAGTTTTTTGTGTTCTGTGGAGAATCCATTATAGTACATAATTAAAGGCAAATCAGGAACTTTGCATCTTGAAATGTGCAGAGAGGTTCTTTGTATAATTTAAAAAAAAAATTTGGATAATTTCAACCCGAAGGGCTTCCCACTTAATATAATAGGGGTTCAAAGATTGTATGGAATCCTTCAGTTTTGAAGTTAGACATCTGAAATTTTGAATGTACGAGTAACTTATAGTTTAAAAAAAAAATTAAATTATTAACTCAAAATGATCTGTCACGAAACTGTATGTGGCAGAACAAATTCCTCGCTAGCGAAGCCGCGGGCATATGCTGGTATAAATATAAATTATTGAATATAATAACTGACAGATAAATATATGAAAAAGAAAATGTTTAAATTAAAAAGTTGTACAGTTTTAAAATTTTATTATTTTAATATAGCAAATTTAATTTGATAAAATGAAAGGTTGGGCTAAATGAAACTTGCTGATCCTCGTAGGCTCACAGAGCTTTTATAAAATAAATAAAGAACATGTACCACAATAACCCTGGAAGAGTCTGGGGTTCAGTACATGGTAGAGACAGTACTACTGTTCATGGACAACGGTTGGGCAGGGAGGTGATTTGTCCTAGATCCAGATTTTCCCCCTTATTTTGGGTACCAAGTTTTAGAGACTGGGTGAGGTCCTAGATCCTATATGATTCACTTCTGGCTGGTAACACGATAAATAAAAGTCTAGCCTGGAGCGGGATTTGAACCGGGATTTCCGGCATGGCAACTCAGTGCTCTACCACTGAGCCACTCCGCTCCCTGTTTTTATAGAGTAGGCAACCTTAAGTATAGAAAAAAAACCTGACGATTGAGTGTGATCTCGAATTAATCGCCCCCTGCACAAAACTTGTCCAAGAAGCAGTGTAGCCTCTACCATGCATGCACTGAGCCCTAGAACCTTTGTGTATGCATTGATCGTTAAAACATACTCCCTTACGAATTATTACAATAGCTAACTATGTACATTTTTATTAACCATTTATCTTGCCATTTAACTTATTTATTTATCTGCCGAAATACCAAATGGCATTGACTAAGACATGACAGACATACCGAGACATTGGGTATGACAGTTAAAGCAAACACTACAATGACGACATGATATAGGTGAGGTGGCCCTAGTGGCATTAGCCTATGTCACATAACTTATAGCCTCAATAGCCTCGTGATTTATTACTAATATCCCAACCAACATAAATCACAGCAATAATACATGCTTGTTGAAATGATTACAACATATACTGTCAAGGGGTCATTCTATTTTAATCAACTATGAAACCTTTATAAAAATATTATAACAAATCGCATATAACAGAGAACAAGTTGGGTAGATTGGATTAAATAATAGCCTGCATTAACTGAGTACTCTTAATTGGGAGAAAACCCTGGTAGTTGAGTGTGATCTTGTGCAAATGACTTCACTGCACAACTGTTGTCCTAGAAGCAGTGCCTTTTCTATCGAGTACTCAGCCCAAAACCCTTCATGGGTTGTAATGCTACAGGTTTTTTATAGTAATTAATTAATAAAAAAAAAAAAAAATTCAAGTGGCATAAAATAATGTCTAATATAATGGAAAACAACACTACTTTATTGAAGCTTCTGGAGTAAGGTTACAATCTGATTGGTGGGAGTTTAGACAGTTAGTGTGAAATATGCTACATATGCAGTCAAAACACCAACCAATCAGAGAGCAATCTTACACCAACACATCCAATAAAATTGGGTTGTTTTAAATATACATCTATAATTATAATAATAAAAAGAAATATTACAAAACAATAATTAAACTAATAAATAGATACGCTTGCATGTTAAAACTAAAATAAACTAGTGATCACGAAAATGTATATCTTATTATCTAATTTGGCAACGACAGGCGTGGGTATCAACATTTAATATATTTATATAGAACATTTATTATCAACAGTGTTTTTATGAATTATTAATATTTGTTGCTGGACTGTGATATACAGTCCCTGGCCATATTAATGTGACCACCAAGAAAGATTATTTTCTTTTTGTTAATTCCTAATTTTTTTTATACACTTTCGCGTGTCTAAAAAAATTGCTGTTTTAAGTAATGGCAACACTGTTATAAGTTTTTTAAAGTGTTTTTTTTTTTTTAGTAATGGCAGCATTGGTTTTAGTACAGCCATTTTATTCTACGAGTGTCGGCGTGCATAATTTGTGTTAGAAATTTTTGTGGATTTATTATTTCTTTTTCATTAAATACAAGTCGGATTCGGTAAGTTTATTATTGATTTATTATTTGTATCATATATTTTAACTATTTTGATAGTTTTTTCATCAATATGTAAAATAGGGTGTAAAAAGGGTGACACCACAAAATATTAAACAAAAATAAAGATTTACTAAAATAGAGCCAAAAACTCAAAAAGAAACACTATTATTTATTATAATATAATTGGGAAAAACCACAATGCAAAGCCTTATGTTTCAAAAATACACCTACTTACCAGTCGACGTTTCGCCTATTCAGGCATTATCAAGACACAAAAACAAAAAAGGGTTATGTGAATCACATCTGGAAGAAAAAGGTGCAATACATCCCAACGATCATCAGCCCAAACAGGCTACAAACATGAGACAGCACCCCACCACCAAGACGTTCAACATGCAAGGTGAATGAAAAGAAGGTGATACGCAACCAGGTGGTTTTTCCCAATTGCATTATAAAAAATAAAGATTTATTTTCGAAACTATTTTTTTCAATTTCATTTTATTATCAGATAACTAAGTTACCCATAAAACTAATATTTAAACTCGATTTACATCATTACGCATACAAAAAGATAATGCAAACATGTAACAAGAACGAATCTATCCAGTGGTCACATTAATATAGTCAGGGACTGTATATTGTTGAAGAAATAATCAGGATACAGTCCGTGTTATATGTTTTATTCTGAAAGCCAGAAATAAAACATATAACAGTATGACTATTTATAATAATGTGTTTACTTCAGCACTTGTGATGATATTCCATCAGATTATAAATTTAAGCAGGCTTATTTAAATATTTAACCAGTGTATAGACTGCAATAAAGGAAAATCAAATATCCAAAGGTACAATAAAAATTTGTAGTGAAAAATACCTTCAATTAACGAAGAACCCATATAATTTGTATAATGAGGATTGGTTCGCCGTTAGGTCTGGCGTTGGTCCGTCTTTATCAAAAGTTTTTTTTTTAAATAACCAATCAATATATTTATATACGTTCCTTTCTGTAACCGGTTTTTTGTATTTAAGGTGTATATATAAGGAACCTGTAGTGAAGCAAGGCGTTACAAGGAATGTAACCGCCTTTAGCCCAGTAATTGAAGCCCCTCCAACGCCGGCTTCACATAAAAGGACCCGTTCCTTTCAGAAACCCATTTCCTCACCCTCCACTTCCACCTCTCTGCAATAATTCTCTTTGTTTTTTTCACACCTCGCTCCTTTTTGAACTTCGCAGTTATTCTGAAATCCTTCTATATGACGCCTTGTGTTGTTCTTGAGTCGGAAAAAAAGTAAGATATTTTAATATTTTTTCCGCTCTCATCTCGAAGATTAAGAAGCAAGACATTTACAGAAAATATATAAGTATAAGATTTTAAAAATCTATTAAGGGTCTGGGGTTCAGTACATGGTGGACCTGTGCTTCCTGGAAAACCGTTGAGCAGGGAGGTGATATGTACTAGATCGCGCTCATGGTTTTGAATGAATCTTGAGAAAAAATTTTCACTTTCCTGAAAAGTAGTTGTTTTCACTTTCGATGCTTAGCATTCGACATATTGAAGATATCATCAGTAAATGAAAAACTAAGTTCCATATCCAGGATGGTAGATTGGTATGATAAAATCAAATGGTTACATCCAATGGAGATACGAGTACAATGAAGAGAAATATAAACAATATCACATAAATCAGAAAGTTTCTTGTTTGATTCTTATTAAATGGTCCTATCTGATAAGAAAAAACTGGGTGGCTCTATAGAGTGATGATACGCTACCCTGAAGGTTTCGAAATACAAATCTGGCAGTGGTATGTAAATTATTTAATCTGTTAACAGTCACGGATAGACCCTCTAGGATCTACCGAAACTCCTAGTGATCACCCAGCCATTTTAAAGTACCCTAAATTTGGGGAAAAGCCTGACGCTTGTGCGAGAAACCACTTCTCTGCACCGCCGCTGTGGTAGAAACTAAAAAAGAAATAAGAAAAGAAAAGAAAAAACATAACAGTACTAAAGAAGTAACCAAAAAAACCTGAAAGAGAAGATGAACCAATCAGAACCAGCCAGTTGAAGCCCAGCCAATCAGATCACTGGAAGAATAAGTTCCTCCCTCGGACCCGAAAAACTATGAATACCGAAGTATAGAAGTGCATTTTCAGTCTCAGATTAGAATGTCTAGCGAAACGTTGGAAAATCATTTGTACAAAATCATTATTAAAATGCAATATAGTTGTATATGAGATTATTGAACCCAGATTACTGAGGCAAATAGTAGATATCCATATAGTATTATTTTTTTTTCAAAGGCACAGATATTAGAGAAGTAAATTTCATTTTTATTCTGATTTGATATATGAAAGAATAAAAAAGTTATGACAGACGAGCTTTTTTTTGTTGTTTCTTTTTTTCTCCATCCACTGGAGAAGACTGACTTCTCCATGACACCTGGAGAACCCTTTCCAGAAGCTGCAAGTTGAGAGGCTGAAAAAGTACAAGCAATTTGTCTAGCTCTTTTATCTTAGCGCTATCTGGGTACCCCCACTTCAGTCAAAATCTTTCCTCTGCTTTTTTTTTTTGCCTCGCATGACAGAGTGCTTCATATCTCAGAACAACTAATTATTATATAGCTTCAGGGCATTTAGAACTCCTTTATTAAGAAATTATTTTTGAAATTCAGCTTGGTTCTTCAAATATAATTTTATATATTTATTATTAGTATTTTTGTTTATTTAACGTCAATTTATGCTGTTATTGCTAATCGGAAGATGCTACAGTGGGCGCTCTAAATTTTGCCTATCCAGGTTTAATTGTTATAGGGGTTTTTAACATCTTATGGGCTTGGGACCCCCGTTTAACGTACCTCCCGAAGGACGGCATAACTGAAGATTTTTAATCCCTTTAACAAATCCTAGGACCACCTGCCGGGCAATGAACCCGCAATTTCGGGCTAAGTTGGTTTCATGCTAACTACTAGACCACAGGTCGTCCCTTCTAGTATTTTTTACATTGCCCAATCAGAATACTGCCTCTGGTCTTTATTTATGTGATTTAGTACTTCTGATCACATTATTTTCAACGTAAAACGACCGTTAACTAGCTTGCTGTAACCCTTAGCTATAGAGGTGGATCTATCTAGGCCTAGAACTAAGTACATAATGGTTCTCTTTTACATATAGAACAAGAAGAGACCAGCAATGCTATTCACTGCAGGAGGTACCTCAACACTATGGAGTAGAACAATGCAGCAGATAGCCGGCAGGGTAAGGAGAGACAGCAACCACCCAGATAAAAGTAACGTACCATTCACAAATTATGCGTACCATTATCAATCTAATATACATATATAAAATTATTTGGAGAAATATTGGCTGGTTAGACATGTACTGCTGTTTGAGAAAATCAGGGCTTTATTTTGTAAACCATAAACTATGAAAACTCAGCTTTTTCAGATTTAAAGCCTTCACTAACCTAGTTTGTTTTTATATTTTAAATTTTTTTTATATAGTTTGTTTTGATATATTTAATATATCAAATATTTTTTATTTGACAAATACCAGTTAGTTTTAGAAACTTTTTTTATTATCGAGCTTTTTTAGATTTTTATACCTCCAACATTTCCTGTTCATACAATCTTCCTCTGTGAGACTTATAGCTGAAATGTCTTCTCTGACTTTTTCTATCCATTGCTTTCGACTCTTCCAGGTCTTCTTCTCTTCTGAGGACAGTATTTATGTACACGAAGGGACCGTTTTTATTCCATAATATACCGTTTAGGAGATATTTTTACCATAATGGTACAATAAAACTATCTGACTGAAATATATAAAATTATCAATATTTCCCCATCATTTCTAGAATATAAAATATTAGATGCAGAGGCATTGAAAATATACAATAATTATCTAAAAAAATAATAATAAAAGGCTTGGTAAACCCGACACTATCGATCTGAGCTTCACAAGAGATGAATTTTCGAGAATTTCAGACCTATTAGTAAATTTTTATGTACTGTATCGCTATCGGTAAAGCACATTTAAGGAAGAAATAATAATAAAACCATTAAGATTAAGTATTATTTTATGAGTGGTAACTTAGAGCAGTAAACATCACCCTAAGCTAATAGCCTCTTTAGTTGCACCTGGTCGCACCTGTCGTAACCGTTACGGGCGATTGGAGTAACTAACGTCAACTCAGGCAGTATCTAATG
Source organism: Arma custos (assembly GCA_037127475.1). Lineage (NCBI taxonomy): Eukaryota > Metazoa > Arthropoda > Insecta > Hemiptera > Pentatomidae > Arma > Arma custos. The sequence continues at coordinate 48,878,749 of CM073765.1, forward strand.
TTTTTCAATCCATTTTAGGAAAATAATAACATATTTATATCCTAAGCTTTCAAAAGTGCTGTGAGACAACCTTAGTACGGGCAAGTTTTCCACCAATCGGACAAATCAGGACCAACCACGGAGAATTATTCTCAATTTCACTTAACCTCTTGATAGTTAAGTTAAAGATGTTCCCTTTCTGATTTAATATAACAAATGGTGCACGATTTTTTTTTTTTTTTTTGTACCACTACAACCCGTTAAGGTTCTGGTGTTCAGTAAATGGTAGATGGTAGAGAATGTTTCTTGGACAAAGGTTGTGTAGGAAGGTGATTTTTATAAATCTCGCTCAACCGCCAGATTTTCCCCCGCATTTTGGGTACCCACTTTACAGAGGCTGGCTGAGCTCCCGAAGGCCGAGCTTCCTAGATCCTAAAGGATTCATATCCGGCAACTAACAGATTAAATAAAAGTCTTTCCAGCAGCGGTATTCGAACCTAGGTCATGCGGCATGACAACCTTTGAGCTACTCCACCCCCCTATTATTATTGTAGGGGTTTATTATTCTAGTATAATGTCACTGAACTATATGCTTCTAGATTTATAATTATTTTTATATTAGAAACTATAAGTTGTGCTGGCATATGTTCAAATATATAAGTACAAAAAAGTAGTTACAAATCTATGAATTTTACATGATAAAGTTTACCAAATTCTGAAAACGAATTAGAAGCAGAAGGCCATCATGGGTGGAGCTAAGACATGATGTCAAAAATTATGTATAACCAACCCATGTTAAGTTCAGTTCTGCGTCTAAGCCAACATTTTTTCATATAACAGATTTCTTCTCCCTTCAACTGATGGTATCCATTTTATAAAAGGTTAAGTGTTTTACTAAATCACGTTTATATCATATGACACTTCAGTAAAAGAATAACTTTGTGCCTAGTTAATGCTACATACTCGCCAAAGCCAGCGACGTAACTACGGATCGTTGTGACTGCCGCGTCAGCTGACGTGTTACAAGTCGCTTTAGCCGTTACCAGTTCCGTTGAAGGAAGCCAGATGTAGCCAACATATGGACAGTCCTCAACCACCTGTGGGTCTGTACATGCTAATTGCTCATAGCTAGGAGTACCACAAGGCAGTTAGTAAGCGGTATACAGTTCATTCTCTCTCTTAACCAGGCTATTCACGAGTTAAGAAAAGTCTTATAAGTGAAAAGAAGATTTCTGTAAAAAGAAGACTAAGGGTGTAAAGAGAGATTTAGAAAAGTCGAACATTACAGAGACTCACTTGCTAAAAGGAAGTAAATTTGGAAACAGAGTAAAAGGTTTGATGATTAAGAAAGACCAAAGAAGTTGGAACAAAGCTGGGCTGAGGATCAGAAGAAATATTCAAGTGAAAGTATGAAGGAATATTGAGAATAAGGAAAACTCCAGCAGAAGAATAGAAAATAAAGTTGTAACATGATCTAAATTGGGCACTACAAACTGTCGATGTTGATATTTAATCATGGTACATTCATATATTGTATTTCTTCGATATTAAAATTGTTAATGATCAATAAGAGGACTTAACCTCTTATTCACCGAGGTTGAAGATTTATTCATCAACAAAAAATGAAAAGTTTTGAAAATTATATTATAAATATTGATTTTCAAATAGTCAAAACTATAATAACAAGTAAAAAGCCCATTTAGGATAAATACAACGGATAACAACTAAAGAACTAGGGAGGAATTAAAATATTTGTACTTAAAAATGAAAAATAGAACAATGATTTCTCACGATAAGTGTTTCTCTGTTAGCCCTGAAGATGACCTACACTGTAGGTCGAAACGTCGGCACATAATATAAGTACTTCACTTATTCGGTGTTCTTATTGACTGCACCCCCCAACCATCTCCTTTAGATAAGTGTTATTATTTGATTTGACATTCATTATTAAATTTTTCTATTATTGGTATCCCCTTACAAACCATGGGAGATTTTTAGCTAATAGAAATAAAAAATAAAAGCTGTTCATTTCAAACAATAAAGCATCTTGATTTCAGTACGTGAAAGGGACTGTACTGTTTCCAGTACTGTACTGCAACAGGTTTTTCATTGTTAACTGTCAGGTTTTTCCCTCTATGAAGGGTACCCACTTTAGGCTGGGTGTGCAACGGGATGGTCTCCAGATCCTACAGTGGCCATCGGTGTTTGTAATGTAGCGACATCGAACATCGATCATCGATAAATCGAGTGTAGTATGATAACAAGAAGATAACCTTCTCATATTGTTTTACCATACGGGAATTGATGGTTATCTAACACCACTGTACGTATTACTTTTTGGTCTATATCTTATGTTATTTTTGTGATAAATAAAGCGATTCAACTTTCAAGAACACGTAGTGTTAAGATCCTTCACTATAAAAACTTTACAGTAACATTAAATAATTTATCTGCCACACGGGATATGGACCGGAGAACTTCGGCATAGCACACGATACACAAAGCTACCCCACTCTTCACTGCTACACAAATCAAAATTGTTCCTGTAAACATGGGCCGAGAAAAAAAAAGAAGAACATAAGAAGTAAGAAAATTTAATTTTTAAACACATTTCATTATTGATAATTAAGCGACAACACATAAATAAAAAAAATTTAATTCTTAAAATTGAATTGAATATAATATAAGCAAAAAAAAGGTTACATAAGAACGCAGATGTGATATATGTATATATGCTTATGAATTCTGGCTAAATATATATAAAAGTCATTGACTTATTCATTATAAACATGTTTATAAAATACCACTTTGAACTCCCCGGTTTCTCTGCAGCTGCAAAATTAAAGTATTTTTATACAAGAAAGTCTCAAAACAAGAAAACAGGTGCGAAATGGCATCGATAGTGGTCGTTGACATATTCAAATTGATTATATTTTTAACCGATACTGTTTATACCTTTCATATGAAAACATAAACGATTTCTTGTTTTTTATTGCTTATTTATTAATATAAATAAAGAAAACGTCCAGCTGTATGTTAATGTTATCGAATACAAAATATGAGGGAGGCCCATCTTTTTTTCTTTTTTTTCTAAATACTACTATATAACACAAGATATATTCTTATCTTTTATTATAATATTCATAACATGTAGTTGAGAATTTATTAAGATTTCAGCAAATTAGTGGCATTTTTTCTTTCATTGCCATTGTCTGGAACAATATTATTATAAATTTATTTAGCCCTCTTTATATCTTCAAAAGTAATCAAATATTGAATATTTTAAAAGTAATGACCAACATTCCTTAAAACCTGGTACGCTTTTCCTTACATATTCCTTAGCACTTTACTAATTGCCTTAGTAAAACGTCTAGTAACTTTGCTATATTTTCGTTTAAAAATAAAAATTTCAAACTCCTATGCTATCAGTTTTCTTAAATTTTTAACAAAAGTATACTCGAATTTTTTTTTTTTTTAATAACGAATACTCAAACAAGCACATTTGGGTAAATAAATTATTTCCCGGAGCGACCACTTTTGAATGTTTTTATACTTTAAATTATGTTACGAATAAATTAAGTTTATATGTCGTAAGCGAAATATATTCTGTTTAGTGAGAATATTTATTTTCTATTGTACTTTTAATTAAAAAATAAAATTGTTATTTTTAAATATTTATATTTTGAAGAGAAAAGCTTTGTCTTATATAAACTTTGTAAACAATTTTAAAATAATAAAATTGATTAGTTAAAATGTTTTTGGTATCACTTCCGCAGGTTGTCGCTTCGAGTTAAATACTTTTTATTCATTTACTTTTAATATTTTCGACTCATACAAGAATGAAAAAACAAGAAACTGCTCGACGTTTTCGCCTACTTCAACATTTACTGGACAAACGCTCTTAGCTCCCAATTAATTACAAAAGACTCATTTACATGACAGTTATCAGACCTATTTGGGCATACGGAATTGAGCTTTGGGGCTCTACTCAACCATCCAATTCATCTCGTATCCAATCCTTACCATCCAAAATACTTCGTAAAATCCTCAATTCTCCTTATTCTGTCACAAGCAAACTTGATCCAATAACTCATCCATCATGATGTTAATATCCCATATGTTGCTGATTTGGGCCAAACTAGATACCTATCCTTCCATGACAAGCTCCATAGACACTTGAATCCGCTAATCTCTCAACTTGCTTCCCATATTATTCCTGATAACCCTACGAGGCGTCTGAAATGAAGATGGCCTCGAGACCATCTACTATAGAACTTTATTGGAGTGCTACCGATGGGTAGTTTCTCCACAAGTGTTTTTTTTTTCATGTCATTTGTTCATATTAGCAAATTTACTTGTTGTAATATTATTACAGTTGTAAATATCAATAAATTAATCTAAAAAAAAATTCTCGAATATAAACATATTCATCAATTCTAGTATGAAATAAACAGTTTAATCATGGGAAATAATTATACTTCAGTAATAATTTCATCAAGAAATAATGTTTCAACTGATATTTCGAATAATACAATAGATGATATATGTTTTTCGAAACTATCACATCTAGATGAAACGATTTCCGAAATGTATTCCCTATAATTACACTATTTTTTCCTATACTAGAGCTTATGATTATTTTTTTTTTCGGGGAATATTAAAAAGGGAAAAAATTAAACTTTAGTTAAAACTTTTTGTGTCTCAACTTGAAGTGACAACTTCGGAGCTGATACCATAATTTTGTATACGCTTATTTTGATCCGGAACTTAAAATATGTAAACAGTAAAAAAAAGCTGTGAAAATAAAAAAAAATTACTTAAATTTTCTTACACTTAGCTATAACTATTACTTATACAAATGGTTGTGAAGTGAATTGACACATAAAATAGCAAATTATTCACTAAAAGACTGAATTAGAGAACAAGACACGCAAGAGAGCCCGTAAGGTCAGATACGAGTCTTGCGCCGCGTGCGGGAATCGAACCGTGGCAACTAATGAGCTGAACGGGTGACCATCGCACACACTAGCAGTTCCGGTGTGTTGTCATCATGGTAGCGATAAATCGAGTAACAACTTGAGGTTTTTGAAAATAAAAATAGTTTACACCGAATTCAAATTATTTCAATGAACTATATTTTTTTAATACGTTTATTGTCCATGTTAAACATGATAAAATTAAAAAATAAGTCTGATGTATTTTTGGGAGAACTACTTTTTAATTTTTTGTTCATTTTATTGATGGGGAGAAATAAGTGACCTGTCCTTAGAAATTAAGTTTCAGTGATAAAGAACTAAATATTTTATTTGGTCGAGTGCGGATTTAAATAAAATATTACATACAATAATGAAAATAAATAATAATATATTGTACTTTCATAATTGTGTTGTAATATATAGTTTATTGTTTTATTATAAACCAATTAGGGTCAATTAAGACATTATTAGACATCCTGTTGATATGGATTAAAGTGGCCTATAAATAAATGAATTATAAATTATAATTTTGGAGAAATTTATTACTCTTATTTATCAGTTACTAGCTTTTGCCCGCGGCTTCGCTCGCATAGAATTTGGACTACCGTATAAATCTTCTTGACAGTGCTTTTTAACAATAATTTAAAATAATAAATAATTTAATTATTTAAATAATTTAATTTTTTTCACTATAGGTTATTCGTACAAAATTTCAGATGTCTAACTTCAAAACTGACGGATTCCATACAACCTTTGAACCCTTATTATAATAAGGGTGGAATTATCCAAACTTCTTTCTTAAATCATACAAAGGATCTATCTGTAAATTTCAAGATGTTAAATTCCTGATTTGCCTTTAATTATGTACTATAATGGAACTCCACAGTACCTCTAAAACTGTCGGGGGTGGGGAGGGGCACGTGCCCCCGTGCGCCCACCTAAATCCGCGCTTGCTATAGCTCATGTGTTATTCTGATGTATAACCTATATTGCTGTAAAGTTACATCCAAATCCGTTCAGTAGTTTTTGCGTGAAAGAGAGACAAACATACAAACTTTCACATTTATAATATTAGTAAGATTAGTCATATATCACGAAAATTAGGTAACTCCTATTCTTCATATTTTACACACAACGCTACTTTAGTTTTCCAAAAGATAATAAATTAAATTAATTTTAAATGTGTAATTTTTAACCGAATATGAGTTTCAGAAAGTTTAAAAGGAAGTCAAATCGCTCCTTAAAATAGACAACGAACAACTCAAAATTTGGTATTTTTTAAATTGCAGTTAAGCCTTCATTAGCAACTATATTGGTTGAAGCTTTTTAATTAAAAAACAACATATGTTATATTCTATTTCCAATATAATTATTTTTTTTAAAAAGTCACAATGGTACAGGAGAGGGATTCATCGATCAAGCTCTACAGAACGGATCCTCCCTCACATGGAATGTTCAAATACTTCTATTGAAAAATTAAGTATTTTGAGTTACGACATTGTTCTATTTAATGAGCGATATGTTATCCATATCAGTTATGTTGTATGTTAGTTATGTTATAAACAAGTATACCTTTAGAAACACCATGAAAACTATAGAGCTTCCATAACATTCCAGGTGCTGTTATTTGTTATTGCAATATTATAAAACATAATAAAATAATGGAGAGCCATGCATAAAACGGTCAATAACGAAATGAGAATATAACTAATTAAATCGGAACGAAGCACGTGGCAAATTAAACAGCAAATAATTAAACTCCTTCTCGACCATTATTAAATACCTTAGAGAGATTGAAGTATTTTCCCTTCAATTATATCCATATAGTACAAAACAATTATTCAAGAAATAATTAATTATACAAGAAAGATATATATATATATATATATATATATATATATATATATATATATATATATATATATATATATATAAAGAGAGAGAGAGAGAGAGAGATCAGAACTTTTCAGAAGAAAATTGGTGTAAAATAGAATTGAATCTGATCCTTTGATAAAGCAATGAAAAGTATTCTAAATATAAAAATAAAAAGTACAATATCCAAAGTTGATAAATGGAATGTCTCTCAATGAACTATAGTCTCATAAAAGTCCTGGAAGGAAGAATCCTAAGAAAAATCAATGGTGCAATGCAGAATGAATAGGGATGGCAACTTCGAGATAACAGGGAATCTCGGATACTATGCGGAAGAGAATGCATCGGTCATCTATACAGAATAAAAAAGCAAAGATTGGCCAAGCAAATTTTTGACTATTTTTTCTAAAAGGAAGACAACGTGAATTAAGAAAGTAAAGAAAGATATGCAGTTGACATCACAGTCTCACATGCTAGAAGGATGTAAATTTGAAGAAGGGTGAAGGATTAAGGATTAAAGTAAACATGCCAGTGAACGCATGAAGGAATATTGGAGTAAGAGAAAACTCAAACATTACGAGGGAAAAAAAAGTAAATAAACTAGGCAAAGATATAGAAAACTGAAAATTCGATCTATGTACCATAATACCACAAAATGTCTACCAGCACATTTTTAATAAGATCATTTTATTTTTTTAATTTAATCAAGTAAAAGAAATTCAAATACAAAAAATGAAAATATAATAATGAATTCGGACTATATAGAAAATTACAGCGGTGATTCCATACCTTAAGGGCACTATGGAGAATTACAAAATAAGGAGAAGTTACTCCACCGACAGAAAAATAAGTCAGGTTCTGAGTAGTAAAAAAGATAACTTAGGCCTAAAGACGCCAGGAATCTACAGCATTCCATGTTCCTGTGGGAAGGAGTGCATTGGGCAAACAGGAAGATTAATATGTACTAGACTTGCAGCGTAAAGAAAAAGGATGGCAGAACATTTTGTGAATACCAAACATGGTATCGAGTTTGACAAAATTAGAGAGTTCCAAAGTATAATAACAAGACAGAGAGAAAGATATAAGAGGCAATCGACACAGTAAAGCACCCGAAAATTTCAACAGAGAAGATGGTTAAAAATTAAGCAAATTGTGGCTCCCAATCAGAGGTCTCACGGTCGGAACCCAGCCAATCAGATCATTGGAGGAATAGGCTCCGCCCACGGACCCAGAAGCTATAAATACCGAAGTATATAAAACATTTTCAGTCTCAGATTAAGCCCTGAGGAATGGCCAGTATGGCCATCGAAATGCCGGCAAAGAATTCGATTACACGTTCAAAACCAGAAGAAACTCGTGATGAATGGATCAAAAATATTGACCATGGCAATTTAAGAGAGTATTTAAATAGAAAATGACAAGTGGTTCGTAATTTTTTTTACAGATTATTAAATCATATTTAATTCCCTTGTCTTAGTCCTGATTAACTGCATAATGAAATGGCTGACATTCTGGTTCGATCATCATAATATTAAAAATCAGAATGATATTCTCTTTGAGAAAAACTTAATAATAAAGTTTTAATAAAAGAGAGAAGTGTTGTTGATGTGAAAGGAAAATTCGCTACATCCTCAATGGCGACTTTACTTCACGCTTCAGCCTCCTCCTCCCCCCCCCCCTTCACAGCATTATATCCATTTTCAGAGATATATCATTCCTTTGAATTTTACCCACCGACAACATTTATCATTTCTCAACCGAAAAGATATATTGTTATTCTTGGCTCTCTTTTATTTGATTTTATATAAGGTTCAAATACAAAGCCTTTAAAATACATTAAGATACTTCCCTAGATAAAAGTGAATTTAATAACAATTAACATAATTCCCTAGATAAAAGTGTATTTAATAACAATTTTTATTATTTTAGTTTACTTGGATAACTATAACTATAGTAGTTGCTTTGCTGAAGGTTTCGTTTAAAAATCCAGCAGTGGCAAATAAATGATTTAATCTGTTAACAGGTTTGGTTGGGCCTAGGGTTCACCTAGCCTCTATAAAGTGGGATAAAACCTGGCTTCTAAACATCTATCCTTAATTGGGGTAAAACCTGACTATTGATTGATTTAGAACAAATCATCTCCCTGCACAATCGTAGTCCTAGAAACACTACAGCCTTTACCATATGCTGAACTCACTTCAAGGTTCTAGTGGGACAGGAAAAAAAAATAATAATAAAAAAATTAAGGTTTTCTTTGAACAAGAGTTAAAAGCCTTATGTGTTTTGAAAAATGTACTGAATGCAACGGAAAGTTATTAAATTAAAAATAATACGCAATAGACAGTAAAAAAAAAAACCTTTTAAAATGTTTGGGCGCCATTTCCCCCCAGAAAGTATGATGCTAATAGCAAAATATTATTTTTTTAATTTTTAATAATTATCACTTGATCTTGTATATCATCGCTGTCAAAACAATACCGCCTATCTACAACTTTCTATGAAAATGAGTTTGTAACGCTAACGCATCCTACAGGTTGAATTCCACACTAAGGAAGGCAGGTATTAAGGTCAGCAACATGGCAGACTATGATCTATTGATACTTCTCTTCAATAGTTATGAAAAAAATTGCCAAGTCTACAATCGGCGCGGGTTTTTTCTCTCCTCTAAAATCGCCCTAAGTGTACATAGGCAGTATTGTTTTGACTGCGACGATATATATGAAGAAAAAAATGGCGGGTGGAGATCAAAAAATACTTTCTCAAATGGAAACTATTTTAAGGGAATCGAGGTTTCGACCTTTAGTAGTACATATCTTCTTCAGGGATTAATGGCCACAAGTTTGCGTCACTCTATTTTCTTTCCCATACTTATACGGTCAACTAGTAGTTTTTTATGGTTAATTAGTAGTTTAACCATAAAAAATATGGTTAATTTTGGCGACTTTATAGAGGCTGGTTAAGCCACGGGAGGATCTTCAGGTTACACAGGATTTTTATGTTCATATTACCAAATTATTTCTTTTCAACGATCGAGTCAGTGTGGACTACTTCTGTTTCAACTGTTCTTTCTTCCCAAATATTTTTAAGTTGAATAGAAAATTTTCGTCCAGGCCGGGATTCAAACCAACTGAGCCAACCTTTCTCGTAACACGGCCAGACAAATCCATTTTCTTCACCGATCCTATATCCCCGTGTTCTCACAATTTTTGCGATGTATAAAAGGGGAAGAATGTTCATTGAACATTAATTTAATTGTCTGGCCGTGTCACAAGCCGCTTGGCTCAGTTTGTTAGAGCACCGCGCTAGAGACGCGGGCGTCCCGGGTTCGAATTCCGGCCTGGACAAACGTTTTCTCTTCAAATTAAAAATATTATCACCATCATAAGAATAATGAATACAAAATAAGTCCTTTCTTTCCATATTTCATCAATTCTTTCTCTGTGTATTTGCTTTCTCTGCTGAGTCCAGATTGTGTCCGTTTTTCTCTATAAATTATTACTATAGAATCTCAGCACAGAAACACATATAAATTATAAATTATCTCGTAATATATATTACTAAGTTTTAAATTAACTTTTATTTGTATTTCATCAAATCAACGCTTGAAAATAGTTCGGCATTAATGATAGAAGTCCCCTGGCGCATTGTGACTGACTAAACAGTTTAAAATATTCAAGTACAAAAGCGAAACGGAATGTAGAATGCTATTCGAAATAAATCTAAATAACAAATGAGGAAATACAATACATTTCGAAAAATATAGGTAGCTGTAATTCATTTATGAGAAAATAGGGGTATACTTCTCTAGCTGTCAGGGACAGCTTGAAGGGAGAATAGGTCACGTTTATAGAAGGGAATTTTATAGTAAAATTTTACATTTATAATATAAATTATAAATTCTTCATTATAATAAAATAAATAATTATAGTGAAAATATTGGCCAACCGGAATCGATGCCGATGTCAACTATCTCTGTTTCCACAAACCCCCACCATTATCACAACCCAAACCCATACCCCCTCCCCCCATCTTTAATACGACCCCTCCAAATATGCTTTGGTCAATCTCTTGGTCGTTTACCAAACGTCTCAGCCCCATTTCTAATATAATAATAAAATGCTTAGCGAGCCCGAAGTGTCGAAGCTGATATCACAATTCACTACTAACTTCTGTCCACAGTTTATCGCCCAAACCCCAGATCACCTTCAGGGTCCCACCGAAGTGGGTTATATTATAGAGGGAATACCATTAATTGAGGGAAAACGTCATTCTTAATTAATTATTATCATTTTCTACAGTTAAATCCCATTTCCACAACTTTCATATAACTAATATGACAGATTAGTAGGGTTTCAAAAAATTTTAAGTTGTATTTTTTATTTATTTCCTGCTTTCCAGCCAGTTAATTATTGACAAGTTCCTACTTTGATTAAATATAAATGTAAGAATAAATGAGTGATTCTGGTGAAAGCGTTGACCCTAGGGAGGAAGAGGACGTTTTGTCCTCAAAGAGAACCGGAGTGGGCGTGTGCAAATAATACGTGTATGTGGCTTTATTATTTATTTTTTCATTATTATTATTATATTATTGTTGTTTAAATATTAACTAAACGGGTTTGATAATCTAAAGATTTGAGTATACTTGTGGTTTCATAACTCTTAAGCTTGCGACATTGCATCCTTGTTGTCAGCAATACAAGCTTACTTGATCATCCCTACTCTTTTATATGTATATATTCCAGCTCTTAAAGATTAAGAATAGAGTAGAGATTGATTAGAGATGGAGAAGATGTTACGACTAATATATAGTATGTTAAAAGTATAATTAAAAGTTGTCACTATATTAGTTGATATGTTATAATGTTAGTCCATAGTTAATAATCATTCAAGCTGGTCCATATCAATAAGTCTCTTTGCATATCTATGTTATATCGTTCTATATCAAGTTTGTTATATCATAAACTAGCTTATGCCCGCGGCTTCGCTCGCGTGGAATTTGGTCTGCCACATAAAGTTTCGTGAACGATTATTTTAAATAAATAATTTAATTATTTTTTAAAAATATATGTTACTCGTACATCCAAAATTTCAGATGTCTAACTTCAAAACTGACGGATTCTATACAATTTTTGAACCCCCAGTGATATTAAGGGGGAAGCCTTTGAGAGCGGAATTATCCAAATTTCTTTCTTAAACTATACAAAGAGCCTATCTACAAATGCACCCCCCTAAATCCGCGCTTGCTATAGCCTATGTGTTACTCTTATGTATAACCTATATTACTGTAAAGTTTCATCCAAATCCGTCCAGTAGTTTTTGCGAGAAAGAGAGACAAACATTCAAACTTTCACATTTATTATATTAATACGATTAGTAGGATATCAAAACAAATAGTTTCACTCATGTTCTTTCTGTTATTTTAACCACTATTATCATGTGATGTGCCTTTAATTTTGTACTATAATGGGTCCTCCACAGTACCTCCAAATCTGCCGGGGGAGAGGGTCACGTGCCTCCGTGCACCCCCCTAAATCCGCCCTTGCTATAGCCTATGTGTTTTTCTGATGTATAACCTATATTACTGTAAAGTTTCATCCAAATCCGTCCAGTAGTTTTTGCGTGAAAGAGAAACAAACATACAAACTTTCACATTTATAATATTATTAAGATATGTTATATCGCCTACCAGTTTGTTAACTATTTGAAATTATAACAGGAGAATCTCATAGTCTCCTGGTTTTGGGCTATTTTTTTCAAAAGAGATTTGAACCCGGGACCTATTTGTATCTATCTATATAGATAACAAAAAAGGAATGTCTTGTTTACCAGATTTATTATCTGTGATGATCTGTGATATATTATCTGTGATGATCTGTGATATGTTATCTGTGATGAAAATAGTAACAAACATGTAAAGAAAAATAAAACCATTACAAGGGACAAGATATATAAAGAAATAAATCTTGGGCCAGGCTAGACTTGGAGAGGCGGTTGCTAGTGACAGCTGCTTGTCGGCAGATGGCTCTAGCGAGGCCCAACCACTTGCAGCCGATCCTATCTCACAACAAACCACTTTCTCACTTGTTCTTGCTAACCTTCTGCCCTTCAATGGTTGCGGTCCACTATCTCATCGTCAGATCTGGAGAAAATTCTTCTCGCAGGAAAACACTTTCCTCAAAACATATCCTTCAATCTAAAAGATATCTCGAAAAGCTAGATTGCTTGCTACAGCAAGATTGTAAAGTTCAAGTCTACTTAATAACTAGGTCATAATAGATCTTCATAATAGAATATAATATAAGGAGTTGTTTCGGACAAGATCACGCTTAACCGCCGGGTTTTCATTAACAGTATCCGTCTTATTCTATCTATATTATCTGGATGGCCACAAGAAAAAGCTCTCCAGAAATCACATCTGTGATTTAAGCCTTTTAACAAAATAAATTATTAATCTGATACTCCACTCCTGACAATATAGACATGCTAAAAGAAATGAAGGCTCCCAAAGCTAACCATGGCGGCCTTGTGCCGGTTTAGAGAACCCGCCTTCAGCGGACTCATACAATGTTTTTACTTAAAATACCTCCGGGTAGGAAAAGTATTATAATTATTTCTCCGCATATATATATTGTAAATATTTTTTTAATATGAATAAATGGAGACTTGAAACGAAAAAAACATGGAGGAACGTCCAGACTGAGAAAGAGGAAGAGGCAGGCCTAGAATGCGATGGTTAGACGATGTGGAAGCAGACCTTAGGCTCCTGGAGGTGAGAACATGGAGAAGAGACGTGTTGAGGAAGCCAAGGTGCTCCATGGACCACAGTGATGATGATGAGAAAAAATTCGATATTAACACCCCTATTGTTAACTTTCACGTTGAAGTATCATTCGCCGAAAAACTAGAGATTTCTAAAAAGATTTATATTTATATAATAAAATTTACAATAACTTTCCATTATTTTTCCTTCTTGCCTAGTTATTACAGCTGCTTTCGTGTACGATCGATGACTTAAAGTAAATCAGATAAAGGTAGAGAATAGAGACGTCAGGAAGATGGCTTGACTAAAGTATAGTATGTCGCTAAGTTAGTTTTGAAGTAGTCACTGAGTTATACCTGGTTATTCAATTATTTCAATGTTATATCGATAACACTCATTGTTAACTTTATATTAGAATAATTTCTAAATAATCTATCTTAGAGGAACCTATGATATCTGCACATACCGAAGATCCATCTTCATCAACAGATACCAATCGAAGTAGTTATAAATTATTTAATTGGTTAAATTAATTAATGAATTGGTTAAAATTAAGTTTTTGTTCAATCATGTATTCTTTTTACTCATTCTCAAGTTCCCTCTTCTCATCGTTAAGCAAATCGCTTTTCAAACTTCTTTTTTTTTTGCTCTGAAGTTTACTTTTAATTATAAGTTTGTTTGGGATGGCATTTCCATTTCCATTCTCATTATGTAAGGTCCAGTCCCATTGTAGATACTAAACTGTACTCGGTAAATGTAATATTTCTGTCCAGTTTCTGTCAAAGAGTGGATTTAATATTTTGTCACGGTTATTTAGTTTAACGTAACTAAATTCGTAATAATATACCAGTCTTATTTATCAAAATTTAGACATTTTGTATTTTCTTTTAGACACTTATATAGTTACCTTAAATCAAAGTAAAACTTCTGGTGATCGTTTAGTTGGGTTTTTAAAATGATGGAGAGTAAAATAATAATAAGTGAATATTGATTGGATAAGTATACTATAAATATAGTACACAATATTGGATAAGTATACTAAAAACATAGTACACAATATCTAATAACACCACCAAAATTACATCTTGAATATTATTTATCAAAATGTAAGTCATCTATTGTATATTCTTAAACCCGGAAATTATTTTCAACCGTGTGGTCATCCACCTGTCCTGGCAAGCTTCGAGTAATTTATTTTCAAGTATGCTAACTACTTCAAAACGTTTAAATTATATCACTCTTGTAAAGATAAGGATCAACATGGAAAAAAATTGAAAAAAAAAATCATTCATAGGCATCAGATAACTTCCTTGCAGGCATACTAACATTAAGCAGGTAGATATCAAGTATTTGTAAATTAGCAATTGTTAATTATTTTTGATAGCAGCAAAAATAAATATAGGGAGCAGGGTAGTTAGAGGTAGAGCGGTGATATGCTTTGCTGAGGATCTATCATTCAAATCCGGCTTTGATAGACAAATATAAGGACTATAAATTATTTTATTACACTTGATTTGGAACTGATGGTTAATTTTAAACTTTTTATTTAGTATTGGAGTTTATTTGTGGGAATAAAAGTTTGTTCTAATTCCAGGTTAACGACTTCTAGCTCAATGCTTTCTGGAGAACTATAATAGTTGTAGCTTTATTAATAATTTAAAAATGAGAAAAAACTCAAAAAGAGATATTATCTAATAATTACTATGCAATAGGAAAACTCTACCTCAACTTCTGAAAAATTAGCCTATAACAGTGAACGTTTGGCCAATCTAGATATAATCAGGACATAAACCAAAATAAATTAAGATTTTTTTGGTTGAAGGTAACCTTAATCTGAGGATATCCTTAGGAAACAAGAATAAATTAAATGAAGATCGAATGCAGCACATATTACAGTCAACATGTCATATACTTGTCGCAATGTTGTGCCTTGCCACTCGCCCTAGTACCTACTACAGTCCCTGGCCATATTAATGTGACCACCAAGAAAGATTATTTTCTTTTTGTTTTTTCCTAATTTTTTTTATATACTTTCGCGTGTCTTAATATATTGCTGTTTTAAGTAATGGCAACACTGTTGTAAGTTTTTAAAGTATTTTTTGGTTATAGTACAGTCATTTTGTTTTACGAGTACGGCGTGCATATTTTGTGTTTGAAATTTTTGTGGATTTATTGTTTCTTTCAATCGGATTCGGTAAATTTATTATTGATTTATTATTTGTATCATATATTTTAACTATTTTGTTGTTTTTTTCATCAATATGCAAAATAGGGTGTAAATAGATAGGGTGTACATAAATAGTAGGGTGACACCACAAAATATTAAAAAATAATAAAGATTTATTTTCGAAACTATTTTTTTCAATTTCATAATATTATCAGATAACTAACTTACCCATAAAACTAATATTTAAACTCGATTTAAATCATTACGCATACAAAAAGATAATGCAAACATGTAACAAGAACGAATCTATCCAGTGGTCACATTAATATGTTATCCAGGTTGGAAGACACTACCAAGTCTTCGGATATGAAAAATCGCTTATCCTGAATATCCAGGTCGATACAAATTTATTAAACTATTGTATTGCCATCGGTTCTTGAGAAGTGTGCAGAGATTCTGAGAGTCAGTTACATACGTACAGGTGAAGATAATATAAGTGCATTAAAAAAACTCAGACATGTTTTAAATAATATTCAACAAATGGGGTTAATAAACCTACAATCGATCGCTGGCCCTGGCCTGACCCTGAGATGTTACACACACAGTCACACTAAGACGCTACAGGTGCAAGAACAATATAAGAGGTTCATTACCACAGCATCACCTGCTGCCCTTAGTCAAGTAATGACAGCATATGTGGGGCCATGTGCTGGGGGCTATGCTCTGCTGGCCTTGCTGCGAGCCAAGGGCACACCCGGCCACATAACAGGATATCCGGAGCTGTCTCCACGGCGACGGCAGCTTCTTCGGCCTTGATGGAGTTCTTGACACCGAAGAATAATGGATCACAAGATGGTTCCCTCTTTAATAATAAAATATTTTTTCTTAATTTACTACTCTACGATAATATAAGTAAGTAGAATGATACGCATGGAGAGAAACTACCAATTGCTCAATTAAAGAATTCAACTTAAAAGGTCGTGAGACCATTCTCCTTCCAGACGTCTCGGAGGATTATAAGGAATTGAAGAGGTTGCCAGTTTGCTTGAAACTAGTGGGTCTGAGTGGAAATAAGGTTTGTCATGAAAATATTGGTATCGGGTTCGGACAGAATCAATAACAAATGAGACATTAATTCTTAAAAGGATGACTTTATTCGTAACAAACACTGACGATTTTGCGGAAGATTTTTGATCGTAAGGATTGGATATAGGAGGAACTCGACGGGTTAGTGGAGCCCCAAAAGTCAACTCCGTAAGTCCAAATAGGTCTTATAACAGTAATGTTTAACTTTTGTAATTTATCGTAATCGTAATTTATCGAGTGTTTGGCAAGCAAGTGTTGAAGGAGCCTGAATCTTCTACTCATAATAAACTATAAATTATTAAAACTAATACCACTAAAACTCATTAACGGTATTAGAAACTACACTCTTCTAAACTAACGGATGTACAAGGAGGTGACCTAAGAGTAAGAAATAAAAAAAAAATCAACTACAACCCATCATGAAGGGTCTTGAGCTCAGTACATGGTAGAGATTGTAATGTTTCCAGGACAACGTTTGTGCAGGGTGTCGATTTGCCCTAAATAACATTCAACCACCAAGTTATCCCATGATTATGGATGCCCACTAAGTGAGCTCTAGGAAGGTATGAAGCTCCTACAGTGTCCATCCGTTGCTTTTTTGGTTGGCTCTACAGATCTTTAGTAGATCTTTTTCCACCTATACTAGCCTTCTCCAAGGCTGAAATTAGGTTTCAGAATATTTATATTTTTACGGGATAGGGTTATTGACCCTATGCCCAAACCCCAACCTGGAAGATCAGTGGCTGATTGCAGTCAGAAGACTGAGCGATGGGGTCGCCATCAAGAGCTGGGCGATAGTGGATAGTTAGCACAATCGAAAGGCCGTTACTATCGGCTGATCGAATGCTATCGATAGTTTTTCATATCTGCTTCATTTTTTTCCAAACTTATTCAATAAAGAATTTCAACTAATTTAATTAAATTCAATCACGGGCGAGACCTACTATTTGAAATTTGCAGGATTATAAACTTTAATATTATATCATAAAGAAGAGAAAAATAAACTAATTTATTTGAATTTTAAAAAAGTACTTACAATTTAATTGTTTACAATAACAATGAACAAATCATATCTTCATAAAAGAAAAATAACGAAATAGTTATTTCAAGAGTCAAGTGTGCTCCTTGAGCCACGTATTTCCCGAAATAACTAGCATTTCTAGTTAACCATTTAAGAATTGTAGAAAAATATGCCTAATTAAAGAGGAAGTTGAGGTTATAAAACCCTAGAAGAGCCAATGCTCAATACCGCGAATTTGGTTTGTTTGCACAAGTGTGAGACTACTTGTACTACCCAACATAATGTAATTAGTAATTTCTTAAGACAATTAAATAATGACACGTCCGGTGCGGAATCAAAGTTCTATAGAAGAGAACCCTTGAGCTCTAGGAATTCCGAGTTCAATTTCAAAAGAACTCGACACTTGACAGAGAGAGAAGCATAATTATGAGAGTTTCAAAACTTGAATGTAAAAAAGATTCATCGATAGTCTCCGTCCAGCGGCGCTATCGATAGTAACTATCAACTGTTGCCCAACCCTATCGCCAACTCCTTTAAATAATTTAATTACAACAGCCGAATTTGAACTCTGGATTCTCGGTACAGCATTCAGTGCACTACAGACTGACCTTTTAGATTATTTATTTATATAGATTTAAAACATCTTATAATTTTTTAAAACTCCAATTATAATATCAGTCTTTTGCCGTTGGAGGCTTCACGTCGACTTTTCTTTGAATTCTATCTGATTTATTCTACTGTAAACAATCCTAGTATTATTATAAATTAGATTAAAAAGTTGTTGGTCATTTTTTTTCTTTCAGTAAGCCTTGTTATTTAATTTGAAAATCGTAAGCGGAAATAAACTCCAACAGCTCGTGAAGTTGCCAGCGCCCTTCGACCCTCGTTCTAGTGAGCGCAGATTAAAGTTGGCCCACTTGGTATTCAGGACACTCTCTCGCCCGTAAAGAGGTGTCATCCTCAGGGGTGTTTCTTCAGGAAGAAGAGGATCCTGCAGAGGATTTATCTTCATCTCGTGGATAGCGCCTGGATTCGTGTTATCAACTCGAGGGTTTATGGTGTTAACGTTCGGATGGTTAATGTAATACCAGTCAGGTACGGCAAAGTTCGAGAAAGTTGGTATAACTTATAGTCCTATCTAACACGCAATGCTTCGTATATCATACATTTTATCCGTATGAAATGTCGTATAGAATACTACCAACCTCTATTTAAAGAATTATAATACAGTAGTAACATACAAAACGTATTAGACATACGTTCCCAATTAATTACAAAATACTCATATACATGACTATTATAAGACTCATTTAGACTTACGGAGTAGAGCTATGGGGTTCCACTAAGCCATCGAATTCTTCTCGTATCCAATCCCTGCTACCCTGTAAAATCCTTAATGCTCCTTACTTTGGTTCGAATAAAGTCATCCATAATGACCTTAATTTCCCATTATTTTTCGTTTTATGACTATTTTCCTTTTATTTATCTTATAAAACGTATTTCATGAATGTTTTAAAGGAAATAATAGGCGTGGCTCAAAAATATAAATCAGATTCATGAACAACCCTACAAAAGTCTACTAAAAGAGCTTTATAACCATTTAAAGGTAAACCATAAACGCAGTTTTGTGACACCATAAAGGAAATACTGGTAATAATACAAGGGACTTCATTGCAATTATATTATACTATATTAAACGGTATTTAAGTGCTTTGGAAAATATAATAATAATGAATATTATAAGATCTGTCTGGACTTATGGGGCAGAGCTTTGGTGCTCCACAAAGCCATCTAATCCCTTTCATATCCAATCCATACAATCCAAAATCCATCGTGAAATTCTCAATTGCTCCTTATTTCGTTACGAATAAAGTCACCCATAATGATATAAATGTCCTATTTGTTTTGGCCTGAACCTGATATCAATCTTTTCGCGACAAACTCCATCCCCAATCAAACCCCCTAGTTTCAAGCCTTCAATATCCAATAATCCACCGAGGCGTCAGAAAATAAGATGATCTCGTGACCCTCCAATATGAATTTTTATATTATATCGAGTACTACCAGTGGGCAGTTTATCTACTTGACTTTATCCATGACATTAATGCCTTAATATTTACTTATTATATTGTTACAATACAATTGTAAATTACAATAAATACTTTTTTTTTTAATTTAGTACTTATTTTGTACCACCTTAGCGAGCCTATTAAATATGACTACCCACTCAGTATTGTATTGAAATATTGAATATTTTCACTTTGAAGAGAAATAATTTGTTCAGGCCGGGATTCCAACCCGTGTCTCTAGCGCGATGCTCTAACCAACTGAGCCAACCAGGCTCGTAACACGGCCAGACAAATCCGTCTTCTCCACCGATGCTATATCCCCGTGTTCTCGCAATTTTTATTGCGATGTATACAATGGAAAGATGTAAGATCCTAATTAAAGTCATCTTCAATGAACATTTTTCTCCTTGTACACACCGCAAAAAATTGCGAGAACACGGAGATATAGCATCGGTGAAGAGAACGGTTTTGTCTGGCCGTGTTACGAGCCAGGATAGCTCAGTTGGTTAGAGCACCACGCTAAAGACGTGGGTAATCCGTGTGCGAATCCCGGCCTGGATAAATATTTTCTCTTCAAATGAAATTATAACAATTCATAAAAAAACAAAAAAATAAATATAACGGCTTAAAGAAGTCAGGAATAGACTTCGTGATTTACTATTTTTTTTTAATTTTTACAATATAACTGATTCAACCGGAGTAAATACTAAAAAAAGAAATTATTTCCTCATTCCTTAGCTAGACAACGCCGATAAAATATTACCTCTCTAAAAACTTTAATATATAATTGAGAGAAATAAGAGAGAATAAAATTATCAATAAAAATTTCTTGCACATAAAATTGCTTCTTTTAAAACACATTGTATCCACGTGTGCCTTTCATGCATGTAGAATAAGGTTTTAATCATAGGAAATATCGAATTATTTATCAATATAATTGTAGGAGCTGAACGTAAAATATATATAATAAAAGATGAAAATAAAAATTTTAATAAAATTCAACCCGATTTTAATCGTACATTAAAATAAATGAAAAAAATTCAAAGGGGCAACCATAATAATTAAAAAAGAAAAGGATAATAATTAAATCCCTAAATATATATGTAAAATAGTTTATAAATGACTAGGCTGTTTAGGAGTTATGATGTAACCTACACATGCCTACTAGTGCATTAAAAATATTTATATATATGTTCAAATGTCAGAACTGTGATTGCTTCTTGTTTACAAGAACAAGATGTAGAATATAGAATTACATAAACTGAATTAATGATGCTTCATTAGACTCTTGAAATGTAATGATGTAACAATTGACAAGATAAAAAAAAAGAGTATAAAACATATGTTACAGAAAGCTTGTACTTGTTGTTAAATCCGGAGATCGTGGTGGTCATTTAACAGGTCCGTTTCGACCAACCCATCGGTCTCCATAAGTTGTATTTAAATAATCAGTGAGAAAAGTGAGCTGGAGCATCGTCATATATAAACCACAGCCTTTGCCTAATGCCTAGCGGAATATCTTCTAGGACTTCATGAAGATTATTTTGCAAAAAATGCAAGTAAGATATACCTGTCATTCTATGTGGCAAAAAAGAAGAAGCCGAAGATGTTGTCGCCTAGAAGACCACACCAGACATTTAAAGAAAAGGTATGTTGGTAATGTACAACAGCAGTCGTATGAGGGTTTTCTTCAGCCCAAGTATGGGCATTTGGAAAATTAAGAAGCCCGTTTCTTGTAAAGCAAGGTTCATCAGTAACCATAATGCAGTTCAGGAAGCTAGGATCTCGAATTAATCACTCGGAGAAATTTCTGCGCTTGAATAATCTTGTGGTAATAAATCTTGC
This sequence comes from Arma custos, assembly GCA_037127475.1. NCBI lineage: Eukaryota > Metazoa > Arthropoda > Insecta > Hemiptera > Pentatomidae > Arma > Arma custos. Next base: position 48,900,524 of record CM073765.1, read on the forward strand.
CTACTGAATACGTGAAATGGATACAATCGTTGTTTGCGTAAAGTTCGCCATACGCTGGTAGAGGAAACATCGAAACGACGTGACAATCTTCTGGTACTAGTAGTAGGAGATGACTGAACAGCATCGAGTATTTCTTCTTCAACGTTATTTAAACCTATACAAGTAGTAAACACGCAAAACTTTGTATAATCAGTCTTAATGTAGTAAATAAATAATAAATCTTTAACTTTTGATATATGTTTAATAAATGAGTTTGAGATATATGCTTATGAACTTTTTTGTTTATTTTGTGTTAGAGAACACATACCTTAAATAGTGCCGTGAAATTTTGAAACACCCTGTATATATAAAAATTAAAAAATAAATGCTGTTAATAAATTAACATTTAAACAAGAATGATGAATTTTAACTGAAAATCTTAAGGCATTAATGTTTTATGCGGAGTTCATTTAGTATTCCATTAAAACCTTTGAGAAGTTCCCTATTTTTTTTCTTACTTATATTATTAGTTTTTTAAGGACGTTTTAAGGCTTTCGAAAGTCCTTATTACTTGTTAAAATTAATCTTTCATATCCTTTGAGCTTTTCCAAGAAGGGCTAATATTAATATTAAAAAATCTTTATAACTTAGGCCCCTTAGAGCATGAAAGCATATGGGTTTTCTTCCTTCTATCTCAATCTCTCTCAACTGAATGTGTAGGGAGCTGAGCTGTTGATTTTTAGGGAGTTGAGACTGATTGATGATTTTGCATTTCGTTGAAACATTGTAAATTTTTAAGATGCCTTAACATTTTTTTTACAGGAATCTATTAATTTGTTTAAATATATTTTATTGGCAACTGGGGCACCACAGTATGATAGCCACTGCATAATGTCGGATATCCTCGGTGCCTGTTATAAATTTTTCTGTAATCGGCTTTGGGCCATTTTAGAGCGCCATTCTCTATAATATGAGAACCTTTTACAGGAAAAAGCGCTCAGTTTAGCGTGGTCTCTAACAACTTCCACGCACAACTGTTGCCTCGCCATTTACCTTCCATTATCTTCTGATTTGTGTGGACACCTGAATATTTTCGCCTTCACATTTCTTTATGGAATTATCTGAATAGAGTCTATCAGTGTATAGAGCCCGGAATTACAAAGCTATTTGTCCGGGTTCAAAACCTATTGTGGCAGATAAATTGTTAATTCTGTTATATCGTCCCAGTAGGACCGCTCTACCTCTAAAAAGTGGGGGTCATTTAAGAGAAAACCCGGCAGTTGAATATGGTCATTATCAAATCATTTCCATGCTCAACCGTCAGCTTAGAATACTTTCTGTCTTCCGTTATTATCCGGATAATTTGAACACCATAATAGGGTCTATTATATTCACACATCTTTATCGAATTCTGGGAGTGGAATAGGTCAGAGTATAGATCACCGACAAACAAAGCAGTATAGGTTATTCTATTACATCATTTTTAGATAGGCCAAATAGGATCTGTTAATCATCCCAGGAATCACCCTGTCTATAAAAAGTTAGGAATACTTAAATAGGGAAAACACGGTAGTTGAGAGTAATATAAGCCAAATAACTAAAATGCATTTGAGTGTATTAGAAATAGTACGGCATAAAACTCAAGGCGCTTCAGTTGTAACGGAGCAGTGCCTCCCGGCTCTGTCTCATGGACTCATTTACCAATTAGTGCAGCCCCTAAGGCAAGTCTTATTTCACTATATATATGTTTATATTATATTGTATATACGAGAAGGGGTGCGAGAGGCGGCAACCCCGACTATTGAGCGAGGGTGTTCACCTTGAGCAATCAGTCAACTCTGCCATTTCCTTCACGACTGTCCAACTTCTACCATAGGCATTTCCTATCTGAACTATAAATATTATATAATGTATATGCATTATATATATCATATCATATCATTATTAGTAGCGTTGATATGCAAAAAGGGATAAATCCAAATTAATTTTTTTTTCAGGAACCACAAACATATGAAAATTTAGGCTACTACGAAATCATTATATATTTGAGACAATTATTTTTTGAAAAATTAGATTGGCTTTGGCATGTTTTGAATGGTGAATCATGTACCACCGCACAGAGGACGCTAAATTTGTGAAAACAATAAAAAAATTATAAAATATGGATTTATTCCTTTTTGCATCTCCACGCCTCATTTTTTTTTATTCTCTTTTCAAATTAAATCATTTAAAAATAACCGATCTTAAAGGGAAAAAAGAACACTGTTAGAAAATATACATTTCGTTAAATATGTATTTGATACATGTTTAGTTATGATGCTTTTGATTTCATAATAATGAACAGCTTGAAATGATTATATTTTAAACTGAAAAATATTAAATAAATTGTAAAAATCATTTAATAAAAAATGGTATACGTCTAAAATGGGATTCATAACTACGCCAACATAATAAAAGCATCTTAGTCATTTAATGCCCGTCATTTCGGAGATAAAGGATCCTCTAGTATAAAAGAGTTCAACACCTTTAATGTGAGCCAGCAGTTCTTGGAACACAACGTCTTTACCGAGGCAAGAGGAAGTCATCAAGAGTCACTAAACCGTGGCAATTTTCTGGATGGAAAACGTCCGTCGAAAATAATATTTCCGGCGAAATCTGGCTATCAACAGATCGCAACACATTACGTTATGACGAATACAAAATAAACGACTAATAAAATACTGCAAGATCATAACTCATAAAGTGTTTTGGGTTCAGTACATGATAGGGACTGTATATATTATCTATGCCAAAAAGTCTGCAGTGAGGTGATTTTTACAAGCTTCAAGGTCCATTGAAGGAATACCCAACGCATTTTCGGGTGCGTCATATATGTGAATTTTTTTTTAAATTTGTTTTAATTCACTGTTTAATGTTTGTCACGCGGAGATACCAAAACTAATGCATATTTTTTTCACATTTTTCAAGTAATGCTTAGCCGTCGCTACGAGCAAAAAAAAATTTTTTTCTTCAGATAAAAACCTCCTGGAGGGAGTCCAGTAGGAGTTGGCTGGTCGAGGTCTCCAAAAAGAGGATTGGATGGATCGAGATGCATGGAGCTCTGCTCTGACAGGTTGAGACAATTCTTGTTGGAACGTCTGTAAAATAAAGTAAGCAATCACAAACAGAAGACCCTAAAATTGGCAGACGATCCACTGTTTCGTGTCCTGTTATGTCTTTGATTAATTAGAAATAAATATACATTCAGTTTTATATACATTCAGCTGCAAGTTATCATATCGTCAATTATTCAAACTTTGACAAGATATAGCGACCCATAAAACGCCATCTAGAAATAAATAAAAAATCAAGCCTCAATCACTATTGGGCGCTACCTATTGCAGGACCTAGACCTCTGCCACCATTCTTCTCCATCCATTTTGGTCTCCAGCTAGGGTCCTCTAATATCTTGCCCCAATCTTTCTCAAATCATCCTCCAAATCGTCCATCCACCAACGACTGCTTCTGCCCTTTTTTCTTTTTCCTCCGGATGTACTATTCAACATAATTTTAGACAGCCTGTAGGGCTCTATTCTCTCAACGTGTCCTACCCATCTTAGCCTGCTCTTCTTAATAGCACAGAGGATATCAGAATTACCATACAGTTCCTTCAATTCGGCATTGCTTCTAATTTTCCACCTGTGCTCTTCTTTTACAGGTCCAAAGATTTTTCTCAGGACTCTGCCGTACATCACCACTTGCCGAACTATCGTTTTATATAACAATAGCTTGAATGTATTTCACCTGGGGAACATGTTTTCGCCCAAGTCGGCTAATTCCTCTCTCTCGTCTGTCTCGAGGTTTTCATATATTTTGTTTTTTCCACATTTATTAGTCCCAAGTCTACTCTTGAATTCTTCTACAGCTCCGGTCAATGATGTAAATAAAAATCATAGGCTCGTATTTTAGATCATTAAAGCGAGAGGCATTGGACACAATTATTTTTTAATGTCAAAAAATAAGAAGCATTCTCATTTATACACATATATATTTATATTTTTTCTTTTATCTCGACAGACACTGACCTCGAACAAGGACCCTAATGATGAACCTGCCCTCATCGCTATTAAGACAGATCGAGCCAGGTAGCGGTTAAGGTCAAGAAGATTCAGGCGTAAGGAGGCAGGTGAGAGTGTGGCCTCGCATGTAGGCACCTGCTGGAGACACTTAAGGCAATAATCTCACACAATTAACTACAATAATTATTTTAGGAATCGTTCAACAGGGTATAACGGTTAATGTTTCCGAATTGACAATCGTCTATATAGTTTATATATTACATAATTATAAATATACACTTAAAAAAGGCGAATCTATCAAAGTGTTCCTACATACGCACACACACCTGTAAGAAAAAAAATCCATGAAGGGTCTAAGGTTCAGTGCATGGTAGAGACTGTACAGTTTCTTGAGACGGGTGCAGGGAGGTGATTAGTCCTAAATAACACTCAACCGCCAGATTTACTCCCTTCTTAAGGGTATCCACTTTATAGAGGCTGGGTGATGAAGAGATGAAATAAAGGTCTGCCCGCGAGCGGGATTTGGACCCAGGACCTTCGGCGCATCTCTACCACTGAGCCAATCCGCTCCCTACACACACCTATAACTATGTGCATGTACCTAAAGCCACGGTGAATAAGTGGAATTTCCTTCAAGATGAGTTTCTTGTTGAGTGGGATCTGGTTGACAAGTATACACCATGTGGGACTGAAGAGCCTCTAGGGCTCATCCAGCCTATATAAAGTCGCTACCATTAATAGTGTAAAAAAACCAGGAATTGAGCTTGATCCAAATAAAGTTACTTTTCTATTCTATATATACATTACTACGGGTAAAAGTATATGTATCATATGTTTGTGAGTGAGTATTTCTGTTATTAAATCTATCCAGTTCATACATACGTTCAATACCTCAACAGTTAGTAAATTTCTAATGTTCACAATACGAGCTATACACTATAACGAGCCATGAAAGAACCTCAGCGTGTATAGAAGGGAATATTTAATTAATTGCAAGTACAATGTGAGTAATTAATTAGTGAATAGGTAGAAATTAATTTAGGTAATGCGATGCATCGGGACGGCTCACAAAGGAAGTACTACCGTACAGTTTTCCAAGCTCTGTTAAAGGTAATCATCTGGCAATCTATTGAGGTTTCACCATTAAAAACTAAAAGTTAGAATCCACAACAGTCATTTCCTTTTATTAAAACTTCATTACTAAGTCGTTATTAAGGATCACATCTTCGTGTTTTTAATATTTTGATGATCTCAACTTTTTCATTATGCAGTTAATAATGACTAAACAAGTTATAATTTATTTCCTACTTAAAGTATTTTTATAATTTATTTAATTGTTATATGATATAATTTTTTTTTCGAGTCCTGGTCCTGGCCATATCTTTTCTTTTCAAATAAAATATTTAAAGTATTTCTATTTGATGTATAGAAGTGAAATACATCCTTAAGAATTTACTCCATTTTACAAATTCTACATTCGACGTAACACCGATTTTCTTGTAGAAAGTGAGGTTGTATATAATACTTATCTGGTACCTTTTTGTACTTTTGAGAATTTCACAATAAACAAAATAATGATTTTTAAAATATATATTAAGGATTCTTTTATAGACACAAATAAATAACCTGTAGTTTATAAGTAGAATGCCTTAATGCTAACTCATTACCTTATCTGTATAACAGTTCTAATATCCAAATATTGGAATATAATGTACCTTATTTTATTTGATCTCATTTTTCAGTTTTTCTATGTTTGTAAATTAATTGATCGATCACGACAAAATATTAAATATAAGATAGTTTCTCGATCAGTTGCTAGGTAACATCGAAAAAAAATATTTTTTTTAAATAATTTATTTAACGAAATTTACAACTGCATAAAAATAATACAAGTAAATATTACTACGAAAGGCAAGTAGGGGAACTAGGGTAGTGGCGGTACTAGAATAATAAGTTCAACTCAGGAGGTCACGAGGCCATCTTCTCTTCAAGTGCCTCGGAGGATTATCAGCAATTGAAGAGGTTGCTAGGTTTGAAACTAGTGGGTTTGAGTGGAAATAAAGTTTGTCTTGAAAAGATTGATATCGGATTCGGACCAAATCAGCAACAAATGGGTCATTATGGATTACTTTGTTCGTTACAAAGTAAGGAGCATTGAGGATTTTGGATTGTAAGGATTGAATACGAGAGGAATTCAAAGGTTTTGTGGAGCCACAAAGCTCTATTCCGTAAGTCCAGATAGGTCTAATGATTGTCACGTATATGAGTCTTTTGTAAATAATTGGGAGCTCATAGCGTTTGCCTAGTAAATGTTGAAGTAGCCTGAAACGGCGAGCTGGTTTTTGTCGTTTCAGTCTAGTATGAGGATTCCAAGTTAATCTTTTATCAAGGTGAAGTCTTAAGTACCGGACCTGTTCTACAGGAATAAAAAAGATATTACATCGGTAAAACCTTCTTTATAATATAGAAAATAATAGGAATTTAACTTATCAATAAATATATTGAACAAATGAAATGGCAACTTATTTTATCACATATGTTATCCAAGAATTATTCATGCCTTAATCATGGCAGGAAATCTCGTTTCATGATTAAATAATCGGAGCTGAACTAATCTATGAATGTAAAAAACATAAAAATGAAAATTTTAATTAAATTCAGCCATATTATAATATTTATACTATATTTACAATTTAACTGTTCGAGCATGACAAAATACTAAACAAAGTAAATCCTCGATCCGTTGCTAAGCAAAGCCGATAAAACATTACATCACTAAAAAACTTTTTTTTTTAATAATAGAGAGATGACTAGTAAATTCACTTAAAATATAAAAAATAATCCCAAGGAAAGAGCAGGGAGGCTTAAATCTTTGTAAGTTTAATATTCAGAGCGCGTACCCTCCCGGCAACACATCTATTTTCGTCTGCTTCTCAATCGATTCTCTCCAAGGTTAGCCGTATAACTAAAACATATTTATTACTTCTACCATTCTAATTTATTTTATAACAACTTTAATTATTGTTAATTGTGGATAAATAATCATTATAAAAATATATAGTAAAATTGAAATTATGGACACTACGGGCTTATCTGTCAACTAGCCAAGATAGTTTCCGCATTGAACCAATGCCATAAAGTTTTTCCAAATAAAAAGTATAAAATACTATTTTTGTTCAAACAATAAACAAAAATAAAAAAATAAAAATATCTACATAAATAAAAGATAAACAAAATTGGTAATAAGGAGTGCTATGGAACGAGACATAAAAATCTATAGTTTTTCTTATTAATAATAAGAACAACAAATTATTAATTTTTAGATTTATCCTATCCAGGTTTAATTAGGATAGGGATTTTTAATTTTTAGTTTAATGAACCTCTATAAAAGTAGAATTCATTTACTTTAAAAATATAAACTTGATATGGAAAATACGATTTTACCTCAATTATTTAGCACTATATGCCGAATTATGGAATGGGATTATTTTAAATTTGGTCACTCTGCTTCTATAAAGTGGATAACCTTAATGAAAGTAAAAACCTGGCGGTTGATCCTGGGTAAATTGCCCCCCTTTACAACCGTTGTCATAGAAACGGTACAGCCTCTACCATGTACTGGACCCAAGACCCTTCTTGTTTTAGTGGTACAGGATTTTTTTTTTTTTTTTTAGTATGGAATGAAAAAACAAATTTCATTTTTTTTTTCTAATTAAAAGAATCCAAGCCCTCTCCTCCCCACTACCGAACTCGATTCATTATTACTGTTTTCTCATCGTAGCTATAATTATATTCTAATAGGCTATAATATAATATGGCTAGCGTTGGTAACCATTGTCAATTCCCCACCATAATTCCCTGGCCCCGCCTCCGATTTCACAAAAGGTCTTTTATAAATTGTCAGGCAATATGTTTTTATGTTATAGTTGATCGCCTCAAAGAATCAGTACTCAATTTGTAAAAGTAGATTAATTTAAGACCAATTACAACGAATAAAAACTTTGTCGTTAAAATTCGACAAGCTATGTGCCCAAAAACCTAAATTGGTGGCCAACAAATTACATCTAAGCCCAAGAAAACTTTGAGTAAAAAGAGTACATTGTTTGAAATCGAAGTTTACACTAGAAATATAAAAATGTACATACTCATACCGACATATGCTCTCAATTACATCGGATTCGGACCAAATCAGCTACATACGGGATATTAGGATCATGATGGATGAGTTTGTTTGTGACATAATAAGGAGCATTGAGGATTTTACGAGGGGTTTTGGATTTTAAGGATTGGATACAAGATGAATTGGATGGTTTAGTAGAGCCCCAAAGCTCAACTCCGTATGTACAAATAGGTCTGATAACTGTCATGTAAATGAGTCTTTTGCAATTAATTGGGAGCTTAGAGCGTTTGTTCAGTAAATGTTGAAGTAGGCGAACGTCGAGCAGTTTCTTGTCTTTTCAGTCTTGTATGAGGAACCAGTCTTTATAAAGTGGGTACCTTTAAGTGGGAGAAAAACGTTAAACATGATCTCGTAAAAATCACACCCTCCCCGTCATAACCGTTTGAAACAGCAAACTCTCTACCATTTACTGAACCAAAAATCCTTCATGGGGTTGTAGTATTACAGTTTTTTCCTTTTTTATTTAATTTCATTAAGGTTAATGAATATTGTGTTAAGCGAGTATAAGATTGTTTTTTTTAATGAATTGTTAAATATTATTTTGAAAAATTGTGTTTAATAATATAGCACAGTAATTGTTAGCTTGAGATCATTGCGTACCAAGAGGTAGTACCTCTAGTAGTGGTTACCAACATCTTGTCAAGCCAAGCAGACATTGCAGTAAATTGCATATATTAACAGTTTAACACCTCGAGTGAATGCAACAGCTTGAAGCTATCGTTGTGTCTTCAACTGAATAATAATGATTAGATTGAGTACCTTACAATAATATAAGGCAAAACGTATTATTATTTATGTGTGACTCTTATTACCATGCACTTCGGCCTAAAAAGGCCCATTGTGCTTGAGTCCTAAAGATCCCTAACATAGGTCTAGACTTCTGAGAAATTTTAAATAGTCTTTAAACCTCAGTTTTTGAAGTTCCTTGTGTCCACCGGGGCCAAGGTCAAATGTCCTCTTTCGACTTAGTGCTATACATTCAAAGAGAACGTGCCAGGGGGTTTCGTCCTCCTCTTTGCACCATCTGCACCGAGGTTCTTGTTCAATGACCAAACGATGCATGTGTTTCCTGAGTTTACAGTGCCCAGTGATGGTTTCAACCATACTTTTGAGGTCGGTTCTCGACGAGTGAGCGGCTTCTTTCTTGGTTTTATCAGAAAGATTATCATTGGGATCCTTTATGAAAAGTTTAGTATGCCTTATCTTGGCTCTATCCCAACGTGTTTTTATCTTCCTCTTGGCTAGTTTGTTAATTGTATCCTTAGCCAGGGGAAGGGGGACCCCGCACCATGGTTCTGGTCCAATAGGAGCGATAGCTGCTCCTTTCTTCGCCAATTTGTCGGCCCTTTCATTTCCTGGAATATTACTGTGCCCAGGGATCCAAAATATGGTAACTCTCTTATGAACAGCTAGGTCATCTAGTCTTAGACAGCAGTCCTCCACTAGTCTAGAGTTTGTTACTGCATTTTGTAATGCATTGCATGCTGCCTGACTGTCAGTGAGAAAGTTGATTACCTTATTCTTGTGGTCCTTCATAGCGAAGGCACCTGCAAGTATTGCCCATATTTCCGCTTGGAATACAGTGGGTGTCGTGCCCAGAGCTAAGTAATGACCCATGCCCTGACAACCCGTGAACCAGAATCCCGAGCCGGCACCAAACTCCCCTTTGGATCCATCCGTATACACATTTAGACCATTGCAAAATGCCCGATCAATCTTAGCCCTATTTTCCTACTTACGTTTTGACCAACCCCTTGGATGTTAATCACAGTTTTTGTTCCAAACATTCTTACTTTAAGATCATCATCATCAGATTATTTATTCTTTACCTCTTCTACCTCTATGCAGTCTGAAGTCTACTTTCCGTAATATTTGAGATTTTAAGGAGCAGCAGGGTAACAGCCCACTTCTCCCGAGTCAGGTGTCTATCCGGGTCGGCTACCTTGGGAAGGTGTACTGTAAGTGACCTTATGCTAGTATAAGTGAATTGTGTACTGTTCTGAGTGCGTTGGTGCTGTGTACTGAACTCGGGAACCCGGGGATCGTTAATCCCCACTAGCTTTGCACTGAGCTAGCCCCTGCGGGTAACTCTGAGATTAACATATGAATTTCAGCTATAATATCATATATAATTTTAGAAATACTTGGGGGATACCACAATATTGCATAACTGTTCATTTAAATGTACATCAGTAAGTACTTAACGTTTTAACAGAAGAGCCCAATAGTATTCTAGGAATTGAAATACGAGACAAAAAAAACTGTACCACTACAACCCGCAACAGGTCTTTGGTTCAATACACGGTAGAGACTTTACTGTTTCATGAAGGTGACTTGGCCTAGGTCTCTCTCAACCACCAGATTTTTCCCCCTTATTTTGGGTTCCCCATTTTTATAATATTTTATAGAGGCTGGGTGAGCCCCAGGATTAAAAATTAAAAATACAATACATAATCAAAAAGATAAGATACCCCTTCTTGAAAACAAAAATATAATATATGACATAGGATGTAATGACTGTAACAAACATTACATAGGACATACCAGTACATATCTAAAAAATAAAATTTACCACCATAAAAATAATTTAAATCCCAAATCTAAAAAAAACACCGCTTTATCAACACATTGGGAAAAAGAACTGTATACATTTGATTTTGACAAACCTAAAATATTACATAAGGAAGGTAACACAAAAAAAGAAAATTCCTAGAAGCACTTTATATAAATCATGAAATAAATAATTTAGTTAATGGCAGAAAAGAAGGAGAAGAAATTAGTAAGCTATACTCTTCTATAATTTTAAAATTGGAAAAAAAAAACGATAGTACATAAGATTTAGATTCGAAAACACAACTGATAGAGTAATATAACCTGACCCTGTAACCTACAAATAGTTTCTTCTGATATCTAAATATTCCAAATAAGTCTTTATATAAAAGATCACAATTTGATTAAATAAATTAAATAAAAAATAATCTCTTTGTTGAATATTATTTTATATTTTTAAAATGTTTTCAAAACGAAATATTTTAAATGCAGTAGGATGATGTTCTTAACTACATACAAATAATTTAGTACTTTAAAGATCAAATTTTATGTAGGTGTAATATTAATAATTTGATCATGGAGGATGGATATGTACCCAAGTAAATGCGAAATAAATATACATACATACATGAGGTATCCATACCTGTTTTTACTAATATTGGGACAATTTTTATTACGAAAATTAAGTTAATTATTAAGTTAATTTTACAGATGTAAAGACGTATAACTTTTTAAAGTTATGTATTATTGGAATGATGCAGACATTTGTTTAAATGATTGAAAATGACATATATGTCGAAACGTTTTGAAAAATAAACAATTTAAAAGTACTAGATGACTGAACGAGGGTTTTTCTCCCAAAATATAAGAATCAAAAACAATTCATTTGGGCTAAAGATATTTGGATAAACGAATATTATTAAGAGAGTCTAAATGCTGGATCCTTATCTAAGTTAAACAACAAGTAAAATATACTAATTTGAATACTTTTACGATAATTTACTAAAACAAACCCTTCTGATTTACCCCTACTGAAACACGAAGCATGCCTCCCACATACTGAACCATATCACTAACGAAAATCTCAATTTAACTTTTCTCTGATACGAGTTGCCATCATTAGCTTTCCATTCAGTGTTTTGTTCCGTGACCCGCGGCAGCACGCGTGAATGCCCTTCATTCTCCGCCCTTGGATATTGTATGAGAAGGGCCGAAGGGGAAATGTTTAATATATCTGTTGGAGGTGGCACAGAAAGCGGCGAGTCAGGATTCAGGCTAGAAACACGGAGGGAATAAAATAAATAAATGATTGAATTTAATACAATACTGCTTTGCATGCTAAAGTAGTTAACATCATTCTCAATAATTATTGACAATAGAAAGTCAAAACGTTTTAAGTTATTATTTATTATTATATTTTTGTCACAGATTTCTCCGGCGCCAAATTCACATCCCGGAATTCAAAATTCAAGGGAAGTGTAAATGTTACTGATTTAAGAATTTCCTTAGAATTCTGCAAGTATCCCACAGAACTGCTTTATGCGCCAATTTTAATTTTTCCAAATGGAGGCCAAGATCTCCTGTACTCTCCCTTGTGATTTTCAATATCAGACCATTCGAAGGCTATTGGAGTTATGAGCACTTTCTCTATATGGAAAAGTGATTTTGACTCAATAGAAAGTTCCTGATATTTTCTATTTTTTCGGCACTGGTGTTAATTGCATTTGTATTACATGGGAACTCTATAATTCTGCCATTTTTTCTATTTTATGAATGGAAAATATCCGGACGGTTATGTACTGCAGATGAAACCGGTATACTTACATTTTTGCTGCTCTGAATGAAACCATTATTTAAGGTAGAAAAAATAACGTTCTTTCCGAAAATGCTCTATTTCGAATCCCATCCGCAAAAGATGCTTTATTCTGCTCCAAGTTTGATTCAATCCCGATCGGAGCGAAATTTTTCCATCCTTTGAGGATTCGATCTGGGCCGGAACAATAAATATCGATCCTTCGTTTTTACTTTCTCATCCTTCAGATGAAGAAAGTATTGAAATCGCCAAATAATTCGACTTCGATATTTTAATGTTTCTTGACGTTTCATAGGGTGTTGAATCTAAAAAACATAAAATCTCAGTGTGTCCGTCCGGAAAAGTTTGTTCCAACCAATGCTCGGAAACTAAAAATCGGATTTCAACCAGGTTTTTCCCTAAATGTTTGGTTTATAATCTAGTTGATCCTAAAGAAGACCCGATAAGGATCGGTTAAGTTTAACGTAGTAAAAAAAAATATTTTAGTTCTCAGAATTTTATTTTTTTAAGGATGAGAAAGTACTATGCCTCTCTAGGCACAATTTTTTCATTCCGGTTTAATATTTTCGTGTGTAGATAGGTAAATGAGGAGGCCAAAACCAAGGTGTAGAAAGAAACATGTGTGGTAGATATTTTTTTGCTCCGCAGGATCAAATCCTCAGGGATCCAAAAATATCGCTCCTGGCGGATTCTGTTCCGTTCGGGAGCGATTGTTTTATAACAAAATGATATCGTTCTAGTCCAGATCGGAACGATTTTCCTTATAAAACAGTCCTCCTGCTCCGAACGATTTGAATGAGATCGATTAGGAACGATTCTTTGGGAACGAATCTTCGACCCCTGTGTATTGCCCTGTGGTCCGTGATTATTTTTATGACCCATTACATTTTTATTTTATTATTTTTTAATAGTTTTTCCGGCTGATAGCGATATTATTGAACCATTATTATTATTATATACTAAGGGTCTTCGCTTCCGTACATGGTAGAGTCTGTGCTGTTACCATACGTTGGTGCATGGAGGTAATTTTTCCGAGATATCGTTCAAAAGTTAATCTTCCCTCAATTAAGGGTACCCACTTTATAAACACTGGGTGAGCCCAAGGAGGGTCTTAAGATCCCAAAGTGTCCCATCCGTGATAGAATATAAAGTTTATCAGCCTGAATCGGATTTGAACCCGGCACTCCATATACTGAATGTATGTAATGTAACAATAGAAAAGTTTTTTCAAATTAAAAATCAAATAAATATATCAGATACAATATAACATGAATGGATACCACGACATAACTCTTTGTCGCAAAACGGCCTATTTAAAAATAATGTATTCAATAATCAATTAAAGAACATAAAACGAGGGGTATTCATTTAACATTATGCACATAAAATATTTGAAAATGACAAAGAACATACACATATACTTACACTTTATTGAAATATTACAATCGGCCACTTTTAGGCAATTAATAATAGCACTGAATAGCTATAAAATCATTCAATAAAAAAAATAAAATAAGAAAATAAATAAATAATAATGATAAAAAATAAAATATATACATGCTGATAATAAAAACAAAATCAATACTTGCGAAAATGATAATAAAAATAAAATAAAAATTTTATTTTTAATTTTACAATTTGCCTGGGGTCCTGGAACTAAGCTTCTTCCCCAGGATTGGGGGCAAAGCAGGTGTCCGGAAGACCCCTGCGCCCTTTCCCAGCCGCGTCACTGGCTAAAACGCCAATAAAAACTAGGAACATTTTTATATTTTATTTGGATAATTAAACGTTTTCCACCTAAATTTGATTGCTTAATACTTGTCTTTCTATTGTGTAAAAAGTATATAGTGATGTCATGTTTTATCAACTTTGCCTATTACTGGATCAAGGAAATTAGTCCAGGATCCCATTTTTCATCAATCGACATATTTTATCTATGCTATCTCTGTTAGCTACCACAATCGAGAATTTTCGCAAAGGAAATTGTTGAGTGTCTCATCAAAACGAAGTTATTCACGAAGATTCAGCTTGATAGTAATCAAGTGGAAAAATGTACCAGGGATTCTGGACTAAATATTTCTAGTCATCTTTTGTCGTGCTCGATCAGTTAAAATATAAATATTTTTAAAATTCAGAAAGTCACTATTCATAACTTCTATATGCCCTTTAATTCTAGTTTTAAAAAATGGAATGTGTTGATTAAAAAAATAAAATAAAATAAGCTATAGTTACTTTGGAGCCATTCAAACCATTTACTTAACTATTATTGGTAAGCCTTTTTTGCTTTGGCCAAGGAGCGGAGTGGTAAGTGAGCTCAGTTGTGAAGCGCTGACCTGTCGTATTGAAGGTCCCGGGTCCAAATCCACTTGTAGATAAATTATATAATTTCTTAAAAGCGACAGATGGACCATTTGGAATATGCAGATCCTCCTGGGGTTCACCCAGCCTTTATAAAGCGGGAATCTTTAGCTGGGGGAATAAATCTTGCGGTTGGACGTGATCTCGCACAAATTACCTCCATGCTGAACCGCTTTCCTAGAAATAATATACTGAATCCAATACCCTTCATGTGTTGTAGTGAAAGTTTTTAAACAATTATTTATTCATCCTGTATTTATTGAGCACTGATAACGACCTAAAATTTGGGTCAAAACGTAGCTATCTAATAAGTAATTTCTTACTATTTATCACTGCTACTTATTTTTACCTCCACTCCGAACATTTTTCCTCCATAAAAATAATATTAATTATTAATTACGTTATAGCATTGCATATTATGGTTTATATTACATTTAAAAATAAATTAAAATACTTTTTATTGAAAATATCTTCTCAAGTTCGGGACTCGAACCCTCGACCTAGACCTATCAGTTCGCAGACAGTCAGAAGACAGTCCTAAATCCAGTAGGAACGGCCCAGACGCCCTTGGTCTATAAGGACTTAACCTCCAGGAAGTTGCCTTGACCCGATTCCGGGCTGAAGCGACGCCGGCACTGCCCTACATCCACCAGATCCATAACGCGCCCTTATCTCTTCTGTCTCCAGTCTCCCTTCTGACTGTAAATATGGAGTATAACTGAGAGAAATTAATTAAATTTATTGATTTAATTAAATTAGTTTAATTAAAAAATCAGATAGTAGAGGGAGTTCTTGGTCAAATAACTTTTACAAGTTATAGTGGTACAGATGTTTTAGATAATTTTTATAAATGAATAAACCTGGGAAGAGGTCGAAGAACAGATTCTTGAACGGGGCAACCTGTGGTTCAGTGGTTAGCATAACAACCTGCTTTAACTTACTGCCCAACATCGCCGGTTCGTAGCCCGGCAGGTGGAACTAGGAAATCCTTGGTTATGACGTCCTTCGGAAGGGACGTTATTCGGATGGGTCCCGAGCCTGAACGATTTCAGGTACTCGTTAAAAACCCCTATCTTAATTAAACCTGGATAGGCAAAATTTTGAACTCCCAATATAGCATATACCGATTAGCCATAGCAGCTTAAAGGTGACATTAAATCAATCAACAAACTTTTATTTTTCGATTTTTAGGTTGTTTTTTTCTATTATGGTTTGCTCAGATTGAGGTTTCCTCCAACCAAAAATTTCATTTAATTAATTTATCCGTTTTTTTCTGTCTTGTGTATCTTCCTGCCTCAGACCATGGCCGTGCATACTTTCCTCAATTCCTTCTAACCATCTTTTTCATGGTATTCCTCGCCGTTTTCTCCCTTCGGCACTCCATTCTGAGATGACCATACCGTTCCAATCTTTTTTCTCTATATTTTGGAGAATGTTTTGTTGAATTTGCATCCGTTCTCTAATTTCGGCATTAGTCCTTCTTTCTAGTCTGAACACACTGGCAGCTCTGCAATAGTCCATCTCAGTAGCAAGTAGTTTTTTTCCTAGAGCAGCGCTTACCGTCCTTGTTTCTGCTCCATACAGCAATATGGTTTCAATTGTGGACTTTTATAAGAGCTTATTGGTATATTTCGTCATATTGCTCCAAAGGACCGAATTAAGCACACGAATAGCTTTGCGGGTCGTAATTATCCTTTGTTTTATTTCATATGTTCCATTCTTTTCCGTTACAGAGCCCAAATGTATAAAATTATCCACTCTTTTATGACATTTCCTTCAACAACGAGGTTCTCCTGATAATATATGGTCACATATTAGATGAAGTTTATTTTAAGGTCCCAACTATCAAACGTCTCCCACAGTTTTCGTAGCATGTATTCTGCATCCTCATAGTCTTGAGCGACAATTACCTGATAATCCGCGAACATTAGATTATGTAAATGGCTGTTACCTATCCTTACTACAATTTGCTTACATTTTTTATCACATTCTTTTAAAGCCGTTAAAATTTAGATTTTAAATAGGGAAGGTGACATACAGCAGCAGTAAGCCTTTACTAGTCGAAAATTCTGGTGACATATTCCTACCAATTTTAATTTGACACTGATTGCTGCTATAGATTCTTCTGGCAAGGTCTATCAGCGGTCTGTTAACAGAATTCTTTTAAAGTTAATAAAATTCCCATTATAATTTTCGGGGCACATTATCGGTCTACGAATACCAGAAAATTTCTTTGGATTTCATTTCACATTTTACCAACAGCTGTGGAACTGTGAAAATATGATGGGCATACGATCTCCCAGCAGTGAATCCACACTGCGCTTCTTCTGGTCTCACTCCTTCTAATTTATTTCTAACCAATCTGCACAAAATTTTCATTCTCGAATTTATCACGAAAATTCCTCTACAGTTTTTCTCTTTTTTTGAATATAAAATATCCAAGCGCTATTTCTTTTGGAATGAATTATTTACCGTTAAATATCCGTGGCATGTAGGTCGGTTAATTAGCATAAATAAATCTAAAGCGAATTAACTCAGAGGATTAATTACCAGGCTCAAACACGGATGAATACATAATTTATTATTTGCAACAGATAACAAAAGGGTTTGATAAGCCAGGATTCGAAAACAATTATCTGATAACAGCTTGAATTATATTCCTCATTTGGAGTTTTCATTGTGTACTAAAGCTATGCATATTTAAATTCGCTAGTAAATGTAATCTTTCTACTGCTATAACTTGTTATTTGTAGTTTTGAACATATTAAAAGGAAATTTATGTTATACAAAGTTAGGGGACCACCCCCCCCCCAAATGTTTATTTAATTGTACTGCAGTGGGTACGTAACGTTTTACGAAGATTATCCTAGAAATTTTAGTTCAAGTTCGCACTTATTTTGTACTATCCTAGTGAGATTATTAAAATCTGACTAACCACCTAGTATGGTTTAGAGTATTGAGTATTTTACGTTAAGTAAATGATGATTTTTTTTTTTATTGTAGGTTTATTTTATAGATTGAAAAAATAATTTATATATAAAAGAGTTTGTCCTGACTGACAGACCATCGCAGAGCCAAAACTGCATAAGCTAAAGACTTGAAATGTGGACAGTAGATTTCAATTTATTAAATTTTGCAATTTTTTAAAATTAATTATTGTAAATTAACATCAGCTATAACGCGACTCACTTGTGCCTTAAAATGAAATAAATTGCAGTACAAGGTAACGCAATAATAATAAGAATAATCAAAATACAGAACCATTTTCATAGAGAGATTCTGGAAATACATGTATAAACATACATTTATAAATTGTAAGTATTAAATTTATCAAACATTAATACATTTGTTTTATTACCAAAATAAAAAATCAGGAAGGAATCCATCCCTACCTGAAAGGAAAATCATACCGATGTATGATCAAAGATACAAGTAAAAAAGAATATCTACATAATATATAGTTCAAGATTTATTGAAAAGGCAAAAGCAAAAAGAGATAAGGCTTAGAGAAGCTGCATCAGGGATTCGGCCATAACAATATACCAAAACCCCAGCATAAATACTCCAGGTATATGGCCACATCCACTCCACCCACCATTACCAGGAACCCCTATCAAATATCCTGGAGGAGGAGATCTGGATAGCCTCATAAGCATAAGGGGGTTGGATTCCGAAGGGTTTTCGGGAAGGGGGAGGATACAGATTTAAAGACGAGACGGAAATTGCATGGAAACGAGGGATAAAGAAGAAGAAAACGCCAGAGGGCTACGTTTAAATGCTAGGATTTGCTGGTTCTGTGCTAGAAGAAATAAATACGGAGGAAAAAAAGAAAATAGTTTAATCCTGAGGGAGTTGGGTAACTCAGAGTATAGAGTGCTAACATACTGACAACATATAGAGCGATAACATAACAGAGGGATCCCTGCTGGATCTGCAGAACCCAATAAATTTATGGCTTTGAAACAGATTATTCCTTTCTACTATGTAAAGAACCCAATACCTTATTGTTCTGTAATGGTACTGATTTTTTTTTATTGAATACTAGCGAAATAGGCTTTGCATATTATGCCTACATGTTTTGTCTGTCGTAGGATCGCAGCAGTTTGATTTGCCGAATATATGGATTAGATTTAAATTTAATATAATGTTTACACTGCGTGAAGTATTTTATTATGTAGATATTAAAAACATAAAAACAAACTAAAATATTTCATCAATAAAATAGGGCCAAAAACTCAAAAAGAAACACTAATATTTATTATAATACAATTGGAAAAACCAAAATGCAAAGCCTTATGTTTCAAAATTCTCCAGTAAAACACACACTTACCGGTCGACGTTTCGCTTATTCAGGCATTACCAAGACACAAAATAAAAAGGTTATATAAATCACATCTCGAAGAAGGTGCACCTATAGCCCAAACAGGCTCCAAACCTGAGACAGCATCCCACCACCAAGACGTTCAACATTCAACAGTTGTATGTTCCTATTCATGCATAAGGATGAGTACGAGAAGAAATAAAGGCGCGATTAAAGACAGGGAAGGCTGGTTATTATTCGGTCTCGACATTAATAAGCTCACGTATTTTGTCCCGAAATCTATAAATCAGAATTTATAAAACCATCATGCTTCCAACTCTTTACGGATGCGAAACATAGCCGCTAACACAGAAAGAAGAACGTCTTAAGGTATTCGAAAAGAAGGTATTGCGTAAAATATTCGGTCCATAAAAGATAAGACCACTGGAAAATTTAGGAGATTACACAAAGCGGAGTTACGAAGCATGCACCCTGTTATTATTAATCAGAGTAATAGCATCACGAAGATTAAGATGGGCCAGTAAAGTTGCGGGCTTAGTAACGAACGAATTTCTAAAATGTTAATAAGGGTTGTTGGGAAACGTCTAAGGGCTAGATCGAGGCGTAGGTGGGAAGATGCTTTAAGAGTGATCTGGCGGATTTAGGTTTGGGTAGAGGTCCGTGGGCAGAAGCTTGTAAGCAGAGATTGGTGGTGTCGGCATCGATCCTTCTTGTTCATCTTATTATTATTATTATTTAATTTGGAAATATGGAAAGTTAGGAATTTAAAGATTTAATGATCTTACCGTTGCCTTAAAACAGTATCTCTCCTGTAGTGAACCCAAGACCTTCATGTATTGTAGTGATACAAGTTTATGTGAACTTTATATTTCAATGAATTTTTGAACCACCGCCAGTATAACTTTTTTTTTAGGATCACCATAGAATGAATGTTTTTAATTTAAAAAAAAATGATTCTTTTAATGATATTATAAAAAATATTGATGCATGGGAGAGATGATTTTTTTCGGCTAAATTCAAAGCTTCATTATTGTAAGCAATAAACATATGCATGACGATTCCCCAAATGATACGCAAAACCTTTTAGCAAATAATAATTGAATCACCATTATTAACGAGGGGATTCGTATGCAAATGAATATTTTTGGGGTTTTCAACCAAAATGATTGAATACCTGAAAATTAATGCAAATCAATAACATGGTGTATGTATGTTAAATTTTATTCTGCACAATTTTGCATATTTGATGAGTTATCACTAATTTGATATATCAAACTTACAATATACAAAAACATGGATCGATTTTTCAAGGAAAGAACAGACTGATTAAAAAAAAAAAAGTGTTCTGGGATCGTAAAAATTGATATATAAAAATGTATTTGTTTTTCAAAAATTAATGTAGCGGTTTAATAATATGACAGGAAAATAGGAATAATTCAAAGGCATATAGAGAAAGTATCCACTGATAGTAATCAAATTGTAAATTAAACTTAGGTCTTGCATGGCCTCCTATCTTCTTTTAAGAGTCGAAGTAGGAAGGTATGAAATTAGTGGTTTGAAAGAAATTAAGTTTGCCATAAAAGGGTTGATATCAGGATACCAAATCAGCAAGAAATGCGACATTAAGATGGAAACGACGAATGAGTCGTAACGAAAGTAAGGAACATTATGGATGTTCCGAAGGATTTAGAATTGTAAGGATTGATAGATTAAGGAAATTCAACGACTTATGGAGCCCCAAAGCTCTACTCCGTTAGTCCAAATAGGTCTTACAATAGTCATGGATATGAGACTTTTGAAAGAGCGTTTTTAGTCTTGAAAATATGTTGATATCTGAAATCAAAAATTTTTTTAATGAGGTTACTTCCTTTACTCCACAAAGAAATAAAGCAGTAATAATGGGAAAATTAATTTTAATAATTTAATTATTATTCATGGGGGAGCGGAGTGGCTCAGTGGTAGAGCACTGAGTTGCCATCCCGGAAATCCTGGTTCAAATCCCTCTGCAGACAAGATTTTTATTTATTTAGTTAGCGTCCGGAGATGGATCATATAGGATCTAGGACCCTCCTGGGGCTCGCCCAGCCTCTATAAAATATTATAAAATAGGGTGCCCCAAATAAGGGAGGAAAACGTGGCGGTTGAGTGTGACCTAGGACAAGTCACCTCCTTGCAGAACTCTTGTCCACGAAACAGTACAGTCTCTACCAGGTACTGAACCCCAGACTCGTTCACAGCGTGGCAGATAATTGTGTAGTCTGTTTACTCTCACGATTGGATCTTACGGGATCTACAGACTCTCATGGGGCTCACTCAGCCACTATAAAGTAAGTAACCTTCAGTTAGAAAAAAAGTGGTGTTTAAGAGAGATCGGACAAATCACTTCCTTGCACAACCGTTGTCCTAGAAACCACCACCCAAGACCCTTCATGGGTTGTAGCGGTACAGTTTTTTTTGTGATATTCTTTTTGGGGAGGGGGGCATCCATATCTAATTTTAATTAGCTTTCAAGGGTAATGCACGTTTCCGTAGACATCCCACCACCTCATCCCTGAAGTTTACTACAATTAATAAAAGGGAAAGAAAGGTAACTAAAGAAGATAATCCAAAGGTTCAAGAATCCTGACAAAAACGATGCGAATAACAAATGCAATCTATCAACAGTTTTACCTTAGCACGCTATCTAACTGTTCTCTTAAATTGACTTCTTTGCTACCGAATATCTTATACCCTTGAGAAAACCATTAAAATTCCTGACATTCTGTCTGATATCAGTAGTCTGATGTATTTTAAAAACCAGAAAAAAAATTAAAAAATAGGTTTATTAGTTAATAAGTTTGTTCCCACATTGCTATTAAGATGATTGAAGATAAAAATGTATGTAATAAATTAAATTATTTCAAAATACAATAGCATAAAACATAATAAAGTATTATAATAAAAACAATTTACAAAAATTCCATAAGTAAACTATAATATTCATTTCGATACAAATTTAACCATAAATAATTTATGATTAAAATTACAGATTACAAAGGTAATAAACTAATTCAAGACTTTCGACGTCAAATTAGGAGTTAGAATGATGAAGGACCTGTTTATCGACGTCCAAAATGTCTTAGGAAAACTTGAAAAATAATTAAAAATAAAATGATTACTTTGAAAGATGAGAAAATTCTTTAATAAAAAAAGAGGGAGCCTAATTAAAAAAATTACCACTCTTCTTTAGTTATTTTTTAACGTTTTCTACCCAATTAAAGTAGGGGGCTCAAAATTTATTATTAAAACAAAAAATGTTACAAATTTCTTTCAGTTTACTTATGTTTACTCTCTAGCAGTCTATTATCATTCATGTTGTATTTTTCTGTATTAAATTAGGTTTTACATACTTTTATATCTCCCCCTTATATCTCACCTTGTTATGTTTATACTTATTTAATTTTGTGACTCGCTGTTTACCTTTTTTTTTTCTCTTTGTATTTTGTTTGCATTATCACCTTTACAATTATTCCTTGATAATTTTTATTCATATAATGCTTTCACTATTTCGGTTACTTTTCTATTACTCTATATATATTATTACATTCTTGGTACCGTAATTTAATGTATTTTTATAGTGATTTTGTTTTGTCTGTTTTCTCTCATAGCCCTGAAGATGACCTACATAGTAAACGTCAAAAAGTCGGCATACTTAATAAATAAGTATTGACTTATTTAGTGTTTCATTTGACTGCACCCCCAACTATCTCTATCCTTACATTAGAAGTTCCAGTCAACTAATTTCTTCTCTAGCACTTTTACCTTACGTCGTAAGCCAATGACTTCCTGCCCTTCAGTATCCTTTAATAATATCCCACTGGTGACTGTAGAACAGATCCGATACTTAGGGTTGCATCTCGACACCGACTAACCTGGAATCCTCTTACAAGACTGAAAAGACAAGAAACCGCTCGACGTTTCAGGCTACTTCAACAATTACTAGACAAACGCTCTATGCTTCCAATTAACTAAAAAAGACTCACCTACATGACCATCATGAGTCCGTAAGTCCAAATAGGTAGTTTGGACTTACGGAGAAGAGCTTTGGAGCTCCACTAAACCATTGAATTCCTCTCGTATCCAATCCTTACAATCCAAAATCCTTCGTGAAATCAACAATGCTCCTTATTTTGTTAAGAATAAAGTCATCCATTATCCAACATAACGACCTTAATGTCCCATTTGTTGCTGAATTGGCCCAAACCCGGTATCTATCCTTTCATAACAAACATCATTTCCACTCAAACCCTCTTTCAAAAGTTTCAAACCTTCCTCTTCCTTTTCCTCCGAGGCGTCTGAAAAGAAGATGGCCACGTGACCTTCTTAGTTGAACTTGTGATTTGAGTACTACCAGTGGGTAATTTCTCTACTTGTCATTATCTTATATCGTTATGTATCACTTAGCCTATTTACTTGTTGTATTATTGTAATACACACACACACACACACACACACACACACACACACACACACACACACACACACATATATATATATATATATATATATATATATATATATATATATATATATATTCACACAAGAAGTACAAGCCCTGCATTTGCGACTTTAAGACCCGGCAACCACTGACGGTCACCTTGACCAAGACCATCCCTGACCGAACACCCCATTTCCTTATTCATGACCCTCCGGACGATGGGGACCTCCCAGCCCGAGGCAGCCATGGAGTACCCTATAAAGGGGGCCATTCCCGTGGGCAGGACCCCAGAGATAAGGCTTTCCTCTCCCTGCCTACCCGACCCGATAAGGCCATTTCTATTCAAGGATGCATCAAGCTTCTATCGCCATTGGAGTATCAGGAGGTTTTCCCCTAAGTATGGCTTTGTATAAGAAAGAAGATGATCATTCATTCCTTCAACTATTACGTGAAACTATCATTATCTAAAAAAAACTAATATTCTAGAATAAAAAACTTAACCATACAATTAATTTGTACTCCCATTAATTAATAGAACAGCCAGTTGAATAATTTGCATCACTCATTCATTGTTGGTTACCCGGTCCACCCAGCCGCCTCTCCCAGTTGTCCAGAAGATGGCCTACAATGTAGGTTGAAACGTCAGCACACATTAAATATAAGTCTTGTACTTATTTGTTTTTTTTACTGCACCCCAACTATCTCCATCCTCTATTGTAATTGTTGTATTGAAATTCATTTATTAACCATTAGAAAATTGTTAAATGCTTGAAACTTTTTCATTTTAACTTATTTCATTATTCCCCATAAAAGTTCAAGTTCAAACATGTTACAACTATTAATATGACATTATTAAAAAAAACATGTTGGAAATAGAATATCAGATATATCGTTCCTGAATTATGAAGCTTCAACCAATAAAATTGTTACTAAAGGTTTAACTTAAAAATGCCAATTTTTGTGTTATATCGTTGTTCTTTTATATAAGTTATATAAAGATAGCGGGCCCGAGTGACGTTGTCCTGTTCAAAAGTTTAGGAGGAGGATGAATTAATTTAAAAAAATAACGCCTATCGGATTGAACTGTGATTCTAAACCATTCTCGAAGCACTTGAACATACAAAAATAATGTATGGAGAATGGAGATAGTTGGGGGGGGGGGGTTCAGTCAAAAAAACACCAAATAAGTCAAGAATTATTTGGTGTTTTTTTTACTGTACCCCCCAACTATCTCCATTCTCCATTATATTATCCAGCCAACTATTTTCCTCTCTAACAAAAATAATGTATGTTATACTTGTATAGGTATAACCGTTTTGGAGGAGTTCGGTGACATAGGCACGAACAGAAGAATATATGAACAAATATATTAGAAAATTTTACAGATTTTTAAATAAAGTATTTGACAAAACGTAAAACAGTAAAATTGTACAACCTTTTAAAAAATAAATGTGTTGACATTTTCGGTTGAAATCGCACCCCTCGTTCGATAAGCTTTCCCTTGGGGACAGGAGGGGGAATTGGGGTGGTCTTTGAAGGGAAATATAAAGCATTTCATCTGTCTCTGAGCAATAATAAAACTAAAAACCAATATGATATCCTTATGATAATAATTATGTTAAATAAAATATATTCCATAACAAATGAGCTCTTTGTTGGAATCTTGTTATATGAATAATATTGAAATACCAATGAGAAGAGTGATTGAACCATCATTGTTTTTTCCAGCAAAAAGAGAATAGGAACGAAAAGAAAATGTTTTATCCAAGACAAAAGAATGAAGATGAAGGATGCAGAGGCATCTCCTGAAAGTCTTTCCACATATATAATATCCACATGTATTAAAAAGAGTATTCTAAACATTTTTGGTTCTGGGGAAGTCAAGGAAAG
Organism: Arma custos; assembly: GCA_037127475.1. Taxonomy (NCBI): domain Eukaryota; kingdom Metazoa; phylum Arthropoda; class Insecta; order Hemiptera; family Pentatomidae; genus Arma; species Arma custos. The sequence continues at coordinate 48,926,150 of CM073765.1, forward strand.
AATTCTAAGAAAAATCATTCGTTTAGTTCAGATTGAAAACGGATAGAAATTGCAAATAACAGAGAAATCTACCAGAAAATGGAAGAGGAAGCTGAGATTCCTCATACATGTTTACAGAATGAACAAGCATAGATTGACCTGGCAAATATTTGACTATTTTTGGAAAAAAAGAAGATTATAGAGTCTCAAATGCTAGAAAAAAGTGAATTTGGAAGCATAGAGAAAAATCTAAAAGAGTTTTCGGTTAATGAAAGACCAGAGAAGGTTTGACGAAGCTAGACAGAGGATAAAAAGAACCATCCCGGTGAACGCATGAAGGAATATTGAAGGCAGAGAAAACTCCAACAGAAGAAAGGTAAATAAAGTTGTAACGTAAAGTGGTCAATAGAAAAAAAAACATTTTATAACTAGAAATATGTTTAAAACAATAATTAAGAATGATCGGCATATTATGAAAAAATAACTGTAGTAAGGCATATTTTTTATTTTATAAAAAATACATCCATTTATAAAACAATTCTCCGGCCACCAATAGTTTTTTATTTCTCCCCATGGCAACCCAATGGAGAGGCCGTTTATTAATATTAGGACATGCTCCATGCTCAAATAAGCATATTACATGTGATTTCAATAATTACAGATCAGTTTATTGAATTAATTTTAGTATAAGCTAACAATTGATAATTTACATGTGAGAATAAAATTAAAAGTAAATTTGCAATCATAAATTATATAATAAAAAAAAATAAAATAAAATTTAACAAATATAAAAAAAAAAAAAAATAGTATTTTAAGCACAGCAAGAGGTTTTATAATATAATTTATAGAAATAAAAACATCAGCGAATAAGTTATAAATGTAAAACATTATAATTACCGACAGTAATTTATAAAAAATTTATGCACAAAAAGTTACAATTAATAAAATGAAAAAAGATGTAACTAGTGAATATGAGAAAGTGTTCTGTCTCAGGCCAATTCCCGAGTTTGAGTATTATGTTTTTTATCAATTTAATTCGGTCGTATCGTGAACAGTCATATAGTATGTGTCTGAAAGTGTGGGTCTGTCCATCTTCAACACACGCGTCTGTTCTTATAGGTAATGTTAAACCGTTTCAAATACTGTTTTGTCTTTCCGTGTTCTGTTAAAAATTGTGTTAATTTGAAGTCTGAACTGTATAATTGTTGGTAATTTTCGAGTGTTATGCGAGGAATGTATCTGTGTAGGCTGGGTGATTTTGTCGATGAAGTCCATGTAGTGTTCCATTTTTTTAATGTCTCTTCTTATAACTTTGATAAAGGAATAATACTTATAGCTTATAAGCAATACTTATAACTTTGAAAAAGGAAGGAACTAATAAGGAAATTATAAAAATATATATTATTATGAATTATTCAAATTGACGTTACTATGTCTTGTACATCAGATAATGTGTGATTGTTCATTTAACGCCAATGTTTGCTGTTATGGCTAATCGGGAGCTCTAAATTTAGCCTTTCCAGTTTTGATTAGGATAGGATTAACAAATACCTGACATCATACAGGCTCGATACCCCCGTTTAACGTCCCTTCCGAAGAACAGCATAATCAAGGATCTTTTACTGCCTAGTTGTGGTGTTCTCAGGGAGGTATCCCATAAAACATGAATTGTATTAATGAATCTTCATTTTCTCTGAGATCATGATTTAGTTCATCTAGTTACCGATGTTTTAAGTTATTATGAGAATCAATTGCACAACTATTAAATGATCTTTTAGTTAATTATTATCAATATATCAATTGAATTCTAACCTTTAAACTAAAATTGATCAAAACAAGTCGTATAACATATACATAGGTTCTTAGGCGTCCTTAGTTTGGCGAAATAGATCACGAGCATGTGGAGCATGTCGGTGACGCGAACTCATAAGTTGTTGACCTGTCAAAAGTCTGATAGGTAAAATAGATGTTTTAGTTCCAAAAAATAACTCCTTTGACAGGTTAGAAACGGTTGCCTATACTGCTAAACAATCTGCTTGACATAAAAATAAAATAAAAAAACCAGGTCAAGTTAGGAAAGAAATCTAATTCAATTATTTATTATAAGATCAGGGGTGGGGAATCTCTTTTCAATGAAGATATGGTACAATTTTTTTTATTGACAATAATAAAAACGCCCCGCTTCCGGCCGGTCAAGGATTATTGCAGACATCCATTGCCCTGAGGAAGATTATTGTAAGAGATTGGTGCGGTTCCGGGTCTAGACGGAATTATGTTAAGGAGGGGCGGTGGGATGCTGGGAGGGGCCGTTGCCATGGCAGCAGACTAATCATTAGCCCCACCTCCCCGGTCACGTGACCCCCCTCCCCTGGCAATTAGTGCCGCCCCCTCCCGCGAGGAGGCACGCAGTCTGCCGTTCAAAGATCGGCCGACAGAGCCGTCGTTATTTCAAAGCTCCTCTCTTCCACGGTTCTACTTTTATACCTGCCTCTGTAGAAATATATTTATAGCTGGGGAATTAAATTGAGAATTAAACATCAATATACCTCCCTTTTCTCATGTATAATGTGTGTGTGTGTGTGTGCGTGTGTGTCTATATATATATATATATATATATATATATATATATATATATATATATATATATGTATATGTATATATACACACACACACACACATATATAGAATAGAATAGATTAGAAAAATAATTTTATTCAGAATCCAGGTCTCTTAAGAATAACTGGGTGTGATTATTAAAAATATATCTGGCCAAGGGACTACATTATTAGAACAGTATTTACATACCTAAATAGAATACCCAAAATTACCATTATTTACTATATATGGAAACAGTTATATGGCTGTGAAACATAAAAATTGGGAAAGATAAGCAAAGAGAAACTTCTAGTAGCGGAAATCTTCTGGAAAAGAACAGCCGGAATATGAGAAGACGTGATAGGATACCCAATTCGTAGTCCGATGGATGATGGGTACTAACAATACAATTCTCGAAAAAATCACAATAAAGCGATTTGAGTGTTATGGGCATCTACTGAGGATGGAGTGTAATAGAATATCCAAAATCACATTGCACTGGTGCATTGAAAGAAGAAGAAGAGGCCGGCCAAGAACTTCATGGATGAGCCAAGTCCAGGAAGACATGGCAGAATATGGCCTAAATGAGGAAGACGCACTTGAGTGGTTTCTTTGCTCAGAAGATCAGTAAAAAAATGTTATCCTAAAATGTTGTTGGAGAAATCCTGAACCTTAGCGAAACTCTCAATAAATACCTATTATTTACCTATGTACCTGAAAATAATTATAATCAAAAAGGTATGTCCTGGTATCGGTAAAAAAAAAAAAAATTAAAAGATCTAAAATAACAAGAATAAAGCTGAGGAAAAATTACATAAATAAAAACACATTGAAGATGTATAAGAAAATTAACAATAAGTCATGCATTACTTCTGATAGATATGAGCTATTAATTATAACTGATTAGAGAGGATATGTTTGGGAACTAAGGAGATGCAGGAAAACCATGGGTATGGATGTGGATAAGAAAGAAGCATAGCGGATATCAGGTGGGAGTGAGTTCCAAAGTGTGCTGGAACGGGCTTGAAAGGAACGCTCGAATGTTTATGGTTCTGTCGGAACGATATATAACCTTCCGCACAAACATCTACAAATATATATGCTATATACAACTTGAGAAGTTTTTCTAAGCAAATGGACTAGAGCAGGGAGGTGGTTTGATCGAGATCACTAGAGCAGGGAGGTGGTTTGGTCGAGATCACTCAACCGCCAGGTTTTCTCCAATTAAGAGTACCCATTTATAGATACTGAGTTAGCCCGAGGATTATTTGCTGATCCTATAGGGTTCTAAGATCTGGATATTGCTTTTAACAGATTAATAATTTATCTGTCACAGCCGGATTTGAACCAGTGACCCTTTGCTCTGCAACTCAGTGCACCCAATTATTTGTGATGTTTATCCTAGTGATATCCCAGTAAGTAACTCTATACTCTTAGCTACCCGATCATAAAAGAGATAGATGAGATAAAAAATAGTTTAAAAAATTTAATAGTTGAAATAATATTAAATAAACCGAATCATAACAGAGATATCACCTTACCACAACTTAATTTTATCTAATGGCTTAGGTACCATCTTAACTAAACAGGATCAATACGTAGTTAAAGGCTAAATTTTATTCTTGGAATAATTTGCAATATTGAATAATCATCATAAATTGTGAATAATCAATTCCAGGTAAGGATATTGTATGTACATCAAGCATTTAGAAGTTTAATATTAACTTGGAAACAAAATTAAAAAACTGAAATGAAAAGAATAAAGAGTAAAAATTATAAAACTTTAAATAAAATATAGCTGCAGTTCCAGTGAATATGTGGTTAAGTCGAATTTTGTCCTGAGAGAGTTAATTGTATCTAGGGGAGTGGGATCGTGTCATTTTCATACTTTTGGCTTGAAGTGGAGTAATGATATAAGAACAACTCCATTTTAAGTCATCACCTGCCTTAGCCACTTGTGCACTACAGGAATAACACAAGAATCCGCTTCCCTAAATACAAGAATCTCGGACAAAATTAGACTTTTTCACCGTGACAGCAGATATATAATCAATATTGTCTCTTTCCTATAACACGGTTAATTATATTCCGGAGGCTAATAATGAAATAAAATATCTTAAATAATGTTGGAGTGGCAAAGTTAGTCACGAAAACCTAACAATTTTCTTATTCATTGAGGTCTAGATCTTAATCGAGCACGCTATTTCCTTTATTGGAATTAGACCAACCAAATGCTACTATCTGAATAGCGCCCGCAGAATATTACATAAAATGTACCCGTACTTCAACAAAAAATTAAAACTATCTGAAAAAAATAAGAAAATATTATATCTGTGGCACCTGTGCATAGTGGGCTAAGTCGAATTTTGTGAATTTCAAGCTATCTACTTAGAATTGTAATTTTTCTGAACTTATTTTAAGTTCAAGATTGGAGTATCAGCCAACGATTCACAAAGGAATATCCTTCATTGCAATGGACGGAACACTTAACGTGTTAGACACAAGGAAAGAGGAAAAAATTACGATTCTAAGTAGATAGCTTGAAATTCACAAAATTCGACTTAGCCCACTATGCACAGGTGCCACAGATATAAGGGAGTCATTAGGCCCATGATAAGTTACGCAGGCCCAGTCTGGAGTTTAGCTAGCAAAATACACATTAACAAAATACAGATCTTCCAAAACAAATGTCTAAGAATCATAAAAAATTATCCAATATATAATCAAATCACAACAATGCACAAAGAACTGGACATCACAAAAATACACAAATTGATACGCCAACAAACCCTCAGATTCTTCACCTCATGCCAACTTTCAGACAACACACTCATCCAAGAAATTGGAACTTAAACAAAAACAACAACACCAAAATACAGACACAGACTGTTATAGATAATATGCAGTTTGTAATATGTCATATATAAATTTTGTATTAATTAAATCCTATGTATTTCTTTTTTCTGTTGGTTTTTTAAATTTTACCAACAACAAAAAACTATGAACCTGTAACCAATGTAAATTAACTCATTTTCATTGTAAGGGATTATCCCACCAATGTTTTAAAATTTGTATATAATTTAAAATAAAATAATTCAAAATATTAAAAACAAAAATGCTACTATAAATATTTTTTTAATACTTCCTACTACTTTTTATCTCTCTTTCTCTCTCTCTCTCTCTATATATATATATATATATATATATATATATATATATATATCCAAAAACAAAATATTAAGTCTCTAAACACTGGAAAATAACATATAACTGAACGCTTTGCCGTTTTGGGCATCATCAAGACATCAAAAAAAAATTCACATCAATGAAGATCCAATGGAGCTCATCTCACATCAACAGAACAAACAGTCTTGTCAATTTGACTACATATTGTTCAATCAATACCGATAGGATATATCTATGTACATATATTGTTAATTTATTTGTCCTTTTTGGTGAAGTGCCACGAAACCACAATGCATTTACATACCAAGCTGGAAGAAACATTGCCACCGCGTTCGGATAACGAACAAAACATTCGAAGTTGGTTTGAGAAAAATTTCCAGCTGGTGACACAGATATTCATTCATAAATAAATAATTTACAAGTATTTCTCCATTTTACCCAGTGATGAAACCATCATACTATATCAACATCTTACTGCTGAGATTTTAACATAATGCAACAAAAACCTATCAAAATCAACCTGCATTGATTAATCGGAAGGGACCGAATCTCGTGAATCACGACAGATAAATAAAAAATGTTTTTGAATTTTTTTTTCATTCAGATCCAACTGTCAACACCGTTTAGCACATCGAAATTAGTGGCATAAAACATCATGTTCCAAAAAAGAGTAACCGGGTGAAGCAGAGGTACACTGAGTTCCACGGCTGACTTTGGGAACTGCCAAAAGTTGATCCACAACTTGTCCTGGCACTAAAGTGGGTAGGAGATCCACTGGTTCGTGTCCTGTTATGTCTTCGATTAATTAGGAATTAATATAACTGATTTATGAACATTGAGCTGTAAGTTATCGTATCGTCATTTTGTCAAACTTTGACACGAGGTAGCGACCCCTAAAACCCTGTCTAAAAATAAATAAAAATCTTAGAGTCGTTTCTTAAGTGATAAAAACGAATGGTAGGTTGACGCAGTTATTTTTCAAAAATCAAAAACTAAGAAGCTCAGAATGTAAAGAGAGTAGTGACTAAGTTATAATGTTAGCCCATTGTTAATAGTCTACCTAGTTAGGTCATATCCTAGTTAGGTCATGTCAGAAATGCATTTTGCATACCTATGCTACATCGTTCAATGTCACTTAATCAGTTAAAATAACTCTTTTTACAAAAGGCAAGTGGCTTAGTGCTTAGTACCAAAGGTTCTGAGCTCAAATCCCGCTCGCTGGAAGACTTTTATTTGATCAGTTAGCAGCCGGAGATCCTATGGGATTTAGGGCCCTCCTGGGGTTCACCCAGCCTCTATAAAGAGGGTACGCAAAATAAGGGGGTAAATATGGTAGTTGAGCGTGATCTAGGACCAATCACTTCCCTGAACAACCGTTGTGATAGAAACAGTGCAGACCCTACAACGTTGAACCCTGCTGAGGGTGCTGAACTCTCCATGAGTCGTAGTGGTACATTTTTTTTTCCTTCTTACAAGTCGTCTGCTGTTTGCTAACTATACGAAACGACCCAATATTTATAACATATTATTATTAATAATATATATATTAAAAGTATTATATACTATATGATGAGATAAGCGAGGGCGAAAGAGAGAACTGTAGAGAGGGGTTGGGTAGGCCTAACGTATTGATCCCAGGGCGTTGCCCTCAGGTGGGTCTCATCTTGCTACACTGCAGCATCACTTCCTATACCCTTCAAATGGCAGTTATGTATATGTCATATAGCAAGGATAATACATGCATATATACACGTATACATAATTACAGACATAATATGCACTAAAAAAACAAAACATTTGTATGTGAATCCGGTTCTATTGTAGTCGATCATATCATACACCTCAAGTTGAACAAATGTTTAATAGATAATTTATTTATTCTTTTAACAAACGAAAATCCACTCTGTGGAATTAGTAAACTAATAAGAACTCGGGAGCCATGCCCCCCCCCCCTAGAGTTCTCATTAGTCTATATTGACTTGAATTTTAGTTGGTTTTTAACAAAAAAAACAAAAACACGTTTTACACACCAAAATTTTCTAAATGGGTGCATCCAAAATCGGCGATTCTGAACCCTTTTATGTTTTTCATTCACATATAGTAGCTACCGCTTTGATCAAGGAGCTTATTTTATCCATGTTATTGTTTTCTGGCCTCAGTTATCTTAAATTAAAAATTTATATTTTATGTATCTTCATTCATATGTGAATCGTATACATTGATAACAAATTCACTTTGACCCATGCCCCCCCCCACCTGAAAATTCTCCTAGATCCGCCAGTGCCACGGAGTTCTAAATATTGTCTATCCGGTTAACACTAACTCTCTCTCAAAGGAGAGCATAACCAAGGACTTTTACTAGCAAATTACTTACCCTGAGACCTCAATAATTAAGCGTGATATCTGATTAACCGGAAAAAAAATCCTGAACAACCGCTGGTTTAGGAACGGTCTCAACCATGCACAAAACCAAAGATCCTTCGTGGATTGTAGTGGTTATAGGTTTTATTTTATGAATCCATCGCGAGTTTCTGATGCAAGATCTTGGCTTGCATTCGAGACTCAAGTCATTTGCTATTTTTTATGCGAAGTTGCTCAATGTGTAGAGTGATGTGCTGATATGATTCAACTAGTCTCGGATTCAAATCTTGGTGTTAGGTTAGACCAGAGGTAATTCCCTAGTTACCATCGTCCTAAATTTTGCTATCCACCAATATTTTTCATTAACAAGTAAATAATCAATTATAAAAATGAAATAGAATTATAAGTAGCTGTAATATATTCCGTATTCTGTAATCATCTCCTAAGTCTCTAACAGTAAAGTCTCTACTATGCACCGAACCCTAGATCCGTTCACCGGTTGTAGTAGAAGGTTTTTTTGTTGTAATATTTTCCACTACATCAAACATTTCATAAGATTCATTCAGGGATCTCGGAATGAAAATTTCAATTCATTTCCGTGTTGTATTTTTCCCAATAGAATCTCCTCAATATTCTAGGATTTATTTAAAAAGCATAGGAAACTACTCACTTAAAACAAGAGATTCTAGGACACAAGGCACAAATCGTAAAAAAGAAAAAAACATCACAAAATATTAATTTTCTAGTACAAAATATATAAGTTGCTTTCATAAAGTTCTGTATTCGAATCCGGCTGTGGCTATATTATTATATCTGTTAACAGCCACGGATGGACCCTGTAATATCTGTCACTTCTGTGGTTTCCCATCCTTAATAAAGTAGAGGACAAACCTGGGTTTTGAGCTTGAAATCAGATAAATCAAATCTCTGCAAAACTTTTGCCCTAGAAACAGTCCTATGTTTTGAGGCAAAGACCCTTCATGGATGATATGTAAATAACACCCAACACTACAATTTATAACTCTTCCAGTTCAAGTCCTCTACTTACACCCGGTCCAAAAGATCTAAGTCCTCTGATCTTCATTTACCTTTAAAAAATTCTAAATCCTAATATTTCCACATGGTCCATCCCGCTACTCTCTGGATTTCACTTCCTCCTAATATCCGGTATCTCCCTTCCTTACCAAAATTTCACCTCTCCTAGTCTAGTTTCTACTCATATTGCTATTTTTTCTCTTTTAGATTTTTATTAGTAGCTCCATTATAATGTTCCACAAGAATTATTTTCCTTTTATTTTATACTGTTTACATTACTTGTAAGTTTTTGGATATTTTATTATGCAACTTTGTTATACTTCAGAGAGATAGTCTCTGAATATTAATAAGATTTTTAGAATCAGCTGAATCACTACACGTTTTAAATTTTCTTCTTTATAATTTTTTATTAATTGATCCCGGGATCCCGACCAGGGCAAATCTTTTCTCTTCAAAGTAAAAGTATTTAAAAATTAAAACCAAATCATAAATAATAAAATTACGTAAGTCAACAAGATCCTAATTGAAGTAATATTCAATGAAAATTCTTCCTCCTGTATACATGGCAAAATTGCGAGAACACGGTGATATAGGATCGGTGAAGAGAACGGATTTGCCTGACTGGGAGGTGACCCCTGGTATCTCAATTGGTTAGAGCACTGTCACGAAAGGCGGACGACCCGGGTTCGAATCCTGGCCAGGGCAAATCTTTTCTCTTCAAAATTAAAATGTTTTAACTTCATTAGTTTCCCTTTTAACTTCTCCAAAAATACAAATAATCACTTTACTGTAATTATAATAAATGAGTGCATTTCGGTAATCACTTCATCAAGAAATGTACGTTTCAATAAACATATTTCATCTATACTTCGAAATGTTGTTTAAAACGTTTATTTTTTTATTTAATATTGCGGTATATACACATTTCCCATTACAACACTCTTTTTTCCATATATTTAAAACTCAGGATTAATTTTATTTTCGAGAATATTAAAAATTAATCGAATAAACAGTTAAAACTTGTTGTGATTCTACCAGTTTCAATACTCGCCTTTGAAAAGAGAAGTTTATTTTTCTGTGAATTTAAAAAAATAAATAAAGTTGCTGTTAAGATGTGTATTTTTCATTGATGAAGACATTGAAAGGTTAATTTCTTGCACCGTACGTCACTACATTGAATCGTCGACAATTACTAGCCCCAAGTAGGCAAAACCTTGCTGACCAATGACCTAATCTAATGGAATGACCTGTCGAGAGCACACTATGAGGTAGAGCCGGTGGTGATCCGAGCTGGTTCAATAGCCGATCGGAAATTGATTTGGGTTTGGTGTTGCACCGGAGTGAAACTAACTTGTTTAGTATTCCCGGCTAGTTAGCGATATTGGGGAGGGGAGTTTCCATTCCACTCTCTAGGGCTCGCTTGGTATGTTCACTATTCACGCTTGAAAACAGATCCTACACGTATAATATATATATACATATATACGTATATACATATATATATTTCATATCACAGGGTGCATAAACAAAACGACCATTTTTAAACCAAATATTCCTATTATTTCTTTGGTATAGAATACAATTAATACTCAAAGTATAGTCCATTGTTATCTACCATCATTAGCCATCTGCTATCATATTGCTCGATCCCAGGCTAATACCATGCCTTTCTTCTTTGAAACAAATCAGTAAATGTTGTGTTTTTTTCTAAGAAGTCGAATGGTATTAAACAAGTATATATATATATATATATATATATATATATATATATATATATATATATATATATATATATATAGGTTTCTACTTATCTTGACTGTTATAGAAAATATATTGCGTTTTAGTTCTCGAGTTTCATTCTTTCTTGAACATCTTAGGCGACGTTTCGAGACTAGGTTAGTCTCATAGTCATGCCCTGTCAGTGAACCAATGAGCTTGTAGTAAAATCATTAAATAGCACACTAAAAGAAATATAAAATGAAATTTGTAAGTTGTAATAGATAGGGTGTACTTACAAGTACCAAAGAATAGATCAGGTTTTCATTAATCAGTTACCTCGCAATACAGCATAAAATGTTTATATAAATATAAAATGTTTATAAAAAATATAAACATTTTATGCTGTATTGCGAGGTAACTGATTAATGAAAACATTTCGTGCTGTATTGCGAGGTAACTGATTAATGAAAACCTGATCTATTCTTTAGAACTTGTAAGTACACCCTATCTATTACAACTTTCACATGTCATTTCATATTTATTTTAGTGTGCTATTTAATGTTTTTACTAAAAAATCATTTGTTCACTGTCAGGGCATAAGTACGCCCTAACCTTGTCTCGAAACGTCGCCTAAGAAGTTCAAGAAAGACTGAAACTCGAGAAGTAAAAACAATATATATATATATATATATATATATATATATATATATATATATATATAGGATTCTATAACCTTCCCAGCTGGTTGCGTATTACCTTCCTTTCAGTTGTATGTTGAACGTCTTGGTGGTGGGGTGCTGTCTCATGTTTGGACTGTTGATCGTTGGGATATATTGCACCTTTTTCTTCGAGATGTGATTCACATAACCTTTTTTTTGCTTTTGTGTCTTGATAATGCCTGAATAGGCGAAATGTCGACCGGTAAGTGGGTGTATTACTGGAGAAATTTGAAACATTAGGCTTTGCATTGTGGTTTTTCCCAATTGCATTGTATATATATATATATATATATATATATATATATATATATATATATATATACACTTCTGATGCAACGTTGTATAATTACTGAGAAATATTTCCTTTGTTTATTGTTGCTATTACTGATGCTAAAGAGTAAGTTTGTTACAGCTAAAGCAACCGAATCAAGAAAACGCTTTGAACTGATTGGAGGAGAGCACTAAGGAATCTGGCACCCAGCACCCTCGACTCCAGCACCTCCTACAGGATTCACTAACGACTTCCATGCACTTGATTACTTCACTAATGAATTCTCCCCAGCTAAGGACCTTTTTATTCTAGTCTTAATTACTGCCTTGGCCCCACTTCAAGGTTATAATAATGCACTTGCCGTTATGGGGTCATGTTTTGATATTGTCAGGATCGGCAGCAATTGTACAGCAGCTTTATTCAAAGCCAGAGCAAAGGCCTACTACTGGAATCTTGTGCTTTTTACATCAAAGGCATAATTGCAATTATTGAACTGATTAATATACTTTTTAGGGTGCTTTTTGCTTGGGGGGAAAAATCCCCAAAAACATAGCCTTAAATGTCTAAAATACTGGAAAAACAAACAGTCGTTTCGCCAATTCAGACATCATCAGAGCACACACTAAAAGAAAAATCACATCAAAGAAGATTAAGCACAGCACATCTCACATGAATAGTCATTACAGACTCATCATATAGAGACAGCATCCTTACTCCACAAACTACTCTGGGTTTTAATTGCTGTCCTATGTGATGACTGCTAGGACTATTGACGTATATGTGCAGAGTGATGCCTTTTTTTTTATTGTGATTTTTCTTTTGATGTGTTTTCTGACAACGCCTATACTAGTGAAACGTTTATTAGTTGGTTTTTCAAGTATTTTACAAACTTGAGATTTTGCTTTTTGGGATCTTTCCTAAGTCATCCTATTAAAAATTTACGCATGTTTAAATAATTTTAAATATTAGAAAAAATTTGAACTTTTAAATAAATAAACATGTCTTAGTGCCAAGTCGGTTTCCTTGCAATCCACTTAAGTGGTTTCTCAAGTACCTAGCCCTGTCGGATCGGATGCCCTAAGGAGAAGACAGAACCAATAGGATTAGTGCTGTCGCTTAATGACCAATGACGGCAGAGCACCGCTGGCAATCTTCCAATAGAAAATCCCCTAGGACCGTTTCTCTCAAACAACACCTACACGTACACTTAGAAGCTAGAAAGATAACAACACTAAAATTATATGCTAAACTACAAGTTCCTCTAATAAAGTACCGTACTAATCTATTTGTATTCCCTTAAATTAATCTTTAATTTTTACATATTGGGAAAAAAACATTCTCCAGTCATCTCAAACTTCTTAATTTATATAATTCTTTAAAACGTTTCGACAACTATACGTCATTATCAATCATTTAAAACAATTTTTCTGCATCGATACAATAAATATATATAACTTCATAGAAGCTATATGTCTAAAAATTGGTAAAAAAAATAACAATTATATTAAGAAAAATACACAATTTCAATAAAATTGTCCCATAATAGTAAAATAAAAATAAATTAAGAAGTTTGAGATGACTGGAGAATGTTTTTTTCCCAATATATAAAAATCAAAAAAATTATATTCCAGTTTACATTAATTTAAAAATGAATTAATCTTTAATTGCAATATTAAATATTTAATTTAGAAAAATGTAACTAAAATTTTATATGAATCTATGATTCGAGAGAAACTTAAAAACAAAAGAATTCCTAATGTGAATTTTTAAGAATCATAACTCTACATTGACATTTAAATATATGGTCAGTCACGAATTATGTTAATTTAGCCCGCAATATTTACGAAACAATTACCTAGCAACTATTTTGGAGAAGAAATTGCGAAACCTGTACAAATTTTCAATAAAGGATTTAAAGTTTTAATGCGAGAAATATCCAATATTAAACCATTTGACTGATTGTTTAAACATTAATGCCTTCATTTTTGGTTAGATTATTTTAATCATTGAAAACAAACAAATAAATGCATAATAACAGACAAAAAAGACAGAAATGGATTGAATTAAGAAGCAGTGTAGATCAGCGTTTAGAGCGCTGAACTAATGTACTCAATATCCCGGGTTAAAACCTGATTTATCTATTAATCAATCAGTATATTATTAATTAATCAATCTATTAATCCGTTAATGGATTGACCCTGTGTGATCTGTAGATTTTCCTGCGACTCATCCAGTCTCTATAAAAGGTTCCCGTGATTGGGTAGAAATCTTGTGGTTTAGATTCTAGTGGTGACTTTTTGGTTTTGTTTTAGGAAATCAACAATTTCAAAACTAATTCCCGCAATTTATTAAACTTATTTAATCAGTATTTGATAAAGCTTTGGGTTGTAAGGCATAAAAAAACTTCTACCACTACAATCCGTGAAGGATATTAGGATCAGAACATGCTAGAGACTGTAGTGTAATTTTTCATAGATCAAACTCAACCACCATCCCCCAATTAAGCGCATGAACTTTATTGAGGCTGGGCGAGCCCCACCGCATTCATCCCCGGCTGTTAAAAGATGAACTAAATTATCTACCACAGCCTGATACTAAGGTATTATAAGTGAAAATCAATAATTTCAATTAATAAAATATGCAATCGCAGTTGCAAAATTGCAAGTAATCTCCCGGATTAATCTAATTAGTTTTAGGAACTATCCTCGAGACTTGAGATACTGGACCAGAGAGCGAATGGAAAAAAGAGAGCTGGGGCCTCGAGAGCGAATGGCAAGGAGAGAGTTGGACAGGTAGCCATCTTTAATTAACTGCGTAATTAAATGTGAGCCGTATAATTTAAGTGCAAGGCTGCGGAGTAAGGCCGGTGTAGTTTACCCGGAGTATTGAAGGCGAGCTTATACACCCTAGTCCCGAACCACATTTCGTATCTAACCTAGTAGTTTATGCCTTTTATAAGTATGTATATGCATGTATATATTGGTATGTAGTTATTCCGACTGTTAATAAATAAGTTTTACTTTGTCATCTGAAATAAAACAACCCAACATAGCACATATCAGCAATCATTACACTTGAACAACTATGCTAAAATGTAACAGGTAATTTTGGTTGATTATGGTAATAACATTTTATTAGTTTTTAAGTACATTTATGGATTTACTGAATATAATTATGAGAACTATGTACTTTCTGAACGTATCCAAAAGGAAAAAGGAAGTTCAATGAATAGATTAAATCTCAAAAACGTAAAAATTATTAAAAATAAAAATATTTATACCTAAAACAGCAATCATGTTATGTCTTCTTTCATTAGCAACAAAATAAAATATATGTTAATATATATGTTAATAATGTTATCAGCTCCTGAAATTAATTTAATTTTTCGCTTTTTTTGTCATAAACTTTGTCTAACACGACACTTTATCGTATTATTTCATATGGTTTTAGTCAGGTTCTTAACCTGAAGTTTCGGAAGCGAAAAAATTAAATAAACTAGCGAAAAAAATAAATGTCAATAAAAATGAGCAGAACTCAAAAAGAGACATAAATTATAAATCGGAAGCAATAGGAAAATTACTAAAGACAAAAACAAAATCAGTTGACTTTTTACCTATTCTGGCAAGCTCAGGACAACACACTTCACAAGAAAATTACATAAATGAAGACGAAAGCATATCTCACACCGACAGTGCGACTACTCATCAAATAAAGGCAGCAGCACAGGTTGTTTGCAAAGTGCCTAGGAGAATGGTTCCTGTATCTCTTTGATGAGTCTTTTTTGGACTGTTGGTGTAAGATGTACTCTTTTGCTTCTTTGGTGAGATTTCCTTGTAATGTGTTGTCCTGAGCCGGAATAGGCAACACTGGTTCTACTATATGTTTTTGGTCTTTTATTTTTGAGACGAGTCAATTCTTTAAATGTTTGATTTTTCTGCTTTTGATCCCGAAAGCCTCAAATCCTACTAATATTATAAATGCGAAAGTTTGTATGTTTGTTACTCTTTCAAGCAAAAACTACTGAACGGATTTGGATGAAACTTTACAGTAATATAGGTTATACATCAGAATAACAAGGGTGGATTTAGGGGGGGGGGCACGGGGGCACGTTCTCCCCCCAGACAGTTTTTTGTGTACTGTGGAGAATCCATTATAGTACATAATTATAGGCAAATCACATGATCATATTTGTTAAAATAATAGAAAGAAAATGAGTGAAACTATTGTTTTGATGTTTTATTAAACTGTGATAACTTTCTATAGATACTACAAGTTAATTTGTAAGTTATTGCTGATTTTTCCCCTCTGCCTGTTGAGCCCCCCCCCAAAAAAAATCCTGGATCCGCCCCTGGGCTACAATTTACGATGTTTTGTAATTTGGTCTTAATATAACGATGAATATTAAGTAAGTCGGATAAAATTCTGCCCTCTGAGTAGCTATTTTACAGGAGTATATTGCAGTAGGTAAGTAGGACCGCCAAAACTAAAAACACATCGATAAATTACCTACATATCTACATTATTCTAATCCTTTCAGTTTTAATTTCTCGCCGCTGCCGTACGACAGGTGAAACCGTTATACTAAGTAATCCTTTTCAATAAATTGAATAACATTGCATACTAATCCTTTACTGATACGAGCAACAGTAAACGAAAGTAACTTCTGTCCCGTTTTCGTTTTCGATGTATGTTTCACGGCTGTGCTGATCCATTTGTGATGTAATACGATATGGATAATCTCAAGCCTGTGGAAGGACATAGGCTACTTTTTATCAACACACCACACAGACGAATTAAATATAAAACTGTAACCTGATAGACTAACACACCCAGCGGTCAACGCACAGTAGAAACCACTGAACTTAGCATCTTGAAATTTGCAGATAGGTTCTTTGTATAGCTTAAATGATCATTAAGAAATGGATTTGGATTATTCCACTCCCAAGGGTTTCCCCCTTAATATAATAGGGGTTCAAAGATTGTATGGAGTTAGACATCTGAAATTTCGGATGTACAAGTAAGTTACAGTAACCGTATAACATGTACAGTGTAATTACAGGCAAAAGCTAATTCGATATGTTTTGATAGACCAGTCTAGGATTAGGCCCAGAGGAAGGTTGCAGTATGGCCACCGAAACGGCAAAGAATTTACTAGACGTTCAAAACCAGAAGAAACACCTGATGAATGGATTAAAAGTATCTTTTAATTTATCTGAAATACAGTCGAACCTCGGTATATCGAAACTCAGGGAGGACGAGAAAACTTCGAGTTATCGAGGATTTCGATATAGCGAGGTTCGATTTATTGAGGTGATTTCTGACTGACTTCGATATTTAGAGGTAGGGGTTCATAATAAAATATGTATATACTCAATGTAATATAGAAAAAATGTACCTATTTTATTCAAATATTGTACATATATGTACAACAATACAATTTACGCCAATTACATTGCTTAAGATAGCTATTTTTGAATATTGAAATGAAGAATTTTTATGACAAGTATAACTAAAAGCAGTTAGAAAAAAATACGCAATTAGAATAAAAACCATACTTCGTCATTACTTAACAATAAATTAGACTAAAAAAACAGATACATATTGAATTTGTGAAAATAAAATAAGCTGAGCTTTGAAAAAAATCGGAAATTGTAGTTTGTATACCTGAAAACGACACTTTATCCAATGCATCATCCAATACTTAACCTGGTACGACAGAAGACGAAACCTATAGCACAAGTGTTAGCAGAAACCGAAACAAACTGGAAACAAATGTGAGTGGGGGAGTTACAGGATTACTCGAGAAAAAAGGCCGTTCTGAGAATGACAATGCTTCTCAGAACGAGCTGTTCAGGCTAAACGGTTCATATTTAACGAATTGACTTCGATATGTAGAGGTTTTCCTACAAAAACTTCGTTTTGTAGAGGTGCGGTGTAAGCTAAGGAATCTTGGAAAATTCGATATATCAAGGTCTTCTAAACCAATCCTTCGATATGTAGAGGTAAAATTAACGTAGAAAAGATAGGCAGATTCAAGGGGAATAGAAAAACTTCGATTTATCAAAGAATTCGCTATATCGAGGTTCGCTATATCGACTCTATATGCAAACTAATTAAGAGAATGGTCTAAAGCACAACCTCGTTCATGTCCTTTCTGATTTATTTTTAATTTACTTAGTTTATTATTAGTCACGATCTAATATACATGTTTTTAAATATATACTTTAATTTATTTGAAAGATGAGCAAAGTAATTAAAAGACCTGCATTTAGTACATTCTCGATACTGACCTAGCAGAGTAGAGATCCTAGCGCCTGAGTAGAACTCATAATGAAGGGAGAAGCAGAGAGACCGAATTGCCCACAACTTTTGTTTTACGGTTGAACTTTCGCATACGAAGCCGTTCTGTTTATGTTGCTTGTATATTGTTAGGGAGAGCATAAACTGTTTCATTGGTCAATAAACTAGAGAACCGTTTTACTATTCTATTATTTATTTAAATTCGGACATTATTAATAATCGTGATGCATTATTTAAATAGATAACTTTTTATTTATAAAATCAATTTATTATATTATATATTATATTATATTCAATTTTAAAAAACAGAGTTGATATATTAAATTACTTTATTTTATAATTTACAATTCAAAACGGTCTACTCTTCCCTTTCCCAAATATCGATTTATATCAATAAAATACTGGTCATTTATTCTTGTTTAAACCCGCTTTTACTAGCTTCGTCAATATCTACGTATGTGACGGAATGTTTTAAGTCCATTTCGGCGACTTAAAAACACCGAATTACATACTTCTCAAGGACCGATGACAATACAATATGTTAATAAGTTTGCCTCATTATCCTTCAGGATCAGCTTGTAGTATTTGTTTCAGACCAGCCAACTCTATTACAGTTAATGATTAAGAAGTTAGCTGAGTATTGTAAAGTGTGGAACCTTACACTTAATCTGGATGAGTCTAATACTATGATTGTCCAAAATGGAGGTAGGCATGCAGGTCAGAACGTTGGAAATTTAGCGGCCAACCAATATTAACATTGTAAATGAACTAAAATTATTGGTTATGATGAGGATTGTGGTTAATTATTAATATTGATTAATTATTTGTAAAATTAACCAATATTAATACTGTAAATAAAAGAGTCTGGGAGTAATTTCGACACCAAAACTTTCAAAACCCATTTCGATCATAAACTGAGCGTAGCAAAATTTGGTATTATGTCTACTTGTACAAATATTTTAATAAAAAATAATATTCCTTTTTCGGTTAAATTAGAAATTTTCAATTCAGTTTCCAGAGCTATAATTAATATAATTATAGTTTTTTTTTCATTTCGGAGCCTTCATAAAGTTAATTAATACATTATTCACTGTCGAATTAAAATTAGAGACCTACAGTCCACTAACTCAAGGTCCTACACAGTTGTCTATCCTTAAGTTAACGATAAGATTAATATAATAATAAAAACCTTACTAGATTCTAGGAACAGTAAGAATATAGATTTTAAAGCTACCCAAAGATTCGAACCCGATCCCAAGACTTTAATATTTAATAATTAAAATAAATCCTTTTATGTGGTTCCTTCTTTTGAGTGAGCATCGTATAAAATAGTTTCAGCATTTGCATAATTTTTCTTTTCAGAAAACAATACTGAAATATTACTTTAGAAAATTTAATTTTTTTTTATATGAAATCTAAATTAAATAAAATAAAATTATGCGCATATTCAAAGGGCTTTAGTAATTAATAATGTTCCCTTAGTATTCGGAATCATAAAGGAAAGGTCAAAAGGGCACAAGTTCATTCAGTCTATTCCAGCAAGTGAAACATCACCGGGTAGTTCGGGACCAAAAATAAATACAGTCGAACCTTGGTATATCGAAACTCAGGGGGAACGAGAAATTTCGAGGATTTCGAAATAGCGAGGTTCGATTTATTGAGGTGATTTCTGACAGACTTCGATATATAGAGGTAGAGGTTCATAATAAAATATGTATATACTCAATGTAATATAGAAAAAATGTACCTATTTTATTCAAATATGGTACATATATGTACAACAATACAATTTACGCCAATTACATTGCTTAAGATAGCTATTTTTGAATATTTAAATGAAGAATTTTTATGACAAGTATAACTAAAAGCAGTTAGAAAAAAATACGCAATTAGAATAAAAACCATACTTCGTCATTATTTAACAATAAATTAGACTAAAAAAACAGATATATATTGAATTTGTGAAAATAAAATAAGCTGAGCTTTGAAAAAAATCGGAAATTGTAGTTTGTATACCTGAAAACGACACTTTATCCAATGCATCATCCAATACTTAACCCAGTACGACAGAAGACGAAACCTATAGCACAAGTGTTAGCAGAAACCGAAACAAACTGGAAACAAATGTGAGTGGGGTAGTTACAGGATTACTCGAGAAAAAAGGCCGTTCTGAGAATGACAATGCTTCTCAGAACGAGCTGTTCAGGCTAAACGGTTCATATTTAACGAATTGACTTCGATTTATACAAGTGATGGGTTCGTAAGTGAACGAAATACTTGTACTACCAGAGTGAATATGTTTCTTTCATTCTTCTAAAGGTACTAAAAATCGTTTTGTTTTGTTTTAAAAGTAGTTTCATTAAAACAAAACTAGAAAAAAAAAATGTACCAATACAACCCAAGAAGTATCTTAGGTCCATTACATGGTAGAGACTTTACTATTTCTAAGCCAACGGTTGCGCACAGAGCTAATTTGGCTGAAATAATGTTTTCTATGTAATTGAGGGTGTACATTTTACTGAGGCTAGAAGACATCTCGGAGTTCCACCTATCCCATAGGGTCGGTCCACATTTGAATCACGAACTGTAGACAGGCAACTAGCCCACTTTTCTAAATTTTACAACAAAGAAGAAAAATATCTTGTCCCTGTAGACTAGCTAGTTCCGCATCTACAGTAAATATAATATGGAAGGCGTTGTCAAGACTACGTTATAAAGCATACAAGTGCCCTTTATGTAGTAAACGTACTGTCTCTTGTAAAAGGTATAAGTTTAATAAAAAAATTCTCAAAATTCGGATTTGTCTTTCGGCAGGAAGCAATTCATTCGTTACAGAACGAATAATTTATCTTCAATACCCGGATTTTAACTCAGGATCTACATCATTGCAATTCATGGTACTTGTGTCTTACCGCAGCCCTGGTTACTTTTCCCTGCTTGTTCGCATGCGCGAGCAGTTACATTTTGTAACGGTTACATTTCTAAAAGTGCCTTCTATTTATTGGGGTTGAAAAATGATGAACAACTACAAATGAAAAGAATTTATTGACAAATGGAAAATAAGAATAATAAATTATGAACAATTAAGAAATAAAAGTAATGAAAAATCGCAATAATGAAAAATTATGTACAAAAAAATAATTTCAAACAATTAAGAATTAAGAAATAAAAGTAATGAAAAATTATGTAAAAAAAAATGAAAAATGTAATATATGATGAACCATTAATTAAAGAAGAATGAACAATCACAAAATACAAATAATAACAATTTAATCGCATTTTCCACCTAAATGCGATTAAATTTTTATTATTTGTATTTTGTAATAGTTCATTCTTCTTTAATTAATGGTTCATCATATATTACATTTTTCATTTTTTTTTACATAATTTTTCATTACTTTTATTTCTTAATTCTTAATTGTTTGAAATTATTTTTTTGTACATAATTTTTCATTATTGCGATTTTTCATTACTTTTATTTCTTAATTGTTCATAATTTATTATTCTTATTTTCCATTTGTCAATAAATTCTTTTCATTTGTAGTTGTTCATCATTTTTCAACCCCAATAAATAGAAGGCACTTTTAGAAATGTAACCGTTACAAAATGTAACTGCTCGCGCATGCGAACAAGCAGGGAAAAGTAACCAGGGCTGCGATAAGACACAAGTACCGTTATATTTTATAACAGTTATATTTTTAACAGTAATAGTTATATTTTTACAGATTCATTGTTTTTATATTATAACCACCCCAATAAAAATGTTTAAAAAAGTTATCCAAGATAACTATTAGAAATATAACTGTTATAAAATATAACTGCTTGAGCATGCGTACAAGATTGCCGTTTACCGGTGGTGGCGTTAGTACACAAGTACCCAAGTCCCTCCTGAATAATTTTATTAACTGAATAATATTGATACAGGAAATAAAATATGTGATTTAGTTTCATGAAATAGAATACAATGAATAGAAGAATCAACAAATCAAAAAACATAAGCGACAAACAAAAATAAATTATAAAGTAAATTCAAATGAAGACTACAAATAAAATATTTAATAATAATAATAAACTTGGACTCAAATAGATATTTACTTATATACAAATTTTAATGAACAACAAAAATAAAATGAGCCAATTTCTTCTTCATATAATTTGTACGTTATACAAATAATTCTTCAACAGTTACTAAATAACTCCAGTTTGTCTGTAGTTTAACATAGAAATACAGAAAACTAATTAATGTATATTAAAGCCTAACTAAGTGATGTGTTCGTATGAATAACACAAGGGAACAAATTTTTATTAATTTTTTGTTGCATGGAGTTTTAGGCCTGTTGTTTACTAATTAGAGGTTGGTGATTACAAATCTAGCCTCAGTTTTTCTCCAGCACCTTTTGTTTTTGGCAAACAGCTGATAGACATATATTTGTACTAGTCACATTCAAACTTCAATTCAATTGAGTTGTTTAGTGAAAAAGTTTGAGCTCTTGTGTTAAATAACAATGTCCAAGTTAAGAAATATCTGTAGAAACGATCCAAACTATTTCTGTAACATTTGTGGTGAATATACATTCAAAAATTGTAGGCTAAGTGTGTCAGAGTTTAGAACACAGGTATATTTTGATTACTTTGGATTCGCTTTGGACATCCGTGACAAGTACTGGATCCCTCATATGGTATGTAAAACATGTGTTGAGTCTTTGAGATTATGGGCAAATAAGAAAAGACCCCATTTTAAGTATCAAACACCAATGATTTGGCGGGAACCTAATAATCATCAAGATGATTGTTATTTTTGTGTGATTGATATTAATGGAATTAATAAAAATAACCGGTCGAAATGGTCTTATCCAAACTTGTTATCTGTTACTCGACCAGTCTTGTTCTCTGGCGATGCACCAGTACCCCAAGCTTCTTCATCTGTACAAAATGATCATGATATAGAAAAACAAAACTATTCTTCAAGTGATGAAAGTCGGACAAGTGATTCTTACCCTGATTTTACTTCTGAGCCCCAGCTCTTTAATCAGGAAGACCTCAATGCATTAATCAGAGATCTTGGTCTTTCTAAAAAGACATCGGAGATTCTAGCTTCTCGATTAAAGCAAAGAAATCTTTTAACCCCAGAAACAAGAATTTCATACTATCGTAACCGAGAGGCAGAATTGCTGTCATTCTTTTCTAAAGATGACGACTTTGCTTTTTGTTCAGATGTTCCTGGTTTATTGAAAGCAATGGGAGTACAGAAGTATGATCCAAATGAATGGCGTTTATTTATTGACTCCTCTAAACGTAGCCTGAAATGTGTACTTATGCATAACGGCAATAAGCTGGGTTCGATACCGATTGCACATTCAACTACAGTCAAAGAAGAATATGCTACTGTAGCTTCTGTAATGGATAGAATCAAATACAACGAACAAAAGTGGTTGATAAGTGTTGATCTAATAATGGTGAATTTTCTTCTTGGACAACAAGGTGGATATACAAAATATCCATGTTTTATTTGTTTATGGGACAGCAGAGCTAGGTCTGAGCACTGGATTAGAAAAGATTGGCCTTCCAGGCAATCTATGGTTCCGGGACAACTGAATGTAATAAATGAGCCCCTTGTGCCCACGGATCGAATAATACTGCCACCTTTGCATATCAAACTAGGGCTCATGAAACAATTTGTCAAAGCTTTGAACAAGGGTGGTGATTGCTATAAATACATCTCTAAGAAGTTCTTTAATTTGAGCCAAGAAAAAATTAAAAATGGAATTTTTGATGGTCCCGAAATAAGAAGGTTGATAAAGGATGAAAACTTTATTAGTTACATGACTGATATTGAAAAAAATGCCTGGAATGAATTCGTTTGGACTGCTCAAAATTTTCTGGGAAACAAAAAGGAAGAAAGCTATGCGGAGCATATTGAACTAATGTTGTTACACTTCCAGCAGCTTGGTTGTAATATGAGCATCAAAGTACACTTCCTCCACAGCCATTTGGACCGTTTCCCTGAAAACGTGGTGATCTGAGTGAAGAACAAGGGGAACGGTTCCATCAGGACATTCGAACTATGGAGGAACGTTACCAAGGTCACTGGAATGCTCACATGATGGCGGACTATTGTTGGAGCATTAAAAACAGCCCCCGTGAACCGAATCAAGCCAGAAAATCTTACAAAAGAAAATTTTTTGATATGTAGTGGTAATTTTTTTAATAGTTTTCTTAATAAAAAATATTTTCATCTTAAAAAACAGTTTATAATTATAACCCCAAAAGTAAAGCTGATACAAACAAACTGACTTCAGATCTTAAATCAGCACCTCGAGGAAGTAGAATATTAGTCAAAATATTTCATGCAACAAAAATGTTGTTCCCTTGTGTAATTATAGTTCCAAGCTCAACATTTAAATGATTAGAAACCTTCTGGGCCAATGAAAGTTTTTAATAGATTTTTTTTTTTATTTTACAATTAAATAATTGGTATCTCAAGAGACGCCCTTGAGGCCCCTTTAACTTTATTTAACAAAGAGTTTAAGTGGCTTTTTAATCTTCAACCGATTTTTGTGGACTAATTTATATTACGGTCGTTAAAAATATTTTTAGAACCAATGAAACCATATAAGTACCACATAATGATTAAATGAGTTATTAAAACATTTTTTATAATTAATAAAAAAATTATTCAGGAAAGACCAAAAAGAAAAAAGGCGCAATGCGGATAAAAGGAGCGAATTGGAGAGATATAGAAGAGAAGAAAATAAAGAAATAATAAATAAAACAGAGTTCATAGTCGTAAAAAATAAAATAAAATCTTACAAGGAGTATAAAATTAATGAATAAAATAATCAAAAGAAATAATTAAAATATAATTTTAGAATTATTTTATTTGACCAATCACATTTGGGTTATAAAATAACAATAAGAATATTATAATAATTATTCTTTTAGGCTTCCACGACCACTATTATTACAAAAGACTTTGTTTATTTCTTCTGGTTTAGACCGTTTAGATAAATTTCTCGCCAACGTTTCGTCAACCATGCTGATGACTTCCTCAGGACTGAGATGAGAAACTCTGCTTTCTCATTTCAGCACTGAGGAAGTCATCAGCATGGTTGACGAAACGTTGGCGAGAAATTTATCTACACGGTCTAAACCAGAAGAAATAAAAAAAGTCTTTTGTAGTTATAATAATTGTTTTTTCAACAGTAATAATTCTAAGTAATAGTTAATCCAACGGTAATAAAATTTAGTTAAAAACTTTAATAGTAACTCATTTCTAATTCCCGATAAAATTCGTTCATTATCTTTTTTTATAGTTGAATACTTCATTTGATCTGTATTGATTGGTTAACATTAGTTTTAATAATGAAATTATAAATTGAATCGAATTGCGCAGTTTCCGAGGCTTCGGGCCTGACTAGAGGCTAGGGTACGAAGTACAGGTACAATGTTCACGAAGTAGAGGGGAATGGAACAATGATTAAATTTATGTATTATTTTAAAGTATTTTTTCGCTTCATAAAAATGTATTTAATTAAGTTGTACTACCAAAATTTAATAATTGTTAGTATAACAGGCATACAATTTATTTTAAAACAGTTAAATGTAGTTCATTTCTAAATTTTCAGTAAAAATTCCTTCACTACCTTTTATTTTAGTGGAATATACATATGTACTATTTGATTAGATTTAATAATGAAATGATAATTCGGATCGAACATCACAGTTTCCTAGCTGGGGCCTGACTGGAGGCTAGGGTACGACGTACAAGTTCAATGTTCACGGAGTAGGGGGGACTAGTACAATAATTAAATTTATATATTCTTTTAATATTACATTAGCGTTCAAAAACTGTATTTAAATAAATTGTATTGCATCCATTTAATAATAGTTAATTCAAAATATAATTACTTTATATATCAAATAATTACTTTATATGTACTTTAATTTTAATTTTCAGTATAAAACCGTTCATAACCTTTTCTTTTAGTGGAATATATTATCTGATCTTTATAGATTGTTTAACATTAGTTTTAATAACCAAATTATATATTAAATCGAAATGCGCAGTTTCCCAGCTGGGTCCTGCATGGAGACTAGGGTACGAAGTACAGGTTCAATGTTCACGGAATATAGAGGAATAGAAAAAAAATAAATTTATATATTATTTAAGGCGATATTAGCTTCGTAAAAATGTTTGTTTTATTTCTTTAAATAAAATAAAAGTTTTACTTCATACATTTAATAATGGTTAATATAATAGGCATACAATTATTTAATTAAATTTAAAAAGTACATTATTTTCAGTAAAAATGCATTCATTACCTTTTCTTATACTTTAGTACTTTATCTGTATTTGTATCTGTATAGATAAGATAAATTCATTTTTAATAATGAAATTATAAATTTCAGCGATGTTCACTGTTTCGGAGCTGGGACCTGACTAAGAGGCTAGGGTACGAAGTGCAAGTTCAATGTTCACGGAGTAGAGGGGAAATATGGCAATATTTAAATTTATTGTAAAAATGCTATTAATTGAATTATAGAGTATTCATTTAAGAATGGTTAAATTAACAGTCATAAAATTATTTAAATAAATTTAAAAAGTACGTTATTTCTTATGTTTTGGTAAAAAATCGTTCATTACCTTTTCTTTTAGTAAAACATATACATTATTCGATCTTTATACATTGGCTAAGTTTTAATAAGAAAATGATACATTAGATCAAAGTGATTTACCCCAAAAGGGTAAGCATCCACAAATTATGTAACTGTAGACATAAAAAAAATCATACTTTTCGCTAACATAGTCGTTCAGCATATCGATGGTTATAGCATATCGATATTAGTGTTTTAGAACAATAAGTTCCAAACACTAACTTGGAAACTACACGCCTTGCTGGTTCCACGTTTAACAAAGGGAACTAGGAAATTTCATCAATAGTGTCAAGGCAGGTTGAGACTCTAAAATGGATAGACGTTCTACTGTTTATTGTCACGTTATATCATTGATTAATTAAGAAGTATTATAACTGTTTTATGTATATTGAGCTGCAGATTAATGTCATTTTTTAAACTTTGATACAATAATAAACGGGTAATAAGGAGCAGCCCCTATTACCCTATATAAAAAATAAATAAAAATCATGGGTTCGTTTTTAGGTGATAGTTGACGCAGTTATTTTCAGAAAGTTATAAAATGAGATGTAGACATTATTAATAATTAAAAATAAATTTTAGAGTTGTGTTTCAAGAATATAAATATATTATAATGTATGCACGGATAAAAGGGGAAGCTGCATATGCCCCTCAGTGAATGTGCACTGAAACATAGTAGCTCCGTGATCCCTCTCCCTTTTGATCTCTCGCCCGGACGGAATGACGACTTCCGCTCCAGCGATCGCGCACATAGGACTCCTGCCCCAGCGCTATCTATTTCTCGTATTGATAACATCAGATGCACTCCAGTACTATGCTCTTTGTCTGTCCCCTTCTATCCCAGACTACTTGTTGCCTTTTCTCTGTTGAAGAGGGAATGAGAAAAACCAGAAGGTTGGAGTGGAAGGGAGGGCGAAAAAGCGGATTAATGGAACGAATGGAGAAGAGTACGGTGTCCTATGTAAAATATCTTAGGCAGTAAATCCGGAGGACCGCATCCTCCCAGGATTAGAGAGAGAGGGTTCACAATTAACACAATTTACCACTTAAACGGGTCCTTTAAATCCTTTAAAAGGATAAACCTTAAGGTCCTAATTGATTGTCCCATCCGGACCTCGTTAAAATTTTACAACCCTCCCCCTCAATGCTATCCTGCCCTTACCTGGTGAAATATTCGGCTGTTTTAAGGAATTAAAGCTGCTAGGGTCAGGATGGAACTCTAATTAGAATATCCTTCGCAGTTAAATAAAAAAATTCACAAATTAACGGTTTATGTACGTGATAAAGAAAAAAAAAGGAATCTTGGAATTATAATTCATAAGAACTATAAAAACATGCAAAGATGTGCTGATTTATTAAAGAATAATAGGTGAAATAATAGGTTCTTTTAAGAAATTAAAACGAGAAAGAGGTAAAAAGTCACAATATTTATGGAATAAAGAAACAAATATTTAGACACTAGCGACAATAACTTACTCGTAAGAAATATTACAGCTTGTAAAAAATTAGTGGGCTGGAATTATAGCTGCTTGGTTTGGGATGGAACACATATTCGAATATCCTTCGCCAATAAATAAATAAAGTTATATATTAACGCTCTAGGTAAAAATATTATAAACTTGGAAGAATAATTTACTTAAAATTATTAAGAGAAACTAGTGAAATTGTATTGATTTATTAAAGATTTAGTGGATGAAATAATGGGTTGTTTTAACGAATTAAAATAGTTGTTTTAAGGCATAATACAGTCAAGTACAAACGGTCGAGAGATGGAATAAGGAGAAAAAACAAATGTTCAGAAATTCGAAAAAAAATAATTCATGAACTAAAAGAACCAGCAAAAATCCACTGGAAGAAACTGAGTAATCTATCAATTTTATGAACCAAACTCAGCAAGGAAAGAATCTGCTAATTTAGGGGAAAACTGATTAATAAATATCTTGAACATTTAAGGACGTACACTAAAATAGACTTTGTACTCAAAGAATTTCAAGTATGCAGGTTGTTATTTAAAAAAGGAAATTAATCAGGTTTAATTTCCTTTTGTAAATTATTTCATCGAATAACCGACATGTTATTAATTGTTATTTCAGAGATACGACCTGGTTTTATTTAAAGAAATATCAGATTAGGACATATCAAACAAAACTGGGAGTAAACGTTTTGAATAGAAGCAAGAACTTTTGGCTGGGAAAAGAGACCCTTGTAAATACATCAGGAAGGGAACAGAGGGGCCTCTTGTTAGCCCGGAGTCCTTTCAAAATAACAATAAATCTTTATATAAACTACTTCCACTCTAACTCTCTCAGAGTCTCTAAACTCCACTTCCATTAATTGAATGTAGTCGTTACCATTACAGCTTTGTATGCCCGAAATCGCGGATTCATAGCCCTTAGGATGTGCCTAAGGATTTTTTAATAATAATAAGGCTTAGCGAAACCGAAGGCTCGATGCCGACACCACCAATCTCTGCTTACAAAATTCTGTCCACGGACCACTACCCAAACACAAACCCCCTAAATCACTCTTAACGCTTTCCTCCCACCTACGCCTCAGTCTACCCCTCAGACCGATATCATAGGAATTCGTATCAATGGGCGGATTACTGTTTTGTAAAGGATTAGTTTGTTTTTGGGGCATAGCCTGGAGTTTTTATTAAAATAAGGAAACATTTTGTAGATGGTATTAAAGTCCATTATATTACTCCGATAACCAATCTAATTTAAATAAATCATACCAGTATTGTTTTTTTCTTTTAAAAGAATATCATTAAAATTAAAATAAAGTAATTTTTATCAATACGAAGAAAGACAGACTTCATAAATTGCCCTTTGTTCATATTGAGAGGAAGGTTATTAATCCATATATGTTTTTAATGATGAATTAAGGAGGGAAAACCGCTCTTTTTACTGGCGTCTATTTGAGCTGTTGGTGTGAAATTTATGATGAATAAATGAATTAAGCCTTTATTATAAAGAGAAATATAAAACTAAATAAAATAGTTTGCAAAAAATTTACAAAAATAAATAGATATTTGCTCTTTTTAGACCTTCCCGGAACTTTTCCTATTCCCTTTATAGGTCTAACTTCCCGGAGCGACCAACTCTATTGGGAAGTGAAGTTTGGCATTAATTCCTGCTACTTAACTTTATTTAACATATATATTAATTAAATTTAACAAATATATATTTCTAAATAATCAATAATTATTTTTAGATATTGATCTCTTTAACATCCATATTTATAAATTATCAATAATTAATAATTGAATATAAGATATCTAACATTAATATTAACATGAAAATTATGATATTTGAGTGTTATCAGTACAATTTTTCATGTATCGAGATATTTCAAGATTTTCATTAGAATTAATTCTAAGGGTGTATAATAATACAAAAAAACCTTTAGTCCAAATTCATATATTGTATGATTTTCTATAGACGTTTCGACCTAAATGGTCATTTTCAATATATAGGTTTTGTGTTCAACAGTATAAAAACTCTGTCTGCAAAAAATCATAGAATTAATTGAAATATATAGGCAAACTACATTTTATTTTAAGACCGTGGAAAAATTCCAACGAATTATCTGTCCAATATTTCGCCCATTCAGGCATCCTCAGGGTAGAAAGAGAATAACAGCAAAACAAAACATGAATAATGCACCCAAGAAACATCCCACCACCTCGAAGGCTCAAATGCAACTAATGAATCATAAGGAAGGTTACTTGACACCAGCTGGTTAAAAACAGCTGACAAATACTTCAGAAATTCTAAATTCAATATACACTCACCAAACTTCAAAAAGCACCACAGGAAAAGTAAATAATAGCAAACAACACAAAACTTAAGACGAAAGACCATATAAAAAAATGAAAGTAAAAATGCAAAAAGAAAAAAAAATATCATTATCGAGAAACCAGTGGACCTATGGCTATTCTGCAAAACATATTAATATTGAAAAGTAAAAAGAGACTTTACATAAATGTTAAGACCGTGGAAAAAAACAAACTAAAACAGAAATAGAAATTATCTATCCAATATTTCGCATATTCAGGCATCCTCAGGGTAGAAAGAGAATAACAACAAAACAAAGCATGAATAATGCACCCAAGAAACGTCCCACCACCTCGAAGGCTCAAATGCAACTAATGAATCATAAAAAACTACATTTTTTTAACACTCATTTAAGAGTCACTAAGTGTGACGGATTTTAATACTATACAACATTTAAAATTCTTTTGAAAAATAATCATTAAAATCAAGGGGGGATCCAGGATTTCTTTCTGGGAGGGCACAACGGGGTGACAGAAAAAAAAAATTAACAATAACTTATAGAAAGAATTCAAAGGTTTATTAAAATATCAAAACAATAGTTTCACTCATGTTCTTTCAGTTATTTTAACAACTATGATCATTTGATTTGCCTATAATTATGTTCTATAATGGATTCTCCACAGTAAACAAAAAACCGTCTGAGGGGACCCCCGTACCCCCGTGCCCCCCTTGGATCCGCCTATGATTAAAATGATTTAATAAACGATTTTTCGTCGATCCACCTCTTTAAAAATTAACAGTTCATTTTTTATCTTCATTATTGTTAATATTTCGATCAATATCCTGATCTCAGAATTGGGAAGACTTGTATTGATTATTTATTTTCCAGTAATACATAGGCTTTGAATTTTCTTTTCTGACGATGCCTGAATTGGCGAAAAATCGGTAAGCATTTTATTCCGTTTGTTTTTTAGAGACTCAGAGCTTTTTTGGGGCGATTTTTTCGTTCATATGTTAAATATATATATATATATATATATATATATATATATATATATATATTTATTGATTGTTACAATATAAAGATGAATGAGCGTTGGGTATGATTCGGCAGAAGGTAGGAGCGGGGTTGTTCACCCCATCGACCGGGAGGCCACTCCCTCTTTCCTGATTTGTTGAATACTTGCCAACTCAATAGCTCTCTCTCCCCTTATAATAATTTTACGGTTCTCTCTTATCGATAAAATCATTTGTCATAAACCATTTAAATTATTATTATTGATAAATATTAATTAATTAAAAAATGCCTTACATCTTCTCTAAGATACTAGATAATACCTCCAACACCGCTTGTACAAGGGAGTCACAAAAAAAGTAAGTATATGTACTATCTCAACCATCGATTCAGTGAGTATACTATTAGTAAAAAGGTATTTCATAAAGTTTAATCAAAGTAGAGGCGGAGTAGCTCTGTGTTGAGAGCACTGAGAATTGCTGAGCTAAGAGACTGGGATTTTGTGTCTGTGACAGGAAATAATATAATAAACTAACGAACCGCCCCTGCTTTGCACGGGTAGGATGACATATTATGCCTACATGTTTGCCTGCCTAATGTATTTTATTATGTAGCTATTATAAACAAAAAACTTTACCGCGAACAGACAGACAGACACGGCCAAGGACTTTGTTATATAATACTAGCTTTTGCCCGCGGCTTCGCTCGCGTGGAATTTGGTCTGCCACATAAAGTTTTGTGACAGATCATTTTAAATAAATAATTTAATTATTTTTTAAAAATATAAGTTACTCGTACATCCAAAATTTCAGACGTCTAACTTCAAAACTGACGGATTCTATACAACCTTTGAACCGCTATTATATTAAATTATATTAAAAGGGAAACCCTTGGGGTGGAATTATCCGAATTTCTTTCTTAAACTATACGATGAACCGATCTACAAATTTCAAGATGCTAAGTTCCTGATTTGCCTTTAATTATTTACTATAAAGGGGGGGGGGCACATGACCCCGTGCCCCCACATAAATCTGCCTTTGCTGTAGCCTATGGTGCATAACCTATTTTACTCAATAAGTTTCATCCAAATCCGTTCAGTAGTTTTTGCGTAATGAGTAAGAAACATTCGCATTTATAATATTAGTAGGATTTCAAAACAATAGTTTCACCCACGTTCTTTCTGTTATTTTAACCACTGTTATCATGTGATTTGCCTTTAATTATGTACTATAATTGATTCTCCACAGTACCTAAAAAACTATCGGGGGGGGGGGGCACGTGTACCCGTGCGCCCCCTCCATAAATCCGCGCTTGCTATAGCCTATGTGTTATTCTGATGTGTACCCTATATTACTGTAAAGTTTCATCCAAATCCGTTCAGTAGTTTTTGCAGAGAGACAAACATACAAACTTTCACATTTATAATATTAGTAAGATGTACATATAGATAAATAGATAAGAGATAATTGGCAACATCTTCGATGAAACCTCCCTGGTGACTATACTTTTCCCAAAATT
Source organism: Arma custos (assembly GCA_037127475.1). NCBI lineage: Eukaryota > Metazoa > Arthropoda > Insecta > Hemiptera > Pentatomidae > Arma > Arma custos. The sequence continues at coordinate 48,959,282 of CM073765.1, forward strand.
TCTGGCAATCTATATTCCAACCCATTTACACAAAACCTCGACAAATTATATACCTAAACCTTCCTGGTGCATCAATCTATCTAATTTATTAATATTAATTTGTTGGTGAAAACCGCATGGAAATCCGTGCAGTAGTTATTGAGTTTACCGCGAACAAATGCGGCCGAGGGCTTTGTTTTCTAATATATATAGATAGATAAGAGATATTAGGCAGTGTCTTTGATGAAACCTCCCAGGCGGCTATACTTTTCCCAACATTTCCTCATAGGGTCGCCTCTATTCACCTAAAGTGGCTACCCTTAATTCGAGAGGGAAATGTGGCAGATGTCTTCTTCTTGTCAATTTTTCAATTATTGGAGTTATCCGCTTTCGACTCTGAACACCTCATATCCAAGTCCATTGACTAACGATTAAGCAATTAAAATGTATTTAAAAGTTTATAATCAGCTGGGGGGGGGGGGGGAGTAGCTTTTTGTAGAGCACTAGCTGAGCTAAAAAACTAGGGGTCGAAAACAAAATTAATTTGTTAATGCATTAAGTCTACCCTGTGGGATCTTTAGACCCTTCTTGGTTCTCCATAAAGTGGGTACCTTTTATTTGAGAAGAAAATCAGACAGTTGATCGTGATTTAAATAAAAGAACTTCCTTCCACAACCGTTGTCTTGGAAACAGTACCTTTTGTACTACGAACTGAACCCCATACTATTCACGAATGGTAGTTGTGCAATTTTTTTTATTAATTAATCTATAACAACAAAATAAAGAACAGATACAAGGAAGTATACTGTACAATAATCATTTATGATAGAGAGGAAAATAGTTGACTGGAACATCTAATTTGGGAGTTAGATAGTCTGGGGGTGCAGTAAAAAAAACCCTAAGTAAAACAAACTTATATATTGTAATTGCCAATGTTTCGGCCTCTCGTTGTAGGAAGAGTCCTCTGACTGTCAATCAGTACTCCGTCAGAGGACTCTTCCTTCCACCAGCCCTGAAGATGGCCTACAATGTAGACCGAAACGTTAGCACTTAGAATAAATAAGTTTGTCTTATTTAGTTTGTTTGTTTTTTACTGCACCCCCAGACTATGTAACTCCCACATTAAATATTTATGTTGATTATAAAATTAAACATAATAATAATAAAACAATTAGTGAACCCGAAGTTTCAATGCCGCATAGTGGAACGAATCAACGTATTTGTTGGACATTGGACCAATTCTCTAATAACTAAATTTTTCCTTTATTTTGATCTTAAATTAAACTTCATACTTCTTCTCAACAAAATCCATAGATAAATTAATTGCGAAATCAAATAAAATAAACGAATCTGAATTGAAATATAAATTTTTATAAAAATTCTCATATTTTTAAAGCAATCCACTGTTTGAGGTAATGCCTTAAATTAATCGTGCACCTACTGGAAAACAACTCACCAATAATAAGATATTTTAGGCAAATAAAACTTGGGATTATTTCAAAGTCTGGAATTTTTGGTGAAAATTGGGGGATAAAACTAAAAAAATTAATCGCTTAAAATCGCCCAAAAAACTACCTTCACAGTAAATAACTAGAATGTTTGAACTTTTTTTACTATTAGTCGGTTTCTGCTACTAGGAGCTATTTTCCGAGAAAATGATTTTTTCTTTCCTTTTCCAAGGGCCAGCTTGAGAATTAATTTAAAATAATTTCTGTTGATATTGGCGTCTACTTTACGCAAGTTTTCTTTTGTTTACCAATGTTTGTTTACACTCAATTATCCGAATAATCCTTATCATTATATACATAATAGTATTAACAATGAAACTCAGTTTGTGTGTGGTATTCGAACGATATAGGTGCAATGGTTCCTACAACAAATTGTCAAGTTTTTCAATTTAATCATATAAGTTTTAAAGATTATGACATGGCATTTGAAGCATGGATTAATTCGTTTGGACTGGAACAAATTTCAAATACCGCAAAGTTCTGTTTACGGGAAAAATTAAGAAAATCAGTAGTAGCTTGTATCCTCGCTGGATTTTGTCCCACAGGAATATTAATTATTTTCTGGAGTAGCCAGAAAACTGGTTTGATTTGGAATTCATTGTTCCTGAAGATGTTAGCCAGGACCTACCTTCATCGTCATCATCAACAGCCGCAAGTATACCATCTCGTTCTCAGTCATTCAAACAATTATCCGATTGACAAAGACGAAGACAAACGGAAAGTTTTAGAAAATTTTCAGAGGATATGTTCGCTTTTATCATGAAAAAAAGATTCAAATCTGATGAAAATTCGGATCATTTAATTTAGACTCGTAGACCGAAAATAATAAACATTAAACGTGATTTATTACAAGAAGCACAATCACTTATTGTTACTTAGAATATAGAAAAACAAATCCTAATTAAAATTAAGTTGTTAATTTTGGTTTAATTGTGATCGTTATTTAAATAAAACAATTTTATATAGGCACCTACATTTATTATAATATTGATGCATCAATTATACCTAGTATATTGAATAGCAAAAGTAATTATCAATTATTATATTAATTTTGTTCAATGATTAAATTTTTTGATTTGTTACTTTTTCCTTTGTATAACTTTATTACCTATGTATCTGTCTTTCCATAGAATACTGTATTGTACCTATTCTCGTAGTATATAGGTACAATAAATGGTACAATGATAGATAATAAATTATCTAACATCGAAATATCAAATGGAGAATTTTTACATGTTTCCCCTAAAAGATCTGATCCTGTTCATTATACAATTAAATAGTCCATTCAAAAAGCTTTAAAACCGTACCATTAGCCTTATTCTAGGAGAACCAGAAGCGGAGATATTAATGAATGTCCAGTCCTCCCTAACGCTCGTTCCTCTGTGTGCCGGTATCACTAAATCAATCTTGTCAATCTTGATGCAACACTACCACTTGTTAACTTTTTTAAATTTGTTCGTTTCTAAACCCAAAATTTTAACAAACCCAACTCAATCTTCGCGATGTTACATTTTACTTATACTAAACGGACACATGCAATTCCACTTTGTGTAATCTTCTAAATTCTTTAGTTAATTAGTCCTTCTAATGGACCGAATATTGTTTGGAATACTTTATATTCGAATCCCTGAAGATGTTCATCCTTCAACGTTAACGGCCAAATATCACATTCTCACAGAACGGATTAAAGGATGGTAGTTTTAAAAATTTGTATTTCTTAATTTCGGGGTCGAAGTCGACCAAACCTAAAGAATCACCAAAATCGTCGCCGTTTCTGTTACTAACATTATAAGTCTTATCCGAATTAGTATTAACAATATATACAATATAATGGAGTAAAAAATAAGATAACTAAATAAATTGATCGATTAATTTAAATTTTATTTGAAAACTTTTAGGATCAGTAAGTGTTTAATTTCAAGGCCATTTCATTATAGATTTATGAATAGCAGATTTTTTAAGAAAACCAGCACAATATACAAGATGATCATTAGAAAGATAGCTAAATTATCCACAAAGATAATGAAAACTTTAACAAATTGGATCAGAAAAATGTTTATTTTATTGAACTTCATAAACTTAACGATAAGGAAGTCCATACGGGTGAATAAAGTAATAAATTTTACTAATGATACTTTATTATCAGAAATGACATCTTGTCCTAAGTAATTATAACACAATTCATCATTGACCCCACCACAAAAGTATCATTATCTTTAAATATTAGGACATTAATGGGAAATGGGGAAGTTCGAGGGCGGGCATTGGAGTTAAGTTATTAACTTAACAGCCGTACACCGGCCTTTTGGGTAATGCCGACTCTTCTGGGCTCACTCAGCCCTTATAAAGTATGTAGCCTTGCAGCTGAGCGTGATTTTGGCCATTCTACTTCCTTTCACAACCGTTGGTTTGTGAAGAGTACCACGTACCAAAGCCAATACTCTTTATGGATTTTAATTGTACAGGTTTCTTTAAAAGTTTAATACTGATTCTATTACAGTAAAGCATATACAAGGATGAAAACAAATATATACTAAAAATGTTATAAATAATTTTAAGTATGGAATATAGCCTAAATATTACCCCAGTACTTAGCAATAAGATGCCAAGATCTTGTTCGCTTTTATAATCCGTAAGCCTTTCTACTCTGCTTAATTTCTCTGATGAAGAGTTTATCTTCGATATTCTTTTGAGGACGATTAAAATTAACCTGGTGTTAATAACGCAATCTCACAATTTGTTTCCGCTATCCATCGAGAAATTGTTGTTGGCCAATTATAGTTTGGTGAGCGTAAAATTATTTATAATAGGCAAGAAAGAAAGGTACTTGTTAAATTAAAGCAATCTTGTTCGCATTCGCAAGCAGTTACATTTTATAACAGTTATATTTCTAACAGCTGATTTGTTCTTGTTTGCTGATTTTTGTTTGTTGATGATTTCTTGTTTGATTGCTGATTTGTTCTAGATTTATTGTTGTTTGATTATTCTTAGTGCTACAAAACTGCGTATTTAGGATTTGCCAAAAACAGAAGAAGATGCAATTTTAATTTTTCAGGAGAGAAATATTTTACCGAAAAAACGAAAATGTACCAATTCGCATGAAATGAAACTTTATTTTGGTCAACGTAACTTTTGGAAATTTCAATCAGGTGAAAGAAAATAGAGACAGTTTCCAATCCATATTAAACTGTATATCGGCCCATTTTCCACCGAAATCCGATTGACTACTTTCTTTTTAAATAAATTATTTTGATTTTCAATTGTTCATGATATATTCCATTATATATTTAGAATAATATTTATCAACCTCTATTATGTGTGTGTATATATATATATATATATATATATATATATATATATATATATATTAATAATTATGTATCAATAATAATTAATAATTATGTATCTTGGATATACTTTGTTTTCAGATTCTTCTGATTTTTAATTGTGGATGATTATTTTTAAAAAATTAAATTCTAACCCCAATAAATAGATTTAAAAACGTTATCCACGATAACTGTTATAAAAGATAACTGTTATAAAATACAAATGCGGTGGCGTTAATACACAAGTACCAAAAGAAAACATGAGTAATAATTGACCATTCATAAGGTAATTATTCCTTAAGTTGATTTGAGACACAAATTTTAACTTTTCATTCCTTTCCCTTTTAAATTGTTTTCAAAAATGCAAGATATCATGGAAAAATTTTTAGTATGGAGAAGAGAATGTAAATATGGCTAATGTGTAACCATTTCGTCAAGAAATAAAAGTTTCAACTAACATTTCGAAGTATAGATGATATATGTTTGTTGAAACGTTCATTTCTAGATGGAATGATTACCGAAGTATACACACTCCCTATAATTACATTCTCTTTTCCCTAATAAAGCTCATGATAACTTGTAATATATTTTGAAAAAATATTAAAAACAGAGACAAATGAAAAGTTAAAACATGCTGGGACTCATTTCGAAGCGATATCTTGCTGAATAATTACCATTTATAATATTGATTTCCATGAGTAAAAACTCATATCTAGGATAACTAAAATTTTATTTTATTAACAAGAGTAGAGCAACTAAGGGCTCTAGACACTGAGTTACAAACTAGCATTCTGAAAATCCTATTAACTCATTACAGTAAAAACAATCAATTTAATATAATAGTATATTATACCCGGGTTCAAATCCAGCTGCGGCAGATAAATTATGTAATCTGCTAACAGCCACGGATACAACACCCTCCAGGAAATCAAGATCCTCTTTGGGCACACCCAGCTTCTCTATAATAAGGTATATCTTTGATTGGGGGAAAAATCTTATGTTTGGGCGTAATCTGTCTAGTCACCTTAACGTTAAGCTAAAAATAGTACATTTTCTGCCATGTACTGAACCCAAAGAAACTTCGTGGGAAATAGTGGAACAGTATTTTTTAAATAAAAATATATCTCTTCAAAAAAAATGATTATTCAGTACTAAAAACATATACCACGATAAATCTACAAAGATTTATTAAAAGCAATATAACCTGCACATGCCGAGATTTAATAACACAAAAAATATACATTATGAATTTCTAGGAATTATAACCATATAAACAGATTTAGGAATATGCAGTTATGAATCACATTAGTTTAGTCCAAAGAAATATTCATGAAACAAGTACGAAAATTAAAGAAAACATGTTGATAGATTAAATAATTATTAATAATAAATTATAATTTATCTGCTACAGCCAGATTTGAACCCAGAATCTTCAGCATAGCAACTCAGCACTATACCACTGAGCAATCCCGTTCCCTATATACAACATCATTGAAAAAAAAGTAGCTAAGTGCATAATGACACCAAAAGAAAAAGAAAGAAAATTGTATCTCTTGGAATATCAAACTGTTTTAATGATGGGATATTGTCCTATATTGTCCTTGTTTTTTTTAATTATTTAATTATTTCAGCTTAAAAGGAACTAATGAACGAGAGAGGAAATAAGTATAACAATAAAATCATTTTAATTATTCAAATTTTTTTCAACACCAATGAGTGTTATTTAAACAAATACTACAAAAACATTAAACTCAATTTACCTTAATCTACCTCAATAAAGAAAAAAAAGAGTAAACTAATTTTCCCGGAATCACAGAGCGGTGTTTTCCCCTTTTTAATATGGAAGTCTCTACCTAACTTATTAAGGATATTAAATTAAGCCACTTAGCCAGTTCTTCCTCGAAAATATTTCACACAACATGAAAAATATTACAACCATATTTCAAAAAGATGAAGGATAATTTTACTAGAATGTTTTCATTAATACTGGAACTGTTCAGTTTAAATTCTTCTTTCTTTTTTTTACGAATGGTCGAAGATTAGTACCATAAATTAGGGTTAGCACTATACTCATACTATCGGCTGAAAACTATCGAATGCTATCGATACTTTTTCGATAGTTGCTTCCTTTTTTTTCAAACCTATTTAATAAAGAATTTCAACTAATTTAATTAAATTAAATTACTTACCTACTATTTGAAATTTGCAGGATTATAAATTATAAGATTATATCATAAAGATGAAGAAAAAAAATAATTTATTTGAATTTTAATAAGGTACTTACAATTTACATTTTTACAATAATAATGAACAAATTAAATCTTCAGAAAAGAAAAATAACGAAATAGTTAATTTCAAGAGTCAACTGTGCTCCTTGAGCCACATATTTCCCGAAAGAAAAACAAGCATTTCTATTATTGTTATAAGCATTTTTCATTATTGTTTCTTATTTGTTGTTTATTGTTCGTTATTTGTTGTTTATTGTTCGTTATTTGTAGTTTGCTAGTTTGTTATAGATTTTTCATTGTTATTATTTTAGTTATTTATTTAATTAGTTTAAAATTATGCGTATTTGGGATTTGCCGACAACAGAAGAACAAGCAATTATTTTTTTGCAGGAGCGAAATACTTTACCAAAACAAAGAAAATGTAGCAATTCCCATGAAATGAAATTGTATTGTTGTGAACGTTTCTTGTGGAAATGCAATTTAAATCAATGTCGTGAGAAAGTGGGACTCAGAAATTATTATTATTTAATTATATAGAAATTATTGTTGTTTAATTAATTATTCATTATTATTATTATTATATTCCATTTTTCAATAAATTCTTTTGATTTCTAATTGTTAATAATTTTTTTAACCCAATAAATAGAAGGTAACTGTTAGAAATGTAACTGTTACAAAATGTAACTGCTCGCGCATGCGAACATGTAGGCAAAAGTAACCAGGGCTGCGTTAAGACAAAAGTACCTTATATTCTCTTTAAGAAACCTTAGGATTCAAGCCAGCCTCCGAACCCATGAACTTGTGCATAGAGGTTTTTTATGCTTATTACACTGTAGGTGACCCAATTAAAGCCATTAAAATGATGGATTGAATTATCCAGTCAACTATTTTCCACTTAAAGCCATTATATTTGTAATAAAAACAACCTATTTATTACTCGTATAATGGTATAGGTTGAAGCGGGATAGCTGATAGCTGAGTGTGTCGTGTACTGAGTTGCTATCCTGAGGGTTCCGGGTTAAAGTCGAGTTATGGCAAATAAATTATTTAATCTGCTAACAGCCCCAGATAAACCCGGCGAGATCTCAACTCCCTCTTGGGGCTCACCCAGCCACTATAAAACAAGTTATATCTCTGATTGTGAGTAAAATCTGGTGTTTGAGAGTGATCTCAGTCAAGTCACCTACCTACACAACCGTTAACTTAAAAATACCACAGTTTCTACCGTGTACTGAACCCAAAGAGTTTTGTTGTTACAGTGCCACAGGTCTTTTTTTTTTTAGTTTACATTGTAATAAAAAATACATGTAAATGATAAATAAAATAAATATAAATGATATTGCGCTACTAAAAACACCAGTATAAATCTATAATCATTTATTAAAACCGATGTGACTTGCATATGCCGAATTTTAGTACCACCAAAAATAAAAAAACAGAAATGCAAAAATAAAAATGTATTTTAAATTTCTAATCCGATTTAATTTCTAATGTATAAATTAGTCGCTTTACAGTTACTTCAAGTATTATCTGAAACATGCATGAATATTTAATCGTATATATTAGTATTTATCGCTAAACTAAAACCTAAAACTTCATTTTCTTATTAAATCAATCTTTAGAAATCTAATACCTAAAAAAAAGTTGTTTGGAGATAGATCTCAAAATTATATTTCCATTGAAAATTGCAATTGAAGTTTTTAAGATCACAATATGTTTTACAATTATAAATTTCTTATATAGATAAGCGAAAATAAAATTAAAAAAATTAAAATTATGTTGAACCTATCATTCAGGTAAAAATTGGTGTAATCCATATTGAAGAATCTACTATGACGTCACGTTAATCTACTGTGAGTAAAAAAAATTGGTAAATGTATGACAAAAATAGAAATTTCCGAAAACTCCTGAAATATACTGTTATCAAAAAATTTATATATAAAGCTGTTACAAATTCAATAGTTTTATTATTTACAGAAAATATTTAGCATTTATTACCTACTGAAGACTCTTCTAGAAGATTCCAAGATGTCTTCTAACTTCATCTTGAAGTTCAATATCCACTTGGGTCAATGAAACACAGCACCCTTTTTATAATGGAAAGAATAAATTATTAATTATAACAAATTATTATTATTATTGCTAATTATTAACAAAGACAATGAATAATTTTACAATATAATCGTGCACGAACTTAATTTACAAGGTCTTAAATTAATCGATGGTTAAAAGTGTAGGTATTGATAATTGAGTCGAAATAAACGCTTGCATGTTCATTTTTTATTATTTGCAATAATAAAATATTCTTTAAAAATGAATTATTCGAAAAGCATTGATTAATTTAATAATTGTAATTCCTCGAATTTGAACATTTAAAAAAACACGTTAAACTTCTATTTAATTTTAAATACTTTATTAATTTTTAATAATAAAACAATTATCATTATTTGCTTTTATTTTTTTAATTTAAAGAGAATTGTTGGTTTTTAAAACTATAAAAATTAGTATTTAAACTTAATTCTGAACTTCACGTTTATAATTATATTGCACAATTTAATATATATAGTTATAAAACAAAATCAAATATGGCTTACTTTGAATACCTATAGTCACAACTGAAATTTTTAGTTTTATTTGAAATTTTTTATAAAAAAAACCGAACTCACAAGATCACAACTAATAACAACTAAACACTATACACAAAAACACCGCTCTAGCACTTAAAAATATTAATATTAAAAGAAAAAATGAATAATTCGCACGGAGCGAAACTTTTTTTCAGATTCCACGAATCGCGAACTGATAGACTGACTTCATTTTAGAGCCAAAAATATTTCTTATTTCTATAGCAAATTATAATTAAAATTAATACGATATATAATGACGCCAATAAGTTCATATTTTTTTAGGAATGCTATTTTTCTTGTTTCAAATTCGCTTTTAGTACTTTTTTTTATTGAATTGTTTTTTTAACTAACTGTATTCCAAAAACTCTATGGCACTGGCAAGACGAGCCATCTGATTTGAAAACCATTTATATTGATATGAAATCGCTTCCCCAATTCCTCTGTTAAAATTTCTTCGAAAACTTAAGGATCAATAATTTTTATATTTTATAACCATAGGATTCAGGCAAAGATTGAAATATATTATGTGTCTAAGATTAAAGGTATATTTTCAGTAGTTTTAATAGTCAATTAAATACATTTAATCATTTGTAACCAGGAAAACATATTTAAAAAATATAATAGTTTTCATATTAAAAATAAAATAAAACCGTAGTGTTTATTGATTTAAGTTTCATGCCAAATGGCATTGATGGCTTAAATTCAGATTGGCAAAAAAGACAAATTTTTCGTCTAATTTCAATGAAGTTTTCAAATACTTTCCAGTCGGTTTTATACTCTGGCATTTAAAACTGATGTAATAACTTTTTTAAGTATAACGTTTATAAATGAAATTGATTTGCAAGATGATTTATTGAAATGGTTGTTGAAGATGTATCAAAACCCTTTGTTTTAAATAATTTTTGTTATGCATATTTCAACTGATTGGTAACTTTCAAAGCTAAATGTAATCAAGAAGCTTTTTAATAAAAGTGAACCATTTGTTTGCAAATGAAGTAGCAAACATTACTTTTTCTTCATTTGTAAAATTAATTTTCCTTTCACATTATTTATGAAAAAAAATCATAAAAGAAGTTGTGCTTTGTAAATACATCATTGGGATACTCACTCATAAAGGATGCATATCTTCTCCAGCATGTTACTGCAGCATTTTAGTCATAATCAGCTTAATAGAAGTGTCAGTTTATATATCTAGCGGGGTAATTATCGCAGGTTGTCGCTTCAGGTTGAGCCACAACAAATTTGAACTTTTCATTTTTAATATTTTCCAAAATACAAGTTATCATCAGATTCAATATGGAAAAGAGAATGTAATTATGGTATATGTGTACACCTCGGTAATCATTTAATGCAGAAATGAACAATTAAAAAACTACAGAATAATTATTGTAATTATAACTGTGTTATAATACAGTATAATTATTCATAGAATACAGAGTAATAATTTTATTCTGGGACCAAGTCCCTTAAGAATAACAGATGGAATGATTACTGAAATCTACTCATTACCCATAATTACATTTACTTCTTCTTTTCCATAATAAAGCTCACAATTACTCATATTTTTTGAAAATATTAAAAATGAAACAAATAACAGTCAAAACTTGTTTTAACTCAACTCGAAGCGACAAACTGCAGAATAGATATGTACCAATAAATCTATAGATAATAAAGGAGAGATAAAACATGCAAACTTAAGTGATTATTGTAGATCATAATTCCAATTATTCTATCACGGAATGTTAATTACTTGGAAGTCCCATTAAAACTTTATTTTAACATTTGAAATTGATTTCAAATAGGGTTGTTTATGAATGTGATGCATGCCCAAGTTTTATTTATTTATACAACTTAGTACCATTTTTTGTACTGAGTAATTCCCCAAAAGAAAGTAAAACATTGTGTATTATGAACATTATATTCAGATGGTGAATACCATAGATTTGTTTTCCATTATGTTTATTTCACATACTAACTTATTGTCAAAAAAGAAAGTGGTTACCTGATTAGTTACCTTTTTTTGGAAAAACATTTCGATTCTCATTACCCCACATGCCCTCCAATTTATTTTTGCTAAATCACAAGATTAATTCTAGTTATTTCATTGATAATCGAAAATGAGTTCCATCATCAATTTTGATTGCATATATTATTTACTACTGAAGTATTTTGATTATTATTGATTTCAGAATAATCCAAACCCTACCATTACCAACCTGTAATTGATTTTTCTCCAGAAAGTAATAATTATTTTGTATTTTTCTAGAAATTTTCTCCTTAAATCAAAAGTTGCAGTCCTACAAAGTAGATCCTTCACCAAATGAATCTGTCAGTTGAGCCACAAGAGGCATATGAAATTGTTGTTCGGTAAGTTATTCTATTAATTTTGTTACCAATGTTTAATATTTTTCTTTAAGGTAATGCATTGAAGATTTTAAAATTAATTACTCTTTTTTACAATAAAAATGAAAACTGTATTCATTTTACTTAGAGAAACTCTCTTAATTCAAAATCAATAATTCCCAATACCAAAAATTTCTTACAAAATTCTGTCCACTGACTATTACCCAAATCTAATGTAGTCAGACATTCTCAGTGCAATTCTTCCTTCTGTGATTCGGTATACTTTTCCGCCGGTTACAAGTTGGCTCAGGGCTTATAAAACTTTTGGGAGTTTGGATCTTTACGAACCTATCACTTCGATTAGATTAACCAAATAAATTCATTAATTGTTGCATGTGTAAAGCTTGGGTGTTTTTAACAAAAGCACACAAAGTGAACTTATATTGGCATAAGTTTGTACTAGTTGCTTTCAAGCAGTAGCAGGATAAAAATTAGAGAATAAAATAGATGGTATTTAAATTTCCAACAAATCCTTAATTTCTTTTAATGTAATACACTTTTACCCAACCTAATTCAAGATATGTGCATATTATATGCACAAATATAAAATGAATAACGGCAAGACAGGTTTACTACTACTTTGGCACTACAGCCCACCCCGAGCCTTGGACTCCTCAAGTGATTCTTCCACCTTCCTTGTATCCTTACACTCCAATTCGGTACATCTATAGCTGCGGCATCCCTGTCCACCTGATCTCTCCATCTAGTTTTTGGCCTTCAGATCTTGCGTAAACCAAAGGAATGCAGGAGTCTTCGTGGCATATCACTAACATCCATCCTCTATATGCCCAGCCTGTCGTAATCAGTTTATTTTTATAAACTTAACAATATGAATTTCCTCATAGAGAGAGTATAGTTCATGATTTTGCCAGATTATACATCCCCCCTCACCACTAACTGGACCGTAAAGTTTTCTGAAGATCTTCCTTTCAAAAACGCTGGCACTCAGTTCATCTTTCATCCTCTATACTCATTTCTCAGAACTGAAGGTCAGCAAAGGTCTATCAAGGGTCTTATAAATCAGCACCTTTGTACTTTTTTCAATAAGTTTGGATATAGAACAATTTTGTAACCCATGAAAGCATCTGTTGGCAGCTAATATTCTTCTAACAATATCTTGCCTAATTCACATAAATAATTGCCACACCGTGGCAATTGCACACTGTGGCAATTATTTATGTAGGAGCCCAAGTAAACAAATCCATCTACTCTAGCAAAAGTGTAATTATCTATAATTAAGGAAGAGGAACTATCCCTCTGTGGATTTATTGATAGGTTTGATTACAATAAAGATATTATTCTTATTGTGAAATGTATTTATTTCAATAAAAGAACAACATGCCTTAAAAATAAGTTTAAAAAAAACAAAAACATAAAAAGGAAATAAATATATTGTACAAATGAAGATAAAATAACAGTTGTTGACTGTAAAAGGCCCCTCAAAAATAATTGACTTAGATTTATTAAGTGATGCTTTTTATACAATTTAATATAAACTAGGATAATAACATCATATAATTTATGAGACAAAAACTGGACCTTTAAAACTTATCATAGTAGACGTTTATTTTATGTTAACATTATTATAATCATTATGAACTATTTTCCAATACATTAAACAGTTAGCAGAAAGTTTACATATATAGAATATGTATATAAATGGAACATACACCTTGTTATATATCAAAATTGACATTTTATTATGCACAATATAGCACCTTTAGCGAAGAGAAATGATTGATTAAGTAGGGTATACATGCCATGATTCATCAGTTTTTTTTTTGTTATAGATCATTGCAGATAAAACACAGCATTTAAACCATAATATAAAAAACATGAAATGTAATTTACCAGTTCAAACACAGTGTCCTTCCCTGTAATATTTTGTTAAAGCCAATAGATCTTAAATAAACCATAACGTGTAAACCCAACTTTAGTAAGAAAACAACAGTTGCGATATAAAAGTAATAAATCATGAACAGACATTGGTAATCAAGACTAAAAATATTAAATAACTTTTTTGATGAATTATACATAACGACTAATTTACCAGATTCCAGATTATATTTTAAACTAACTGCATACCCATATTTAAAACAAAATCCATATTGAATTATAAATAATTAAAATAAAAAGTTACCTAAGTTAACAGGTCTAAAAGATAATACTGAAAAAGTATAAGAAAAACAAACTTAAATTAAAAAGAGTGGCAATATATAAAAAGCCAATCTTTTTTTTTTATAGCTAAAAAATGATAAATTCGAGAAATAAATCATGCAATTATAAATATGTAATATGAAACTATGCATAATGGGGTGAGTTGGATTGGAATGGTGAATTCACTGGAATGACCTATTTTCAGTTCTAGACAATAATCAGTCATTTTTATTATATCCATAAAAAAAAGAGGTAAAATGTAAAGATAAAATAATTGAATTATTACTACTAAGTACTATAAATAAAACAGTTGTATATGTATATGTGTATCCTAAGCACCAAAATGATTGGGAGTTTAGATCATGGTTATCACGGCCATGAAGGGTCTGGGGTTCCATGGTAAAGACTGTACTGATTCTTGGGCAATAGTTCTGCAGCAAAATGGATATAAATTTTTTAAGTTACTGACAACCATTAAATGGGAGAAAGAACAAAAAATTAATGTTAGTATTTATTAAAATATACGCAAACGTAATAATATTATACCAACATATTTTACTTCCATCTTACTTTTAGACTTTGTAGAGGTCACAATTTTTTTTTTCATAGGGGCCCAGGTATTTTCAGAATTTAAATTAATATTTCGAATCTAACAAAAATAATAATAAAAAAATTTCAATTGTATATGGCTGATTATGAATAAAGTTCTATCTATGAGTTTAAAACAATTTCTCTGTTTTGCATTAACTAATATATTCAGGAAATGATTTCTAAAAATCAGAAAGAAAAATAAATTGTTCTTCAGAATAAACTACTTTCTCTAGCTGAATTTTGAATTAGATACCTTCATAAATAAATTTAATAAACAGGTAACACAATTTAAAAATATATATATAGATCAATAGTTATAAAACTACTTGTTAAAATTTAAGTAAATTAGAATAGTTAAATAACGAATAAATAAGAATTATTAAAAAAAAAATTAATAATTAAAATAACAAACATAAAAACTGTTAAATGAGACTCCTTAATAACAAATTTTATAAAGGACCACTAATTATTAATATCAAATAAAACACATAATTGAGATTAATATTAATTTAAATATCATTTAAAATGATTAAACTTAAATTATTAATATCTTCGATAATTTTTATAATTACATTATGCCAGATATATTAACTAATAATACAGGAAATAAATTTGCAGAAATTAATTTTATCTTTTTATCTCAACATCAGATAGTTTTTATTTTCTTTGTAAATGAAAAGCCATGATTCATCACAATAAAAATCAACATGAACAAAGAGAGGAAGATAAACCAAAAACCTGAGAAATCTAATGCCAATATTCCAAAATGAATATATCTAATTAAAGTGCGAAGTAAAATGTCGAACAATAATCTCACCAACAATTCTAATAATCCAATCTACTAAAATTCAACTCAAGTAATATAAAAATATTAAAACTAAAGTATTTTTGTAATATAACATACAAGCGAATATTTAAAACTATTTTCAACAATTAATCTGTGCAAAAATGAAAATCATAAACCATTTGTTCCCATATCATATAAATCTATAAACCCGCAAAGCCAGAAATTGAATAGAGTGTAGTGCTTGCTTTATATCTGGCACTTTGAGGTATTTATATATTATTAACCACTAACCAATAAAAACTCTTCAACTAACATCAAACCTTAGAAGTTCTACTTACTAATCAAATAGTTTTAATTACAAGTCCACACAAAGAAAAGATTCAGGAGAGCAATTTTAGACCATCCAGCGAACCATAGATAAAAACAACAATTTTTTAAAATTGACTACTAATTTTAAGACTGACAATTTAATTTTTAAGAAAAATTTTAGAACATCTTTTAACTTATTTGTTTAACTTAATACAGCCCGAGAATGATTATATAAAAGTATAAAAAAGTTTTCTGGAAAAAAAAATGTATAATGAAGCTAACAGTCGTAAACAATCCATATATAGATCAAACAAACCTAAAACAGATGATTTAAATCAATTCAGTGATGTTGCAGTTTAACTAATGCTAAATCATTGAGATATGTAATAAACAATGTTACTTCATATCACTCGCTATCCATTCTACCAAATAAAAATTCAAAGCAAAAGAAATTGATAATAACACAATAAAAATACTGTAAGGGAAAGGAAAAATAAATATGAACATAAAGGAAGGAAGAAGGTGTATCTTCAAACTGTCTTGAACGGGTGCAAAAACCTTATTGATTAGTGGGTTCAAGCTTCGGGGTATGATATCATCTCTAAATAATCAATATATTTTGCGAAACTTCTACAAGTCGACTTAGAAAATTAATAGTACTTTTAAAACCAATCCGACCAGTAAAAATTCGACACTATTAATAAATAATAGTTTTTCTTTTTTTTAAATCGTAAACAGCATAATGGAATCAAGTAAATTCACCTTAAGGCCACTTAAATGTCAGTAGGCTTTGTTAAAGGAGAGTGTAAATAAATTTAAATAGGAAAATTCTAAGAGATATATTAAATATAAAAAGTTATTTTTGAATAATTTAAGGCAAATAAAACTATTTAATAGCGTATAATATAATTGTGTTCTCGCTCTTAGCAAAGAATTGTTTATACACTCTCCTTTTACACACTATGCTACTCATTCTTAAAATATTGTACTTCAAAATATATATATATAAATATAAATTATATAACTTTGTGTAATAAATAAATATTGAGCAAGTTAAAGAAAATACTATTTTTTTTTTTAATAATCTAATCTGCAGTGGAACAAATAGTATATATATTAAATATACTTTTTTCTAAATGAGCCAAAGCATGCTTATCTCTCATTCTTAATATCATAAAGCTTATATCATGAAATGCTTCTTATATTTCACAGTTTGGTCTAAGAAGATTAATATTAATATTAATTTTATTAGGATAATGTTAAAAACAAAAATTGTTTGGCTCTAGGTATAACCAACAATATAAAAAAAATAAAATAGACTATTTGACTTTAACTTTTTCTAATATATGAGAAGAAAGGAAAGACTCGAACAGCCGGATAGGTTGCGGCAGACTGCTATGCAAGATTATTTTCTGGTTGACTGGATAGCAATTTTTTTTTTTTTTTTTTACAAATCTTCTAAATAATCTGCTTTTCCGCTCCCTTTAGAAATTGATAAGTCAGCTGTATTGTCCTCCTGAAACAAGATTATTTTATATTTTCTTCTATGAATAAATCAAACCTTTTAAAAACTAATCAGTGGAAATTTATCAGAAAAAGAAATCATAGAGAACAGGGTTTAAAATTTGGAGAATTCATGCTGCATAACGAGTAACATGTATAATGCAAAATGCCTCCCCAAAAGGGCAAAATCAGGCACAACAATACAGTGGTAAAACCAGAGATATTAAATGGGACAGGGACTATGTGCTTACCCAGTCTAGAAAAACTGCTGAAAATAGAGAGAAAGAGTTTTAGGAGAATTTAGGGTCCCAGAATAACACCAGAAGGATATAAGCTAAAATCCAACAGAGAAATTTACGGTGAAATCCCTGAGTTTGAAACAGAGATGAGGGTAAGAAGTCAGGACACATGCAGATGAGCGAGGAAAGATTAAGCAAGAAAATTTTTAGTAAAAATATGGGGTATAAATTCAACCACGGATACAAATCAAACAGGAAACACTGAGACTCGGGATTAAACAGGATTTAAGTAAAAAAAGGACAGAATACAAGAAATTTCTAATAAATGCAGGTCCTTTGATAGACAGAAACAAATTTCCGTCCAAGACCTGGGCAGAAGAAAGGAGGAAAATTTTCAATGAAATCCTCAGGCAAAGATGGGCCAAGAAGAAAGAACTGAAAAAGAAACCTGCCTCATAGTCACTTAGTCCTTCAGGACTCTTTCGTGTCCAATAAATAAGTTATTGTATTATCATAAAAAATAAACATTTTTAAAAACAAACAAAAATTTCAATAGGGCTGCCATGTAATAAGGATAAATCCTTAGAAAATTCCATGGAAGGTATTAAATGAGTGTTGTATGGAACTAGGAGAGTCTGTCCAAAGCTTAGATGGGAAGATTCTGTAGATACTGATACCAGAATTCTATTTGGTAACTGAAATTGGAAGGAAGCAGAATTTGATAGGGAAAACTGAGGTAAAATATCTAATAATGAATCTGAAGAACAGAGGTAAAATATCTAATAATAAATCATAGAATTGATAATCAGAAGGCTATTCTTAGACTCCCAAGGAATGTAATTTGAAAATGTATCAAATAATACCAATCAGTAACTAAATATATATTGAAAAAA
Organism: Arma custos; assembly: GCA_037127475.1. Lineage (NCBI taxonomy): Eukaryota > Metazoa > Arthropoda > Insecta > Hemiptera > Pentatomidae > Arma > Arma custos. The sequence goes on from CM073765.1 coordinate 48,977,832, forward strand.
TGGATAAATCTTTTTCCCTGAGATACAATACCACTAGGAAATAACAAAACTAATAGCACAGATCATGTCAGACATTTCTCTAGCTTCAACATGAACATGTTATTGAATCTTACAATTATATAAAAAAGTTTTTAGTGAAGTAATATTTTATTTTAGTTGTAAAGCGTAATGGTGACACTACACTTCTTATTCCCTGAACAAAACTATCTCTCTTGGATTGTTTTGTGTTCAATTTTTCAATCAACTCCCCTCTGATTTTCCGTAGAGCCACTTAACGACATACAATTTTCGGCGCTCTTTTTCTCTTTCCTTCACACTCACGTGTGACAAGCCATTCTCCAAAAAGTCTTATCTTAAAGAACTGCTGAATGTTGGAGAACGGTCGTCTTTTCTCGTGCTCTTCCCAAAATAGTCCTGACTTTTAAGGGATTATTATTTAAATTATATTTTCTCTCTATTGTATAAACCATTTTTTTGTAATAAATAGGTAATATTTTGTTTTACATATAATGTCCAATAGTAAAAATAGATCATAAAAACTCCAGTTTAACTTATGAACATATATATTATGTATCATTTAGTTGTGAAAAAAAAGCACTAATTTGAAATACAAATAAAAATGCTAGGATAAAGAATCAACATTTTTTATCCTCTTTACACTAGATTGAAAAAAAGTAATATAACCTGAACTAAAGAATACTTGTAAATTACAGTCCTACAATATGAGCAACGAGTAGTACAATTAAATGAGCAGTTGTATAATTTGTAAAATGAGAATTAGTCCGTCATTAAATGGACAGGGGGTATCCCCCAGTTATTAAAAACAGAGAAAAAGAAGGAGGTTTCAATTAAGTTCAAGAGGCAGTTTTACAAAATAAGAATAAATAACTAATGGGTATATTCACTTATATTTCGTCGAGTCCTGTGTTCGATCACATTTCTTTATGATGAAATAATAAAACTATTTTTTGTTCTATTTTTTTTTAAACAATATAAACTTTTTAAATACAAAATAAAAAAACCTGATGTTTTTGGTTACATTTTTGTGAAATAAAACCTGAGCGTCAAGGGGTTATTATAGTTTTGCGATCCTATAAAGAAAACATTATTTATGTAATTACAGTAGAAAAAAACAAAATTACATAATATGTAAATCACTTACAGTAGGCCCAGAAGCTGCTTCTGATATATCTTCTTCTACCTCACTCTCTTCGCTCAAATTTGAATCATTTTTTAATACCTTATTTGTTTTCGTACTTGGCAGAGGAAATAAGTCTTCATTGCTAGAAGAACCTTAAAATGAAATAATAGAAAATAATTAATATTATTAATTACAATTTAATACTAACAATACTGGTAATATAAAATAAAACTTACAAAAATAAAATATTTTATAAAAATGATGCAGAAGCTTTAGAATATGTTGTCGATAATAGTTGTAAAAATAACTTTAATGATGGTGCATTAAGAGAGGTATAACACCCAATAATGATGAAAGATACAATATTTATTACAACTGGAATAATGTTAACACGTGATTGCGGTATTTATTCTGCAGGTTGTTGCTTCAGTTAAAGGTCAAAGTAGTGACACAATTTCTATGTTACTTCATGGTATTATCAGCAAGCGACAGCATGAATATTATTATTAAATTAGTCGTTCTATATTTTATTTCATTTACTATATTTAATAATAAAATTGGTCTTATAATTTATAAATAGTCAGTAATCAAGGGGATGTAGTGGGAATGAAGTTCCCTTCCTGAGAAATATTAGTGTTGTATAATTGATGTCACTACTTTGGACTTTAACAGAAGTGACAACCTGTGGAATAGATACCGTATTTGCAAATAGGAGTAACCTGCACTAGTTAACAACTATCACACCTATATGTCAAGTAATAAATAAACTATAAATAAGTAAATTTAATTACATATGAGGCGTGGAGATGCAAAAAGGGATAAATCCATATTTTATAATTTTTTTCACAAATTTAGCAAATCCATTCAAAACATGTCAAAGCCAATCTAATTTTCCAAAAATAATAGTCTCAAATAAATAATCATTTCATAGTAGCCTAATTTATGCATGTTTGTGATTCCTAAAAAAATTTTAAATTTGGATTTATCCCCTTCTGCATCTCAACACCTCATATCACATAAATGTACATACCTTCATCTAAAAGCATATCTCCTTTACCTTCTTCAGTAGTTCTTTTTTTATGAGATTCTGACAAAGCAATTTGAGGTGCGGGTTTCGTTAATGGAGGTAGATCACCTAAAGAGGACATGGAACTTGAAACTCCGACAGATTCTTTTTTCATACCTGTTCTGAAAATAAGTGCAAAAATTTAACATGCCTGACTAAAACATTAAAATCTAATTACAAATCAAAGCAGTAAAAAAAAAAAAATTACCTCAATGGCTCTATAAGAGTCTATTACAACAATTATTGGTAACTTACTTAAGTAAGGATTGGAAAACTCGGAATATACAATAATCTATAGGGTGTTCAATTTGATTGAATTGAAAGTAATTTTTTTTTTTATAATGTTTTATAATTATTGGTCAATTTTTTTATTTTTAAAGAGAAAAGATAGGTCCTCGGCCGGGATTCGAACCCGGATCCTCTGTCACAGAAAGACAGAGGATCCGGGTTCGAATCCTGGCCGAGGGCCTATCTTTTCTCTTTAAAAATATTTTTTTTTTTAATATTTCAGAAGATTATTTTCAACAACTTTTACATTCAAATAGATCTAATATAATGGCATTAGCAACGTAGTTATACTCACAACAGTGTAAAAAATATTGATATAATTATTATTATCATTATTACTTTTTTTTTATATAAAAAAGTAAAAAAATATAACAAGCAGGTTATGTTGGAAGGTTTTTCTATTTTGAGTTACCTTATATCAAGTCCACGTCTACTTTCTTTTTCTTCTGCCACTATACTTGAATTTTTTTCTTCAGGATTGTTTCCTTTCCTATTCACACTACCATTTATTCCATTAGATATCAAATTATCAGTTACTTCTGATCTTTTTTCTTCTTTTACGACTTCTTTTTTCTGAACTAAATTACTAGGGTGACTATTATCTGGATTTTTATAAGCCGAAGTTAGAATTTTCAATACTAAACCCAGAAGTGGAACTTTATTATCTGGAAAAAAAAAAATTGTATTGATACTAATTTATTAATTAATTAATTTTAATGAATTCTACAACAAAATAAAGGTAATGTTAGAAATGAATTTAAACAATGAAGAGGCATAATACATAAAATAAAGTTTAACAATAAAAAATCTTTTTGACTGCCTCATCATTATTTGTAAAATAAAAAAGGTCTTGTCTTCTTCAGACTCAAAATCTCACAAAGATAGAAAAAGATATTGAATCATTCAGTCATTTTTTTTTCTTACTGCTTCCACAATGATGTTAGATCGGACAACCAAAAAGCATCAGCCAAAAAACTGTATAAAGGTAAACTTTTCTTCCTCAACAAAAAAAAAAGTATATACAGTAGAACCTCGATTATCCGTCAGGGTATGGGACCAAGATGGTGACGGATTTGGGAAATAGACGGATATGGGAGTGAGTCATGTCTTATATATACACATAAATTGAACAATATATTTCAAACATTCGACATTATATATGTACTCGTAACTTATTTACATACTAATAAGGTATACATATGTAGTAAAAATGTTTTTAAAAATAATAATAATTACGTACATCGATGGCTAAAAGCACAATCATTGTATGTCCAATTTTTCCCTCTTGAGAAATTAATATCAATTTAAAGGTGGAGTTTAGCTCTTTCCTCTTGCACAAAGGTAGTATGCCCCTTCTTAATAATCATTAAATGATTATATAGAAGGAACATACTCTAGGGGTCCCCTGCATGTTTTATATCATTAACTGTCGTCCGAGGAATTTCATAGATTTTTCTAAGATTTAAATTCCAGTACAATCGTGAAAGTTTGATATAAACTGAATTGGATTTGTTGTTTTTAATACCTTCATTTTGTTTTAACTATCATTAGACTATTCAAGAAGTTTTGAAGTCAGGATCCCGTGGATAGAATGATAAGAGATGTGAAAAGGTGGAATATTTTGGGTTTGGAGAAAAATAATTCTGAATAAAATATTTACATGGCCACTAAAATTTTTTTATGTTATATATATAGTGGAGTGCCGATTATCCGAATGTTCAACTAATGGAACTTTTTTTTTTCAAATGTAATTTTAATTATTTTATTTGAAAAGATTGTAATTTTAATTAATTTGATCAGATCATCCAGTTACTTATTTGTATTGTTAAAATTATTGTTATTTTAAATAAAATTTGACGAAAAATAAAACTATTTTTTCCATGAACACCAATAAGGGGGGCCCAATCATTTTTCGTAAATTGCTAAAAAATGAACGTAGACTTCAATACATATGAGTTTACTAAGTAGACCTAATTAGGTAATTTCATTTGTTTCTCTGAACCCATTCCTATTCATTTGGTTGGTATTTATTTTTTTAGTGTATTTCGATTATCCGAATTTTTTATTACCCGAACCACCCCTGACAACATTAGTTCGGATAATCGACGTGCCACTGTATGTGTGTGTGTATATATTTATATATGCACACACTCATTTATGTTTCATTTTTGACGTTCATAAGAAATAGCATATTAAACTTTGTAGGTCCCCTCATGAATGAACTTATCATAGTGTATAAAAGCAGAACACATTATTTTATGCTCAATTTATTTCTTTAAATAAAAAGCATAATTTATGTAATATCATTGGTTAGTATTATTACTGCTTAAATATTATAATATTTAAAATTGTCATTATTGTACTATTAATTAATAATTATTAATTAAAAATCATTAAAACAATAATAAATTTTAGTACATTGTATACATTGGAAGACCAATGTGGAGATCAGAAGTTAGTATTACGACATCAGAGTAAATTTGGGGGCAGGTTCTAGCCAACATTGATAATGTGAATATGTGGTCCCAAAACCAGTTGAAATCTTAATCATAACTAAACATTACAAATCATTGAAAAACTTCACTTCGTATTGACTCAAGTAAAACACAGATGTTTTATTGTATTTATGTAAAAATATTGGAATACACCATAATGTACACAACTTCAAGGTGTTGAACAATAACAATTTGTATCAATTATAGATGTGCATTTGTCATTTGTTATTTCCATGTAGAAATAAATGATTGGGATATATACATGTTTTTGCTATGCATTGTACAAGCCAAAGTTTTAGCCCAAACTTGTGAGGACTAGTTTCTTTAGAGATATATAAGAACTTCAGAGCTCTGTTAATGGCTCACAAGGTTGTGCCAAAACATTTAAATTTATTTCACTACTAACAATTAGAATTGAAATTCTTCTTAAAATAACTAAAACAGTAACTTACTTAATGAATAATATCTTAAAATATATCGGTTTTAAGAAAACAATCATGATAATTAAAATGTATACCAATAATATCAATCTTCAGATCCTTTGAGATTTTCTGTCTACCCTCGTATGTATAATCTATACCAGCATGTGTTTCCGGATCGAAAACTAATGAAGTAAACTCCAAATTGAAAAAATCTAAAAATTCTTTGATCAAAGAAACTGCCAATAATCCTTCATTTGTGGCTAAATAGTTCTTCAAAGGTGCATTTATGAATGGGTTCTTGTCCTAAAAAATTAACATTTAGTGATAGAATAGCGAATTAGAAGTTGTCACTTTGAGTTGAGTTACAACAAGCTTTAGAATGGAAAAGATAATGTAATTATGGGTAATGAGTAGATTTTGGTAATCATTTCATCTAGAAATTAAAGTTTCAACATTTCAAAGTATGTTTGTTGAAAAGTTCTTTTCTAGATGAAATGATTACAGAACTACACACATTTCACATAATTGCATTCTCTTTTCCACACCAAAGTTCATAACATGTATTTTTAGAAAATATTAAAACTTCTGGCTTAACTTGAAGTGACAATCTGCATAACAATTACCAATTAGAATGTGACAGTGATGATAAGTTATTATCAGATTAGACTGTAATAGGATCAGATATTTATTTGTCAGTATTTAAATAATGGAAACATTAAAAAATTTTATATTTAACTCAATTATGAAATATTATTGTCGCTTGGAGTTGAGTCACAACAAGTTTAAACTTTTCATATGTTTCCCTTTTAATCTTCACCAAAAATCATAAGCTTTAGTACGGAAAAGAGAATGTAACTATGAGAAATGTGTATACTTCGGCAATCTCTTCATCAAGAAATGAACATTTTAATAAACATATATCATCTATACTTAAATGTTAGTTGAAACTTTTATTTCTTGATGAAATGATTACCAAAGTATACAGATTATCCAAAATTACATTATCCATTCCATACTACAGCTCACAATAACTGGTATTGGTAGTTATTCCGCAGGTTGTCACTTGGAGTTGAGTTATAACAAGTTTTAACTTTTCATTCATTTCCCTTCAATTCATGAAAACTCACGATAATAATTTGTCTTTTTGGAAAATATTAAAATGAAACAAATAAATAGTTACAACTTGTAACTCAACTCAAAGCGACAACCTGCGCAACAGATACCCTTGTATTTTTTTATAAATATTAAAAAGGAAATGAATAAACAGTTAAAACCTGTAGTGACTCAACCCGAAGCAACAACCTCTGGAAAAATTACCTATTAGAATGCGATAAGTTACTATCAGGATAGACTATAATAGGATCAGATTTTATCATTTATCTGTCCGTATGTAGATAATGGAAACACTAACAAATTCTGTATTTATCTCAAGAATGAAATATTATTGTCGCTTCGAGTTGAGTTACAGCAAGTTTAAACTGTTCATTTATTTAATTTTTAATATTTTCCAAAAATGCAAGTTGTCATGACCTTTAGTACAGAAAAGGGAATGTTATTATGGGAAATGATTACCCAAGTATTCATATTTCCCATCATTAAATTCTCTTTTATTCACGATAACTTGTATTTTGGGAAAATATTAAAACTAGTTGTGGATCAACTCAAAGCAACAAAAATGAAGGTCACCTGTGGTCTAGTGGTTAGCGTAACAAACTACTAAACCCAAGATCGCGGGTTCGTAGCCCGGCAGGTGGCCCTAGGATTTTTTTAAGAGAGTAAAAAATCCTTAGTTACGCCGTCCTTCGGAAGGGACGTTAAACTGGGGTCCCGAGCCTGTAAGATGTCAGGTACTCGTTAAAAATCCCTATCCTAATTAAACCTGGATAGGCAAAATTTAGAGCTCCCACTGTAGCATCGTCCGATTAGCCATAGCAGCATAAAGTGACGTTAAATGAACAAACAAACAAACAAACTCCAAGCAACAACCTGGAGATTAATTGCCAATTAGAATTTGACAATTATGATAAGTTTTAATCAGATTAGATTGTAGCAAGATTAGATATTTATTTGTCAGTATGTGAATAATGAAATATTTATCTCAATTATGAAATATCAAATCTTATAGCAGTATAATACCTTGAAAACATCTTGTTCTTCTAATGCCAAAAATACACTGGCACGAATTTCAGCCTGGAAATCAACATACTTGTTAGAGAGTAATGACACAGTGAAAACTTCATAACCATGAGAGAGATACTAACTTGAACTTTTTGTAAAACACCTTTAGCTTGAAGAGTATGTGAAACTAATTCACGCAATTCTTTATTTTCTTCAACAGGCATAGTGTTTACTAAAAACAAGGGATGTGGAGGTTGCAAACGTAAAAAAATTTCCAAGTCTCTTAATCTTGATTGTGTTAACAATGAGAATTATGATTATGTTTAGATGAGAGTTTTTAAATAGAGTTTTGATGATTAAGAAGATGTCGTCTTTTAAATTTTCTAAATCAATGTTTTAGCGGTTAAAGGAAAATCTATTGACGTAAAGGGGTAAGGGGGAGGTGCAGTTAAGTTCCCATCATGCACTCTACTTCAGTTCCGCCATATTTGTTGTTGTGTGAGTGTGTGTTTTGTCTGTTGCTGTTGAACTAGGTCGATTTTTGACAGGAAAAAAAACTTCTTATTCGAAATGTGTGATCTCATCCGTTCTAATGACGTGCAATGTATCTTTTCAGCTTCGAACTAAAACTATTGTCCTAAGCGGGCTTTCTCATTTTCACATAAAAAGTGTTTTCTTTGTCTTATGTTGACTAGGGGGAGAGAGAGGTCGTAGTCCTTTAAACTGAGATCCAAATCTCCCCCGCAGTCCGTTCTGTTTGTTGTTATTACTCTAATAACCTCCTGCAGTTTTAGCCAAACAATACAATAATATAATTGTAGTTTCTCTTCAAATTTGTTTGGAATGTCACGAATGGCTTCTGATATGCTTGAAATGTGGAATGATGAGCAAGACAGATTCTCATTTGAAGATTCGGATAGATTTGAAGAAGATTCTTTATGTAGTTGGAGTAGTGAGCCAGAATCTATATGTAATAATTGGAGAGGATGGAAAAGGCCTATAGGTTCAAACTCATTCTACTCCAATGGAAAGAAATTTACTCCAGGTATAACTTCAAAAATATTTGTTTACATTAAACTTTTAAATTAATTTGTCCTTTCCGTACAATTTTAGCCATTAAATGCTTTATTCTTCCATACTTTTTCTTTATACAAACACTTTTTAAATTGTCTTATTACTTAGATTTTAAATGAAGTAAACAAAATACTTGTGATTGTTGGTATCTTATATTTTTTATAAGACAACAACAATCATCTTCTATTATTGCCTTTAAGAATAATAATAATCACTTGTCAATACATAATTTCTTCTTAATAAACATATTTATACTAAATACATAATTGATTTTTCATTTTATATTTCTGTTTTTAAGTATTATTTCAATCTTTGAATATTTTGTTCTCTATTTCATGCTTTGGTGTACATTTTGTAGATAATTGTGTTACCACTTTCTCTTTCACTTTCCTTTTGCTTTCACTTGACAATTGTGGGGGAGTTGAATCTACTGTTATTGGGTCTATTAAAGCAGTTTTTTTTAGGGAAGGTTCTAGACAAATTGACTGACAATGTCAATAAATATTCTTATGTGATGATTGCTATATTTATTTTTATCAAGAAAACAGAAATATAGGAATTATACAAGCTCTAAAATTTTACTACTCTTTTTTTTTGTGATATATATTAGTAACTGAATATTCTTATTAAATTTTTATATACAGTATAATTCGTTCGGCTATTTTAAAAACAACAGTTTCGTAAATATTGCACATAACGTGCTATAATAAAAATGGTGTAATTTTTCAAGAGAAGCATTTGAAAATTCAACATTGTATTACAACGTATAGTTATTCTCGACTAAACAAATAAAATAATAATATTTAAACTACACCTTTAAACTTCATTTTAAAGTAAAAACAAACATCTCACTAATTACCTATAAAAAATATAAACTTACTCTGTTCAGTTTTGACATAAATTGCATAAGTGACGTTATAGCACTGTATGTGCGATATAGTACAATTCGTTCAGCTGTTTTAAAAACTACAGTTTCGTATCTATCCAAACTGTATTTCATTTTATTTTTGAAAAAAAAATACAGAGGGTACCCCACTAGTAAGTTGATAAAAAATATTCTCCCATATAATATTCTGTTTTATATATATATAAAAATCTTTTTTTTTTTTTAGTATAAATTTATATAAAAAATCTTGGGATGATGTGAATTAATAAGATAAAATTTTAAAAAAATTACTTACATTCATTTAAGTCAATTTGAATATTTATTATTTAAAAAATAAATAAATAATTGTTGCCTATTTAATAGACTTTTATCAAAATATTATTAAATATTAAATTATTTAGCAATTTTTTAAAATGCATTAAATTTAATTAATTATTAACTAATATCACTTATCTGTAGTACATGTGAATAATATTCTGTAGTTTTTTATGTAAGTTATTTGTAGTAAAACTAATCTTATTACTTGTTAACTTTAAAATAAATCAGTTGTGTTCTTAAACTGCAATAAATAAATTTAATAAATTATATTATTAATAATTATAAATAGAACTTCATATAAATTGAAATATCAATTAAGATAAGGCTTCTGTCTTATCTGTTTGGTTCACGTGCATTGAGTAATTATTTATTCTTTTCTATATATTTATCTTTTATAATTATAATTTATGTTTTGTAACACTTGCAACTGAATTTTTTAACTGAATTTTTTCTTGTGTGTAATAATCAAATTTAATTGTTTAAGTTTAGAAATTTCGTGAATCATTTGTTTTAAACTGCATTATATTAATGCTATAATTTTTAATGATAAATAAATCTTCCTTTTTAATGCTATGACTTATTTATTTAATTTTTTTTTTGCAATTACTAGAACTTTAAATAGGAAATCAAAAATGTTTATTATATACTGTTGATAATGGAGTGTTTTAAGAAATATGGATACCATAATACCATCTTTAGATAAAGATTACTGTTTTTTATCATAATATATTGCCAGAAAGTAAACAATTAACATTTAAAATTTCTGAATGATGCCCTGTATATTTATTATTTCTAAAATCATTTATGTTATTATATAACTAATGTAATTTTCTACCTTCTTAGTTCAGAAACATCTACTTATTTTTTTAATAAGAGCAGTGATTTCTGCTTACAATTTCTTCTGTTCTTCAGAATTTGTCAAAGAAAAAATAAGATAAAACTCAAAGTTAAATAAATATTTAGAATTAAAAGATTTTTAAATTCTGTAAACCCAGCCGCCTCTCCCATTTGCCTTGAAGATGGCCTACACACATTATCGGCACACATTAAATATAAGTCTTGTACTTATTTGATGTTGTTTTTTTTATTGCATCCCCCAACTATCTCCATTCTCCATTGTATCATCCAGTCAACTATTTTCCTCTCATTCCTATAAGATCATCTATTTTATTTATATACTCTTGGTGTCATGAGTACACTTCTACAAAATTCTGCTAACATGAATTAAATATATCCAGTAGTACAATTACTGACTGGAAAAACTTCCCGAACGAAGTATGTGCTAATGGTCTATTGGTTCATCCACAAATTATAGGAGGCGAGGGAATGTGTGTCGAAATAGACGCAACATGCTTCACACGGAGGAAGTATAACAAGGGAAGAATATTCCTCCAACAATTGGTATTTGGTGGAGTATTTAGGAACAATTGGGAATGTTTTCCTTACAGAAACTTTGATAGAGTGGATCAAATACTCTATATGTCCCGGAACTACTATTTATTCCGATTGTTGAAAGCATACAATAATATTCAATCCATTGAAGGTATGAACCTGAGACAGTTTACTGTCAATCATTCCAAAAATTTTGTGGAATTTACAAACACTAGCTCATACTCTAATAATCGAATCTCTATGGTCATCTCTCAAGAGAAGGAATAAGAGAGAATGTGGTACCCACCGGACGATGATAGATTCGTATCTGTGTGAATATATTTGGAGAAGGAGGTGCGAAAACAGGGATTTATTTGTGCAGATCCTGAAGAATATTGTGGATTTTGTCAAATGGAAAACGTATATCTAGAATTGTCTTGGTTACTTGTTGTGTTTTAGGTTATACATAAATGCAAACATATGTTATTTTATTTCTATTAGGCTATAACAGTTATTAATAAAAGTAACTGGTGGGGGTCTTCTAGAAAAGACCCCAAGAAGTAATATATGTTAGAGAAGAAATTAGTTGACTGGAACTTCTAATGTAAGGATAGAGATAGTTGGGGGTGCATTCAAATGAAACACCAAATAAGTGAATACTTATTTATTGTGTGCCGACGTTTCGACCTACTTTGTAGGTCATCTTCAGGGCAAATATGAGGACCGGCTGCAAGGCCAGTCACCTTTCCTTGCAGCCGCTCCTTATATTTGTGTTAAGGTCAGGATTGGTCCTACACGGGAGGACGAACCTCACTCCATATTGTTAAAGGTAATCTCAGAGTAGTCTATTACCCACTAGAAATTATTGAGAAATATATCCCACAGCTCAGTGATCTCATAGCCAGGATTTTTTTGGTTTCTTGATGACTACGCTCGATCTCATCGAGAATGAATTATTCAAAAAATGTTATTGAATCTGGGAATTTCTTATCTGTCCCTTCATCCGTGGTCTCCAAACCTCAATCCTATGTAGCATATGTATGATGCTTTGCAGAGTAGGCATTTTCATTCTCTATCTGCTTCCAGTTGAGCTTCAACCACTCTCACAATGAGTGCAGCATTGTAATATCTAAAGAGTGAAATTTCTCTTGAAGATAAAAGATGGTGTCTTGGCCGGGATTTGAACCCTTTGAATTTGAACTCCAAAATAAAAAAAATTTTAATGATCAAAAAGAACAATATATATATATATATATATATATATATATATATATATATATATATATATACTAGCAGCGAAACCTGGCGTTACTCGGGTTAAAATACATTGCATGTTTAATGGCATAAAAAATATATGAGGATACATTTTTAACATAGATATAGATTTCTATTTTCGATATTGGGAGACTTATTCGGCCATTAAACATGCGGTGTATATAGAGTAAACTAATTAACGAATTGAAATAATTTTAAGAAAAAACTTAGTAAATGAAGAATTTATGTTTTATTTACATAATTATTTACTTATTTACATATTATATTATTCATATACATATTACATGTTATATTATATATTGACATATATTATACATTAACATGTTTTATTTTTTGTTTTGAATTTATTTTTACAACACTTGCTTATACAATACATTTATAGTTTCGTTGTTTGGACTGTAAATAAACATATTTCGAGGTGATTCTACTTGTGAGCATGCGACATATAATTGGCCGTATGCAAAGCATGGTTCCCTTAAGTCAACTCCACAGTACTGGAATGTTTGGCCCTGTGCTTTGTTAATAGTCATGCTGTAAGCCAACTTCACCGGGAACTGTAAGCGTTTAAAAGTAAAGGGCAATCCATTTGATATTAAACATATCCGCGGTATACATACTATCTTTCCTTTTCCTTTACCAGTCATTATACTGGCTTCGATGATGTTATTTTGTAGCTGTTTGATGCAGAGTCTCGTACCATTACACAATCTCGGTGAGTTCAGATTTCGTAATAAAATAACTGGTGAACCAATTTTTAATTTAAGACAGTGTAATGGCATTCCTGGAACATTGAATGAATTTAAAAATTCAGTAGGAAAATTGATGCTTTCTAGCTCATCAGTCATTGTATCAATTGACATGTAAATTTTCTCTTCCGTTGGAATCAATTCCTGGATGATGTTGTTGATGTCATTCACAATGTCGTTCTTCGTGGCTAAAATAATTCGGTCGCGTAACCATTCTGTATAATTTTCAACAATATTTGGATATACTTCATTAATAAGTTGTTCAGGTGTTTCCAGTATTTTTGTCTATTGGATAGGTCCCTTCTTCTATTTGTTAAAGTTTTTCAGAAAATTCTTGTGCCTTTTCATCTCCTGAAATCTTCACCCTCATGTTCGTTGTTGATTTGATTATTTTTACGTGTTTCCATATGGACGACTTTTTTAAGCAAGCATTAATTTCATCTGCCGGCGTCGATTTGGGAATGACAGGAAGCGTTTGACAAAATTCACCTGATAGTATTAACAACACACCTCCCATTATATTCGCGTTGTCGCGTAAATCTTGAAGTGTTCTGTTAAGTGCTTCTAGTGATTTTCTATGGGCCATTGTGCATTGGTCCCATATAATGGCTTTGCACTGTTTCAATATTTTTCCACGAGCTGATGATTTTTTTCTATTTTGTTTCACACATTTTGAAACTTTCAAGACCATTTCAGAAATTTTGAGATCTTTTCAGGACAGAAATATATGTTTTCACATCTTCGTTCGCATGAAATTTGGTCTGCCGCATGAAGACTCGTGACAGGTCATTTTATAAATAATTTAATATTTTTTTTAACTATAAGTTACTCGTACATCCAAAATTTCAGATGTCTAACTTTGTCTAACTGGGGGCACGTGCCCCCCCCATAAATCCGCCCTTGCTGTAGTCCATTTGTTGTTCTGATGTATAATCTATATTACTGTAAAGTTTTTATTTATTTGATATCCTTAGAAATAAAAAAGCAAACAGAACTGGTTTAAGGAAGCTGAGAGGGGCATGAGAGAATTTGGGGTTACAGAGGATATGATTAGGGATGGAACTACCCAAGAGGATGAAGGTTTGAGGTGGAAATGAAGTGAACAATCAAAATCTCCGATAATTCAAGGAGTAGATCAGAGAGGATGAAGCGATGCTGGGCATAGAGAAAGGCTAATGCGCAGAACATGGACTAGTTGATCCAGATACCATAGTTAGGTGAAAAAAAAATATAATAGCACAGTTAATAATAAAATGCTAGGCAAAGTAAATCCCTCAAAATTAGGAATACCCCTATACTTTTTTTTAACTCGATAAACCAATATGTGGATTCAGTATCCATTGAAAAAATGCATTAGATATTCACAATTTACCAACTAAAATATCAAACAAAATTTTAGTTGGACTTGGAGGAATTAAATGAATGGTCTATTAGGTGTTCAGGGGATAGAGAAAAGTATAAGAAAACTTCAGATGAATAACAGTTTCAAGAAGAAACAAACCATTAATTTTTTCTTCATATTTATTTTGATATTTTTTATTTTTATTTATTTATTAATGGGCTCTACAGCCCTTGAAGAACCTTGGCCTCTGCTAATTTCTTCTGCCATTCGGCTCTGTCCGCCGCAAGGTGCCTCCAACGGTTTATACCGATCGCCTTCAGGTCACCCTCCACCTCCCTCTTAATCTTGAACCATCATTCGGTATCCTCGTTGGGTTCACCATCCTTCTTGGAGTTCTCGTTGGGTCCATCCTCTCCACATGCCCCAACCATCGTTGTCTTTTGAGTTGTATAACTTTCATCATATTGGGCTCTTCGTGTAGGTCCCTTAGCTCTTTATTGGACCTGATTCTCCACTTGTCCTCCACTCTGATAGGTCCAAAAATTTTATGCAGAAGGTTTCTTTCCCATACTTCTAGGATCCTTTGGCAATATTTTTTCAGTGACAGTGATCAGACCTCGCATCCGTAAGTCACAATTGTTTTATATATGAGACACTTTGTCTTTCTTGACATCCTTTTACAGCACAATATTTTCAGTATACTGAACAGACATCTATTTCCCGCCGCTATTCGTGCCTTAATATCCTCATTTACTCTGTTCTCATACATTATCATACTGCCCAGGTACTTGAATTTGTCACAAATCTTGAAGTGCCGGTTCCCTACCTGTATTTATTCTAATTTCATTTGGCCATTGCAATAATTCACATATAAACACTCTTATTTTTATTAATTTCCAGGCCTTGAACTCTAGCTTCCCTGAAAAATTCTTCAAGAACGCCTGCCAGTGTTGGTACCGTTCGAGCTGTAATCATGCGCTACATGTTTTTATTTTCCTTACGGCTGCTTCTAAGACCAGATTGAACAATACGGTTGATAGCGGATCTCCTTGCCTAAATCCTATTCCTATTTTGAATTTTCGAGAGGATTTTCCATTTATCATCACTCTACTGTGTGTATTTGCCGGAATCATTTTAACCAGCTGTATTATTTTCTTTGGAGCTCCCAGCTTCTCAAGACTTTTTTTCCCTTTTCGCTGAATCATACACTTGTCTGAAGTATTTTGATATTAAACATAACAAATTAAAAACAATCTTAATCTGATAAATATTCATACTGTTGTCTGAAGACAGGTATGATTTAATATGTGAGTAGATCCTCATGGAGGCTAGCAACATAGACAGAAACATCAGAATTAAAAAATTATGTGGAAGTAATGATTGATAGAAATATTTCAGAGATTGGTTGACATCAAACAGAAGAAAATGGTATATGAATGAATGGTTAACAATTTTAATTGGACATATTACTTGGATACAACACTTTGATTTATTTTGTTAACACAAGGGGAGCATAGTGTTAAGGATACTGAGCTACTAATCTCAAGATCCCAGGTTCTAGACAGACTGTAATAGATTATTTATCTCGTTATCAATTGGAATTGGAAGACTCTCTGGGGGCTCAACCAGTTCTTATTGAGTTGATGCTTTTAAATAGGACCCTTAGTAACGAGCGAATCCTGGTGGCTCTTGGCTGAATAACCTCAAAGTGAATTAATTTTGTATATTTGTATAAACAAATATAAATATATAAACTAATATAGTGTATATATTATTTGCCTTGTTTTTCCCAAAGCTGATTATTAATCATTACCGTGTACAGAAAGGTGATAATGCAAATAATATACAAAGAGAAAAAAAAAATTGGTAAACAGATGAATTACAAAATGAAAAAATATAGACATAACAAGGTGAGATTGAAGAAAGAGATATACAAGTATGTAAAACCTAGTTTAATACAGATAAAATATAATATGTATAATAATAGACTCCTAGAGACTTAACATAAGAAAACGGAAAGAAATTTGTATCAAAATGTGATGCCAAATAATAAATAATGGAAGAATTATGTAGAAAGCAAAGCAAACGGTAAGAAATATCGTGAATGAAAAGTAGAAAAGTAAAATATAAATGTTTCATCTACCCATACTGTGAACTTCAGAGAAGTTCTTCTGAATCTTTAAAAAATACCTCTTGCGAGTTAGGATACAATCTGAGAAAGAAAATAATACATATATCTGTGTAAAAAAACAGAACAGGAATAGTAACACAACCAACAAAAGAACAATCGAACAAGAAGTTATAATCAAGAAGAATTGTATAATTATTTGGTTTGATTAGAGACCTTTTTATTATGCATTATTTTGTATTTGATTGAAATAAAAGCTCATTAGAACCAAAAGATCACACCGGAAAAGAAAATGAAAATTTAAAACATCACAATAAAAAAAAAAAAATTTATTTATTTAGAAAAAGTTGCTCATCATTGTTTTAAAAATTATTTCCAGCTATCTGAAATTCAAAGTAATTGTCAACTTAAGTTTTTTATGAAACTTGCTTAAAATAACATTGAATTGAAAGTGTCAAATTAGACACATGAATTTTTATAGCAAAGCTTATTTTATTTTTTTTAATAGCCAATCAAATTTTAAATTATATACGGTTAGATCTCACTAAATGCCCCTCTCATTTGGTGTTTTTACTTAGTAAGACTAGTGGCATAAGTTACTTATATTTGTCAAACATAGACATAGAGTTCACACACGTTCAGGTGTAGTTTTGCTTATAATGTTAAAGGAATGCTGTTTTAAATGTGGGCTATATTTAAAAAATGAAAACCTCTACCAGTACGACCAATGATGAAGGTTCATGGATTCAATACCTGCTAGAGACTTCTGTTTCTCAGCCAACAGTTGTGTCAGGATGTGATAAGGCCGAGATCAATCTCAACCAAGTTTTTCCCCTTTTAAGCATAGCTACTTTACCTACCCACTTTAAGGCTGGTTAAGTTCCGGGAGAGACTGCAAATTCCTCAGCATCTATCAATGGTTATTAATAGATTAAGTAATCTGCCACTCAGCACAGTAACTGAGTGCTCTACACAATGAGCTTCCCTGCTGTAAACGTGTTACGAAAAACAAAGGGACATAGCAGAGTATGTTGTTAACATAAAATTCGAACTTAAAATTATATTTTCATATTTCCATTAATTCAAATCCATTAAAATCATATTTCCATATAATTCAATATGGAATTATATTTTGTCTAGTATTTTTAAAATTTTTATTGTCTTTATTCTAAATACAAATAAAGATAACAAAAATGAAAAACTTGTTATCAAAAACAATTCTTAGACTTTTTAATTTTATGTTTTACCAATTTCTTTCTAAAATAGCTTTCAGTCACAAAAAATGAATTTTGAATAGAATATGTTAAAAACTCAAAAAGACATCGGCTAGCATCACACAACTTACTACTATTATTTCTGAAAATTTGTTTTCAATTTGGAAAAATATTTAATGATGGTTAATTATTTTTTTTTATTGATAGGCATTTTACTATTATAAAGATAATGATGATTTTTATCATAATGATAGAATTCATTATTTCAATTAATAAATTTAGAGGAAACCATTTTGGAAATTTTGTACTTAAGCTTTATCAGACTATTGCAATAAGAATAAGATTTGATTTATTTTGTTGAATATTCAATTTCACACCTTTAATGACTTGTATAATTATTATCTATATAGCTGGTTTCAAGAAAATTGTAAGCGTTAAATAAATATTATATAATGGAACTTGCAGTAATAAGTTAGTAATTGACTTCAGCAAAAATATTGATATTTTTGTATTTGCCGTCATGCAGGCTCTGTTATCCACCATTGTTTATAACTGAATTCAGATACTGGTAACACCTATCTTATTATTCAATGTAAGGATAGAGATAGTTGGGGTTGCAGTCAATTGAAACACCATAATAAGTGCATACTTATTTATTGTGTGCCGACGTTTCGACCTACATTGTTGGCCATCTTCTGGGCTGTGAGAGAAAACAGACAAAACAAAATAACTTTAAGATTACATTACAGTGTCAAGAAAATAATAATATAATAATGTAGAGTAACTGAAAAGTTGAACAAAATAGTGAAGGAATAATATGAATAAAAATTATCAAAGAATAAATGTACAGAAAGGTGATAATGCAAATAAAATACAAAGAGAAAAAAAAAGGGAAAAAAATTGGTAAACAGAATGACAAATGAATTACAAAATGAAACAATATAGACATAACAAGGTGAGATATAAGAGAGAGATATACAAGTATGTAAAACCTAGTTTAATTCAGATAAAATATGACATGTATAATAATAGAATCCTAGAGAGTAACATAAGAAAACTGAAAGAAATTTGTAACAAAATGTGATGCCAAATAATAAATAATGGAAGAATTATGTAGAAAGCAAAGCAAACGATAAGAAATATCGTGAATGAAAAGTAGAAAAGTAAAATATAAATAGAAAATATAGGTAAGGGAAGTTAATTATATAACTGTATACAATTAGAATGAAGTTGTATTAATATAAAATATGATGTGAAAATAACAGCAACGTATAGGAAATAGGTATAAATATTCAGTAGAGAATGGAGATTAAATGTAAAAATATGAGGCTAAATAATAATAAACTCTATGATATTAACATATGATGGATGCCAAAAGATGATGTGAGAAACAGGTGCAAAGAAGGATGAAGAGAAGATAAAGTATTAAAATGTGTACTAACCAAAAACATTTTAATACTTTATCTTCTTTGCATCTGTTTCTACTAATTTCTGTTCTGTGTCAACTAATTTCTTCTCTATCTTATTATTCAAATTAATGAAAATTGGAATATGCATAGTCCAATAATAAAATGCTAATTCTAGACCCCTCTTGACCATGTTCCTCTTCTTATATGAATGTTTTCCCTACACTTTCGACAAAAAAATTCAGAACTTTTGGAAGTATTTCACAGCTTCTTATTGTAAAGATGGCTATTCTGTTGTGTTATTCTATTCATTTCAAATAGGCAATAACTAAAAGAATAAGAAAAAAAAACACAAAATTAAATTTAATAAACAATAAAGAAATTTAAATAGACAATAAACAAAATTAACAAGACAAAACAATTTAATAACACACACATGAATAGCTCGAATGAGACGAGTTATGAGAAGAGGTTTCATGCCGTCTGGCTAATACCCAAGTACCAAAATGTTGATGCATAACATCATATAGATATAACTAGCTAAAATGCGTAATTTCAGATGAACACATACAATTTTGTGTAGAGAAGTATTGCATTATGATATTTATTTTCATTATTTTGTTCTAGATCCAGGTTCACAACCCAGAGTTCCACAGCTCTGCGAACTTGCAGCTCGATGCGTTGCGTCGCATATACCATTCGAGCTCGTCGAACATGTTTATCCCCCTGTTCCTGAGCAACTACAACTTCGAATAGCTTTCTGGAGTTTTCCAGATAACGAGGAAGATATCCGTCTTTACTCCTGTCTTGCCAATTCGAGCGCAGATGAATTTCAAAGGGGGGAGCATCTGTTCAAATCTCGAGCTGTCAAAGATCCACTCCAGATAGGTAAGTTGATATAATAATTGAACTTTTAATCAGCTAGATCCTTTAAAGTATTATGGGACAGATTTGCCTACTTGAGGAATGGCATTTAAGAAAAAAATAAGGTAATTATTTCGCAGGTTGACACTTCGAGTTGAGTCACAACTATTTTTAACTTATCATTCTTTTCCCTTTTAATATTTTCCAAAAATACAAGCTTTAGTATGGAAAAGATACGTAATTATGGGTAATGTGTATATTTTGGTAATCGTTTCATCTAGAAATGAACATTTCAACAAACTTATATCATCTATATCTTTGAAATGTTAGTTGAAAGTTTTATTTCTTGATGAAATGATTACCAAAATCTACTCATTACCCATGATTACATCCTCTTTTCCATATTAAATCTGAGGATAACTTGTTGTAACTCAACTCAAAGCGACAACCTGCAGAACAGATACCAGAAAAGCCCGCAGAAAGGTTGTTACCTCATATAAGATCAATTGTTATGCTAACCCCTACACCACTGTTGATGCCCAAGATCGATTGTTAGAAATAAATCTTAACTTTGGCCAGTACAACATCAAGTGGAGTACAAAGTAGCCTGTTCGGAAGCATTTTGATATTATTATACAATTGTGTTGGTACTCTTAACTTATTATTCGATTTTTCAAACTTACAGTCCTTTTATTGACTGATAATAAAAAATTGTGGGTGTCTAAAATTATTTTTTTAAAAAATGTTCATATTAGAAACTAGCTGTATCTTTTCCAATTTGTTTTCTACATGTATGTTGGAATATTCATATAGAATTTTTATAAACCATTTATTTATTTCATATTGGTATTTATTTTTATCATGAGTGAAGTTTTTAAAGCCTAAATGACTTAATAAGCTCCTCTTTTTGTCTTTGTATAGCTTAAATAGAACATTATCTCATTTTCCCCTAAAATGAAGTTAACACTAATCTCATTTTCTCCCAAAATGAACTCAACTCATTCTGTCAATTAAATGGTTCATTTTATTTCTTAATGATTTTTTAAAACCATGAACTTTTTTTGCTAGTTTTTATTAAGTTTTATGGGTGCTTTGATTGCAAGAATTAATTTTGAATATTATTATTAATATAATCTGTTTATTTCAGTTTGTTAACAATTTGCTTATTAATATTGTAACTGTATTCTTTTTTATTATAGTAAAAATATATTCTACTCTCCCTAATTTTTTATTGATTCTTTTTAGGCTTGGAATTTGCTTGAAAAATATATCTTATATTATTTTCTTTATTTTAAGTTATGAGTTGCAAAGTAGGATTTAATTTTTAACCCTTCCCTCTTGTTGAAAGTTTATAAATTAAAATCTTAATTTTCAATAATTACATATATTCAATTACAGATTTCAACAGATATTCAATTACAATTACGGATATTCAACAGATTTCAATAACTACACATATTGCCAATAATAATAAAATTTAGGTTTTTAGGTGAAGATGTGTATGAAATTATTTATTGGAATCCAACTACATTAAAATATTTTCAATGATTCTTTTTAGCTTAAGTTTAAATCTAAATATCCATATGTATATACTTCTTCTCTCTGTACTTACTGTTTACATTATATTAGGAACTTCCTTGATTTTCATATCTATAAGTTATTAAAACCATCTTTTTTTTTTTTCCTCAGGATTCCACCTAAGTGCTACAGTTCTCTTACCCGCTTCTTATACCCAACGGGGACAGTATAATGTCGCTGTTGCGTTCGACAGGCGAAGGATAACCTCATGCAATTGCACTTGTGATTCGAGTGCTTATTGGTGTTCACATATTGTTGCCGTTTGTCTTCATAGGATACATCTGGTGAGTTGTTTGTTTACTATTCATGTTCATTTTAGTTTAATTTTATTGTATTAATTTTTTTTTCTAAATCAAATTATTGTTGTAGCCTACACAAGTTTGCTTACGAGCACCGGTCAGTGAATCACTTTCCAGGCTCCATCGGGATCAACTTCAAAAATTTGCACAATATCTTATAAGTGAACTTCCACAACAAATCTTGCCAACAGCACAAAGGATTTTGGATGAGCTTTTATCCTTACAGCCCTCAGCTATCAATTCCGTAAGATTTCTGAGTTTTCCTTATTATTGCTAAATTTTTTTCATAGCTGCTTTTTTATGAATTATGAATACAAATGCTTATTATAGGTTTGTGGCGCACCAGATCCAACAGCTGGTGCTTCAGTGAATGAACAGACATCTTGGTATTTGGACGAGAAAACACTTCATGATAATATCAAAAAAATACTTATAAAATTTTGTGTTCCTGCCCCTATCGTTTTCAGGTACGGATTCTTTTATTTTATAGATTTTTAATACTTTTGAATTGTAGCATTTTTTTTAATGGTAATTGACATGACTTAGAAAAGTAACGAACAATTATTAATTTTTTATTATTATTTTAAGTGGTATATTTTATTATAGCTACAGACTCTCTTATCCCATCTCCATTCAGTTTCTGTATGAATTACCTCTTTGAGAGAAGAGAATGTTATTGAATTAAATACTGGTTTAGAGGAGAGGACGGTTTGTTAATACAGACTCCGAGAGTAAAATTAATGTTAATGCATTAGTTTGTGATGTTTTCATATTTATTTTGGTTTATTTTAGAATTTTTCTATAAATTATATCATCATCATATCCTGTCTTCTCGAGGATGACGATATAATGTAATGTACAATATGTATATGTATATTCATTTATATCATGTTGTTTATAGCAACATTTTATTCGTAATCTAATGCAAATAGAAATTTTGTTTTTTTAAAATAAATTATTAAAAAATAACATCCCTAGTTTTTTTTATTTAATGTTTTTCGTTTCTATAAGTTCTCGCCAATAATCTCGGTCCATCCAATCTCCTCTAAGCCCCCTCACTGCTATGCTCTCCTCCTCTTTCTGCCACCATCTTTTTTTGGGTCGTCTTCTTTTCCTCCTATCCATCCATAGTTACTTTGTTTATTAATTTATTTTATATTAATTATTAAGTTAAACTAATTCTATTTCTATTCTGCCTTTCCAGTGATGTTAACTATCTCAGTACTACAGCTCCACCAGCAGCAGCCGAATGGACGAGCCTTCTTCGGCCTCTCAGGGGAAGGGAGCCCGAGGGAATGTGGAATTTGCTTTCCATTGTCAGGGAAATGTATAAGAGGAGCGACAGGAACGCTTTACCACTATTACAGATCATTACGGAGGAATGCATGGCTTGTGAACAGGTAAATCAAAATATGTTCTTATTATACAGCTAGGGTATAACTAGTTATATGAGTGAAAAAAGGTTATGTAACCATGTTTAAAAATGTTAACACACAGTATTTTTAAACCTAGTGCTGGATGTAAATTTGTATATGATTAATTACAAAAAAAGTGGAGATTTTGGTTATTTGGTTTTTTAGAAGGAATAATTCCAAACATGTCAAGATGTTTTAGTACCTAGAGTCAATGCTAATTAGAAAAAACAAAATTCACGAGAAAAATAAAGGCACGTTTAAAGCCAGGGATTTTTTGTTATTATTCGGTCTCAACATTACTTTTGCTATTATTTTGTCCCGAAATCTAAAAATCAAATTTTATAAAACTTTCATCCTTCCAACTCATCGATATAGACGTGAAATGTAGTCACTAACTCTGAAAGATGGACAGTGTCTTAAGGTATTTAAAAATAATATGTTACTAAAAATATCCGCACCAAAAAAAAAGGAAGAGATCATTGGAGAATTTAGGAGATTACACATTGAGGAATTGCGGAGATGCACCCATTTAATATTATTAAAGTGATAGCGCCGCGTAGATTAAGATGTGCTCGCAAAATTGTTGGGTTTAATAACAAATGAATTCTTACAAAGTTTATAAATGCTGTGTCGGCTGGTAAATGTCTGAGGGATAGACTAAGGTGTAGATGGGAGGATTACATTAAGAGTGATGTGGTGGATTTGGGCTGTGGATGGTGCACCGAAGTTAGTTATGGTATCGAGTCTTTGAGTTTGTTAAGCCTTATATTATTATTAATATTTTTAACATTGATGTATAATATTTATAAAACCAGTTATTTAATGTGTTTTTTTTTACATAATTTATAATTTAAAAATTATTATTTCTGTTTCAGATCATGGTTTGGTGGTTCAATACTAAGGTAGCTCTTCATGTTGGTGTTAGCAGCGGGGGAAAGCACAGTAATGTCAACAGCAATTCTCATGGAACGCAGCATGCATGTGCCTCGCTCTGTGACGAAGTTGTCATATTGTGGAGATTGGCTGCATTGAATCCAGCTTTATCACCGCAGGAGAGATCCCTATTTAGTAACCAGTTTAACGAGTGGCATCTTAAAATTGTTGATAAGGTAGATATAAATTTAATTACTTTTAATTTTTAGTTTAACTATGGATTCTTTAACATGAAGTACTGTAGTGAACTATTTTAAATGTCTTCACAATAGACCCTTGATCTTTGATTGTAGGTGGAAAAGAGTCGTCCTCTCCATGCAAATACTGCCTACCAAACAGAGCGGATTACTAAGAATTTGGCATCGAGCATTGAAGTCTTCAGTGGTTTCAAACCTGCCATTTCCGCATGTCAACTCGACTGGGAGGATTACCAAATCCCTGGTGTCACCTATCAAGGTGGTGCGTCATGGCTGGCCCAACCTATCACTTGCTTTAAGAATGCAGACTTCAAAGCTGACAATTCAGTAAATCCTGTAAGTGAGGTGTTTCGAATGCCTTAAATTATAACAATTTAAAAAAATTGAGACTAATATTTATCATAAAATATCTTAGATAAGTTCATCACAAGCGGTTCTCAATCAGCGAGGTATGCATCATAATTATTGCAATTATTATAACAGGCAGAGGAGGACTAATATTGACAAACAACAGCTCTTGGACGAGCTAGAAATGGATCTGCATATTCCCATGTACCATTTGAGCGTTTCAGGGTAAGAGTTTTGTTTTTTTATTTGTTTTGCATTTATTATAATTGGATTTTAATTCTTTCCTGCAATATTAAAAATATGACTGAAGATATTAATTCTTACCTGCTGAATCTGTATTGTTAGATCTTGCATAATTAAAAATATTACCCGATATAAACCAAAAGTCAACAAATTATAGAAGAAGAGAACCCTTCAAAACTCCTTTGTAGAACACCAGAATATCAAAAGTTCAAATCCAAGGGACTAAGTAAAAAGTAAAAAGGATATATAAGTTAAAGTAATAAAAAATAAAGCAATAAAAAATTAAAGAAGGAGGGACAAAGTTAAAAGTACCATAATTAAAAGAAAGGTCCCAGTTAGGCCAGTTGAGTATATAATAGAAGAAAACAGGCTATGCTAGTTTGGCTATATGAAAAGAATTCAGGATATGGCTAGAATAGCGTAATAAGTAATTTATATATATTATATATTTATATATATATATATATATATATATATATATATATATATATATATATATATATATATATATATATATATAAAACTTAAGAGCTTCGGCAAACAACATGTAAAAAAAAGGAAAATTTGGGATAGAAACGACACTCGTGAAGGCTGTTTAAACACTGCTTTATTGAGATACAAATTCTCTATTTATAATGTTTACAGTCCCTGTTTGGGATTATTGGGTATATTAGTGTCTATCTTATCCTAACTTATATATACAGTAAAACCTCTATTATCCATCACTCGCTGTTAACCGTCATCTCAGTTTGAGAAAAAAAAATATGTGTATATATACATATATATATACGTATATATATATATATATATATATATATATATATATATATATATATATATGTATATATATGGCTATATATATATACAATATATATATATATATATATATATATTGTTTGGTTGCTAGTCATAGACACCGGCTAAGAATCAATCGTTGTGTCTTGACAACTTTGTTTCCTAGAATCTGTTGTTTACTCAAAACCTAGGCATCCTCGCACACATTTCTCACAAATTAATTATCTCCTCATCTATACTTAATGTAGAACGGAGATAGTTGGGATTAATCCAGTCAACTATTTTCCTCTCATATATACTTAATGTAGCTTCCCCAGTTGAACTACCTTCAGTCTTTATTCTTGTCTTACGGGTACTTGTCGTTTTCCCTAAAGTACATATAATTATGTCGTAAAAAAAGACAAAGGAAGAGTTTAGATCTCGCTAATAAGTTTTAAATTGTTTACGAAAAGGTGAAAGTGCTTCAATCTTAGCAAAAATCGATGATATCTATGTCCTCGGACGACAGTTAATGATATAAAACGTGTGGGGGACCCCTAGAGTATATCCCTTCTATATAATCATTTAATGATTATTAAGAAGGGGCATACTACGTTTGTGCATGAGGAAAGAGCTAAACTCCACCTTTATATCCCTATATATATATATATATATATATATATATATATATATATATATATATATAAATATACATACACACACGTAAATTGAACAATGTATTTCAATCATTAAACATTATATATGTACTCCTAACTTATTTACGTACTAATAAGTTATACATATGTAGTAAAAATTTTTTTAAAACATGTAATAATTACGTACATCGATGGCTAAAAGCACAATCATTGTATGTCCAATTTTCCCCCCTTGAGAAATTAATATCAATTTAAAGGTGGAGTTTAGCTCTTTCCTCTTGCACAAACGTAGTATGCAACGTAGTATGATGCACTTTCACCTTTTCGTCAACTTTTTACAATTTAAAACTTATTAGCGAGATCTAAACTCTTCCTTTGTCTTTTTTTCCGACATTATTATACGTAATTTAAAGAAAACGACAAGTACCCGTAAGACAAGAATGAAGACTGAAGTTAGTTCTACTACGGAAGCTACATTAGATAGGGATGAGAAGATAATTAATTTCTGAAAAATGTGAGCGAGGAAGCCTAGGTTTTAAGTAAATAACAGATTCAAATTTGTCAAGACACGATTGATTCTTAGCTGACGTCTATAACTTTAGCAACCAAAGAATATATACACGTCTTTTTTTTTTCTCTTAAAACTGAAGTGATGGTTAACAGAGAGTGACGGATAATAGAGGTTTTACTGTATGTTGATATGCCAGTGACTATTATTCATTAAAGAAATTAGTGAAAAATAAAAATTTTGATGACTTGCTTCAATTTATTGCAGATCTTCATTTGTTTATTAACTTGATTTAAGGCTAGCCTTTACCATTGTATTATTTGTTCTCTTTAATATATCTTACCTATTCATATTGTATACTTATTTATTCACATCTGTATTAATAAATATTTTTGAGTCATAAGATTACAAGATTATCACTTTTGTTTGTCTTTAGTGTACGTTTTTTGTTTTCAAGTTATATTTTCTATCAGATCTCAAATGGGACTCTCTATGGGAATCAGCAGTTCGGTTTCTGGTAACCGATCATCGGTCTCGAGCGAGGGCTTTTGTGAAAATGATCAGGACCAAAACAATCAGGAAGAAGATATCCATGAAAGGGGTAATTTAATTTCTTATGCTCTTTATACTAAGTTTTATGTTTATTTTTATTATATTTTTTTAATCTGCTTTAGTGGAATCATTATTAGCTAATTATTAATTCTCCTTAATTAATCTTTTCATTTTAATTTACTTAATGCCTACAATTGATTTTCCTCTCTTTGTCATTACCACTAGTATGGATGTTCAACAGTACTTCTTAAATATTTTTTTAGCCAATCATCCCCTTGATCCATTGGACTTGGAGGGCCTTACTGGAAGTGAATCATCTTCTTCTTGTTCTGAAAGAAGGGACAACCATCACCCTCCTGCCTCAGAATCACCAAGCGGAGATGAATCAGAAGCCAGCAAACAAGAACCACCGCAACCTGATCCAAGAAGACTGTCTAAAGACGATTCCCTTTCATCGAATAGCGATTCTCAACAATCTAGCGATGAATATTTTGTTTATTATTACGATCCTAAGTCTCTGGAAAAAACTCCTCCAGGTAAATTACACTATTATACTATTTTATATTATGAAGAAACACTTCCTAGTAAATATTATTTGTTTTATGTTGGCCATTATCGATAATATTTGAAAAAATTTATAAGTAAGATCACTTCACCTTTAGATTTAAATTCCTCCATCTGCGGTAATAATGAGTAGGTGCTCCACTGAAAATTATAGCCCATTATAATTATATTTTTTTACAATATATATTAATTATAAGCTAATTATGAAAAAGTATGCAGAAACATTACATTTATTTGTAACAAAAATCACAGCCTTTTTTTTTTTTTTTTATTCAATAAAAATTAACAATCTTATTTCCTTATAATCTATGTACCCTATTTTTAAATACAAGTTATATTACCAAAAAAAGGAAATGTACCACAACAATCCATTATGTGTCTAAAGCTCAGTACTTAAGCAATGTATTGTTTCCTAGTCAACAATTTTGCTAGGAGATTTTTGGTCGAGATCATGCTCATCCAACTATTTTTTCCCCTAATTAAGGATAACCACTTTATTGAGGGGGGCATTCCAAATGGTTCGATCCATATTTGATGACAAAATAAAAAGTTAATGTATAAATGGTATTCTCAAGCCTAGAAACATTACATAAACAGCTACAATCTACATTCTCATGTTTAAGTGGCAAACATTCTGTGATTTTTTTTTTTTGCGATGTTGCAATCAGTTTGTTTACCAATACTTTTAAATATTGTTTTCATTTTTGTACTTTATCTACAGTATTTTTTATTACTATTAATTTTTGTTCTATTATCAGAACTAAACTTTTTTTTTCATCTATAAATAAACTATATTTTTTTCGGTAGAATGATTTAATTTTATATTGAAGTGTTACAGTATGAAATTCGAAAATGTAATGTTAAAATATTTTCGTCAAATGTGTGCAGACGTATATTGGTGTTGTGTATTTATTGTATATTTATATTTAGTTAGTGGGCCTCGAAGTTTTTCTTTCAAAATTGGTCTTCCTCACTACTAAAAAGGTTGGGAACCACTGGTCTATACAAACAGTATTGCAGAACTACAAGAGGAAAAATATTAAAATAGAGAAAAACAATCTGATCACAAATTCACGTCAATTGAGTAAACTGAATATATATCGGAAGATTTACTACTTCAAAAATACTAAGAACACAATTCCAGCTTGGTTCCCATCCTATCTTTCAAAATATGGTGAATTAGTGGGGCAAAAATGGAATAAGTCCGTTGTTCGAACATAATAGAAGTTCTGCTTCATATTCTTTTCTTTAAAAAAAGAAATCCAGTTTTTCAAGAAAGATACAATAACAGTGTTTTCTGATGTCGAAATTATTAATGATTGTTATATCGTCGAATTTTATTAGTATTGCTTCTGAGTATGTAAATTATTTTTTGCAGGTAAAGGGAATGATAAGAAGGAAGATGAAAGGAAAAATCTTATTCTGAACGGTGTCAGTGGGCCTAAAGATCCTTGGGACGTTTTGTTCGCACGTGCTGAAGGATTGCACGCTCATGGGCACAATAAGGAAGCATGTATTCTTGGAGTCAGGTTGGCCGAGGATCTTCTCGATAACCCTCCAAATCTAATGGTTGACTTACCGCCCATTCAAACTAAGGGAAAGAGGAAAAAGGTAAGGAATATGTATAGATTTTTTGTTATACCAACATACATGGTAGAGACTCTACTGTTTCTTAGCAATGGTGCAGTTCTAGATTTTCTCCTTTATTTTGGGTACCCGCTTCATAGAGGCTGGATGATCCCCAGGACGGTCTTAATTCCCATAGAATCAAACTCTGGCCGTTAACAGATTAAATACATCTATCAAGAAGTGGGATTGGATTCCAGGATCTTCGACATGGCAACTCAGACCTCTACTACTGAACCACTCTATTCCCTTTTTAATGTTATACTGAGTTCAGTTCTTATTAATGATATCAAAGGGTTGATTGATTTTTCTTTCTCCACTTCTTCTTTGAAAGCTCTACCTTCTATTAGCCTTGGTCTCCTCGATCCGTTCTGCCAATCCTTCCTGTTTAGTGCAGTGGCCTTCCAGTTCAAGATATTTAGTAGGCTCCTGTAGCCATCATTAATCACAAGCTTGGGCCGTCCTACTCTTGTACATTGTACCTTTTCTTCTGTTACTCTTCTGGGTTCTTCAACTCTTGTCATTCTGGCGACATGACCCGCCACGAACAACCTACTAAGCTTTATTACTTAGACCACATCTGAGCCATCGAAAAGATTTACGAGCTCCGCATTGCTTCATCTTTTCCATGCTTCCCCTTCTCCTTATTGAAGGACAGGCCGAATAAGCGTTTTGTAGAGGATTAATTTTGTATTCACATGACACAAGTTTGCTCTTTATATGTTGGTTTCTCCCAAAGAAGCATTTATTTGCCTGGGCCACTCTCTTCTTTATCTCTATCGAAACTTAGTTATGGCTCCTGAAGGTGGTGCCCAGGTAGGTTAAGGAGCTAACTTTCAACATTTACACCTCCTATCTTAATAAAACCAGTTAGTTTCATTGGTCCTCCTGACTGCATGTATTTAGTTTTGGCCTGAATAATTACTGATCCCACCTTCTCAGCAGTGCTGACAAGATTAAGGAATGCATAAATGGTAAAGGGTCGATTCGGGGCTCGATTTTTGAGATGTATGATGTGATATCCATTATATTGTTTTTATTATATTCTTTTAACCCTGAATAAGTGCTTTAAGTCGTTTTGGCTTATCTTAGTAGTTAGTTGTTGTTCCATGGTTCATTTAGTGTTTCTCTTGAATTGAATGATTGATATTCTCTATTTTCTCATTAGTGTTTCTTAAAATGTAATTTTTTAAAAATTTATTTATTTTTTAATAGATCAAAACTAAATGTATTCTCTCATTTTTAGATTAATCCAGCTTCTCACCAGCTGAGTATCTTGGCTTCTGATACTCTTGCGAAATGTGCATTTTTATGTACAGTTCTTGCTGAAAATCCTGAGCATTATCATCTTGCATTCAGGGTCGGCTTGTTTGGACTTGAAATGCCTCGACCTCCTGCCACAACGAAACCTCTTGAGGTATGAAGAAGAACTTATCAATCAAGAAAGCTAGTTACTAGTAAGGCTATTATATTAATCTTTTCTTTTGATTGTCTCAGGTGAAGCTGTTTCATCAAGAATCAGAACTTGTTACTTTGTTAAAAAGAATACCTCTCGGCGAATACGAGTTGAACATGATTCGAGAAAGAGCTGAATTGTTAAGAGATGGGATTTTGCGGTCGCGAGGAGAAGCCCTTCTGCCTATTACTCTTGCGAGCTTTATCCTAGATGCCCTCACCATGCCAGGTTTTTTATCATTCTTTTTTACAGTTGGATATGCATGGGAGTGTTTGATTTTTTTAAGCATGGCTTTAATAATACATATATATAGCACTAAATTGATTATTGTTTTGAAGTAGGAAGAGAATCGAGATGTCAATTACTCTCTCAACAACTTCGACTTCCGACAGATGAAATATTGGGTTTCGAAGCTGCAACTGCTGCTCTGGGACTGAAAGCGAACGTTTCCGAAGCTGACCATCCTCTGTTGTGCGAAGGGACAAGAAGGCAAAGGTAATATTCCTTCTGATGGTTCGAAATGTTGCAGTCCTTTTCAGATTTTTTTTTCTTTATTTTAATTTATTTG
The DNA here is from genome assembly GCA_037127475.1 of Arma custos. Classification (NCBI taxonomy): domain Eukaryota; kingdom Metazoa; phylum Arthropoda; class Insecta; order Hemiptera; family Pentatomidae; genus Arma; species Arma custos. The sequence goes on from CM073765.1 coordinate 49,009,703, forward strand.
TTTGTTTCATTTTTCTTAGGGGAGATCTTGCAGTGACACTCCTTGTACACTACAAAGATCAACCTGTGAAGATAGCTCATATTATGGAAAAACTTCTCGACCGCGAAGTCCATCAGCTCACCAAGGCTCCTTTGTCGAGCATTTACTACACCACTCATCCTCCAGTTAAGAGTATGATGTCTGCTATGAATGATTGGAACAGTGAAGTTGAGCATCCACCGATGGAAACACCACTTCTTCCTATCGATCCTAATCTAGGTTAGAAATCATATCGGTCATATATCTGATTATACATTGGAAATGCTTGTGTTTTATTTATTATGAAAGTATGTAGATTGATTAGTTTTTATAGTTAAAAGAGAATTACATTATGCTATATAACACATAGAATAAATAGTTTTCTTAAACTTATGGTGGAAAATTAGTTCTAGCATTACCATTTTAAAGCCAAGTACAGTAGAGTATTGTTTATCTGAACTAATATGGTCGTGTGTGGTTTGGATAATTGAAATTCATATGAAAAAAAAAAGCCAAATAATCACTATGTTAGTATATAAAAAAAATTATTAATCACAGTAATCAGGAATGTAAGAGTTTCTAATAAAAAAACCTGTTGACTGCCTATCTCATTAGTCTGTTTTCATTGCAAAAATAAAAATTGTTGCATACTCCTAGAAGCTCAATTATTATGATATTACAACAGGACAGGAGTTCGATTGTATTAATTCTGAGAAGTGTAATTTTAAAGAAAATACTCTTCAAACTTATTTTCTAGGAATGACAATATTAACCTCTCTTATTATATTTTCCACAAAGCCAGTTCGGTTAATTGAATTAGGATAACCGGCACTACTGTTTGTGCAAACTGAAGCTCAACACTATTTCATTTAATTATTTTTTTCAGTCTAGTACAGGTTTCTTTATTAAAAAATTTATGTTTTGCTTCCGATATTTCATTAATTTTCCCGTAGACAGAAATTCAATAAAATAAATTCCTTTTCAGTCCTAAAACTTCATTGTCATGATCCTACTTGCTCACCAATTTTCATGAAAATTCATTTTGTCTTCATTGTAGCGTCACCAAACCGTTTCTTATAATGAAAAAATTGTATTCAGTAGTCTTATCTGTCTACTAAAATAATGTGATGAAAGTGTGCTGTCGCATCAGCAGAGTTTCTTATCAACATATTTAACATAAAGGGATACTATGGGCCAAGTTTTTATACTATAAATGTCGAGCTGGTGCTTTTTGTTTTTTAAAAGAATCCAGTCAGTGTTGCCAATCTTGGAAAATAAATTTTTTATAACCTATGATGATAGCAGTGATCTTACTTTTTGAATATGTCTCATAGCACGAGTTTGCTCCTTAAATGTTCTCATTGTTATCACTGAGAGCTTAACTTGTCAAATTTGTTTTGTTTTTTCTCATTACTTCTTCTTCTTCTTCATTAGTATTATGTACTTTCTCTGTGACATTTCATAAATTATAGTAATTTGTTTTGTTTTTTTTGTTTCTACAGGAATTTCTTTAAGAGCAACTCCTTGCTCAAGCAGTGCAGAACTAGAGGCTTGTCTTCCAACAAAACCTATTAGCATTCCAGTCATTTCGGTCGGACCACAAACCGCAACTTCATCTATCCAGACCTCTACTCGAGTCAAGGAATCAAGGTTCGGTTTTTGTCACAAGAGATTGTGTTTTTCTACTTTACAAGAAATTATGATTAGTTAGTAAGGTCGATATGTTTTAGTGTTTTGAAACATAGGAACTTGTTATTGGTTTCTAAACTTTAACTGTCTTCTGGGGGTCAAAAATTAATTCTTAAATAGTAAAAACTATTTATCAACTAATAAATTGGTTACTTGTGTATTAGCTGTATTCGACTATTATCTGCCATTGTTTATAACCTGAACACTGATAATTCAGATACTGATAACAGCTACCTTCTTATTCATATTAATGGAAATTAAAATATACAAAATTTAATCAAATTTGGTTATTTTAAAGCCCCCTAGCCAAGTTGCTCTTCTTATATAAATGTTTTCCCGAAACTTTCAACTAAAACATCTCCATTTCTATGCTTATCACAATCCATTTGAAATGGAATTATTCCGAATTTCTGAAAGTATTTCATAGATTCTTTTTTTAAAGGCAGCTATTCCTAAAATGTTCATCTGTTTATTTTAAATAGGTAATAATAAAAGGGATCAGAGAAAAACATAAAATTAAATTTAATAAACAATACAGAAATTTAAATAGGCAATAAAAACTGTTAAAAAGACAAATACACTAAAAAAAACAATTGGGGTCACCTGTAGTCTATTGGTTAGCATAACAGCCTACTACGCCGAAGATCACGGGTTCTATACACAGCAGGTGGCCCCAAGATTTTTTAAAAGGGAGTAATAAATCCTGGGTCTTTCGGAAGGAATGTAAAATTTGAGTCCAGAGCCTGTTCGATGTCAGGTACTTTGTCCTAATTATAATTGGGTAGGCATTTTCCGATTAGCCGTAGCAGCATAAAGTGATATTAAATGAACAAACAACAACTAAAAAAATATTTAATAACGCGCACACAAATGACTCAAATGAGACTAGTGATAAGAAGAGGTTATACATGATAAGGGGGTAGGTTTCATATGGACCGGCTAATACAGAAGTACTTTACTATAAATTGTTTCTTAACTATTCTATAAACTTTATTAACTAATAAATAGTTTCTTACTATTTGAGAATATATTTTTTACCTCCACCCTGACCATCTTCCCCCTCTATGATATTTTAAATCTAGAGGTTATTGCAGGTTCAAAGGGAAACGAGCCTACCCGTCAATACCTAACCAGCCTTCGGAAGCCGGTGCTCATTTCATGTTCGAACTGGCCAAGACCGTCCTGATAAAGGCAGGGGGTAATAGTTCTACGTCTCTCTTTACTCAAGCACTCACGAGCCAGAATCACCATGGGCCGCAGAGAGCGTTGCATATGTGTGCGTTTCAGCTCGGGCTCTATGCGCTCGGCTTGCACAATTGTGTTTCACCTAACTGGCTGAGTCGCACATATTCTTCTCATGTCTCTTGGATTACTGGTAAGGCCAAAATGTTTTTTTTTATCGATTTACTTAAGTTTGCAGCCATAATGTTCTTCTTTATTAATAGTTATTTATTAATTTATATTTGTTTACATTATCCATCTTTGGATTTAATTGTTCAATTAAAAGTGAGGAACAGTTACAAGATCAGGGACTAGAAAAACTTACTAATGAAATAAAATTACATTATTTTTTTTATTATATTAGGCCAAGCTATGGAAATTGGCGTTCCTGCTATATCGTTCCTCCAGGACACATGGGAAGGTCACTTGACACCCCCAGAAGCCGCAAGTATCGCAGATCGTGCCTCTCGAGGATGCGACATGAATATGACACGTGCTGCAGCGGAATTAGCTCTATCGTGCCTACCTCACGCACATGCTCTCAATCAAAATGAAATACAAAGAGCTATTTCGCAGGTAAATTTAAAATATCACTTATATTTTTTTTTTAATTTCATTTCAAGCATGTTCAAACATTGTAAATCCTCCTTCAATAATATATCTAGTAATCCGGGCATCATTGTATAAATTTAAGAATTAGAATTTATAAAACCTTCATCCTTCAAACTGTTCTTTATGAACGTAAAGTAAAACATTGCCATTAACATTGAAGGATGAATGACACAAACAAGTTTGGATATTGTTATTGGCTTCGAATTTCATCACTACATCTCTGATTATTGGCAGTTATTGTGTTTTTGCCAGTTTATAATTTTTTAAATAATACTATGCCGTCCATGTACAGTATAGGCTGGATACGGGACAAAGAATGAAAGAATAAAAATATAATGCAGTTATTAAATTTTAAAACGGACAAATAATTAATAAATTGTGCTTAATTAACTTGTTTCATGTTTATGAACATCTGAATATTGATTGTATTTGAAAATTAAATTATCACAATTTTTTAATTTTAATTAGCAAATGTGTGGATAAAAACTAATGATCCTAATGCTACATCGTCATTCATTCCAATGCAATTAAGAGTTTACCCAGAGGAATAAAAACATCAATTGTTTAAAATATTCGACATAAAAATAGATATACGAAGGGGTCATTAGGCTCCACATAGGGAAGCCATGTCCTTTCCCCCACTTCCGAGCTTGCTTCACTCACCCTTTATCCTCATTGTTGCTAGTTTGTTCTTATTAAATATTGTTTAAATTAATTTCCTTCTTATGTTTGTTTTAAAGTGCAAAGAACAGTCCGATCGGATGCTCGAGCACTCATGCCTTACAGTCGAAGGTGCAGCAAAAGGAGGAGGTGTTTATCCAGACGTTCTTTTTCAAGTTGCCAAGTATTGGTTTGAACTTTATAGAAAGGTAAGGAGTATTTTTTTTTTAAATCTATTCTATGTTGAGTATTTAAGAGATCTAAAAATAATAATGTATATTAGTATACCATTGAAATAACTCATACACTGATATCTCTCCTAATGTATATTACATCTAAGAGAACACTAGGAGGAGATTAAAAAGAACATGGATGAGGGATTTGTTATCATAGGGAATTGAATCAAGGTACTGTTGGGTACAATGCCTTTTATGTCATTGTATTACATTTTTAGTGTCAGCCAATCTGCTGATTGTCATTGTTTTTTATTTGACAGTTGTAGATGAAAATATATATATATTTTTTTTAGATTAATTTATTGATATTTACAACTGTAATTATATTACATCAAATAAATTTGCTAATATAAACAAATGATATGAAAAAAAAAAAACACTTGTGGAGAAACTACCTATCGGTAGCACTCCAATAAAGTTCTATAGTAGAAGGTCTCATGGCCATCTTCTTTTCAGAGACCTCGGAGGGTTATTAGGAATAGTATGGGAAGCAAGTTGAGAGACTAGCGGATTCAAGTGTGTATGGAGCTTGTCATGGAAGGATAGGTATCTAGTTTGGGCCAAATCAGCAACATATGGGATATTAAGATCATGATGGATGAGTTTGTGACATGATAAGGAGCATTGAGGATTTTACGAAGGATTTTGGATTGTAAAGATTGGATACGAGATGAATTGGATGGTTTAGTAGAGCCCCAAAGCTCATCTCCGTATATCCAAAAAGGTCTGATAACTGTCATGTAAATGAGTCTTTTGTAATTAATTTACACGTTTTATTAGAACATTTGTCCAGTAAATGTTGAAGTAGGCGAAAACGTGGAGCAGTTTCTTGTCTTTTCAGTCTTGTATGAGGATTCCAAGTGAGACGTTTGTCCAGATGAAGTTCTAAGATGAAAATATAAAGAGAAACAATAAAATTGTTTAAATTACATTTATATTTCTATTGTTAAAATTATATGTAATGATTCTTTGTATTAGAATTTAATTTGCAATTATTGTGAACATTTTTTTTTAAAGTGGAAATGGTCGACTGGATACATCTTGTAAAATGTTGAAAATGGTCTGGGTGCAGTCAATTAATTTTACACAAAATAAGTTTAACATATTTTATTTGTGCTAACGTTTAGGCCTAATTTTTATTCCATAATCAGGACTAAGAATAATAAACAAAACAGGATAGCTATACAAACATTTCAGTACCAAATGAAATATAACAGTTTATATAAACAGAAATAATAGTAATGACAAGAAAGAAATACAATGAACAAAAGTTAAATTATAAAAATAATTGATGAGAAATAACAAGAGCGAAAAGAAACCTATAAGATAATAAAACATAGTAAAATTACAGGAGAATGGTTTTATGCAAAATTTTCTTTTCTTTTCAGAATTCTCAAAGTGATCAGTTGGTGGATGAAGGATTAAACACAGCAAGTGAGCAACATGCAACGATCCCGGAGCAACACGTCAGCACAGCAATGGTGACGTGGGTCGAACCTCAGCCACCACCAACTCCTCCACCTCCACCTCCACCGCAATATGTTTCTCCGATCGCGCTGCCTTATCCGTTGATCACAATCGCTCCTCCTCCAGGTCATTATCAGCTAAGGCATCCACAACAGATAGCGCTACAGGTAATTATATCTTGATTAAGTTTACCCCTTAATCAAAATTATTGTATGATGATTTTCAGTGATAAATAGTAGTGACCAATTGAACTCAATGAAATAATTCGAGAATCAGAAGCTTTCTATCTGAGTATGGACCTCAGGTAATTAACCCTTAGAGGCTGGTATACTGCTAAAGAAGTGGTTAACAGCAGGTTACCACTAAGGCCGTTTGGTCAAAGAACCAGATAGTAGTGTTATTATGTTTATAATATCTTTAAACCACTATCGGCATCGAGCCTGTCGGTTCACTATGCCTTATTATAATTCTTAGCTTTTTTGTTTATACATTCAACGATCATATTTTTCCTCCTATTTTGATATCTCCATTTTGTTTCCCTGAAACACATTTTCCAAGCTATGAACGGTGCTCTCGACATTTTAAGTTCTCATGAGCAAAATTTAACTGATGTCATTTCTTTACGCCAGAAATAAAAAAGTCTTATGGCATTAAAAAATGACAGTCTTGTAGAATCTAACCAGGTTGCAATTCTTAAATTGCACTTAGTTCTGCAACTTCTTAACTGACCCCTCCAAATCATTTGATTTTTAAATAATTCCATGTTGTGGCCCTGCTGACAACACTTCTTTCGAGGCAGTGTCCCTTTTTTTTTTCAATCTCTGTTTTCGGAAGATCTCATTTGCATCATATTTCATAAATTAAAAACAAAAAATGCAGTAAAGGTGGTATTCATATATTCACACGCTCATACACAAACGATAAAAAAAAAAAAAAAAAAAAACCTGTACCACTATAACCAGTGAACGGGTCTGGTGTTCAGTACATGGTAGAGACTGTACTGTTTCTTGCACAACGGTTCTGCAAGGAGGTGACTTGTCCTAGGCCATGCTCAACCGCCAGATTTTCCCCCCTTATTTTGGATACCCTATTTTTATAATATTTTATAGAGGCTGGGTGAGCCCTAGGAGGGTCCTAGATCCAATATGATCCATCTCGAGCTGCAAACAGACAAATAAAAGTCTTGATTTGAATCAGGATTTCCGGCATGTCAACTCAGTGCTCTACCATTGAGCCACTTTGCTCCCACACAAACAATAAAAATCATTAAAAGGTTTCAAGATTGTTATATCCTGTAATAGACAAGTACCAAATTTATTTAGTTGATAAACAGTTTATTAGATCTATTATCTGTTTTTTAATATTTCTTAAAAGTTATTATCACCTATACTTCTTTGATTTCATAGCTTCTAATGAATTCGCAACTGTTTTTTCAGACATTCCACCTTCCTGGACCTCCATTCCAGTATTATCAAGCCAGTCATCCAACTCATGTATTTTCTGCTACGCCTATTCAGGTAAGATACTACTAGATCAATACTATTTATAAATTGTTATAAAATTATTTATAAAAAAAAATTATGCCATTTACTTAAGTTTCCAGTTTAAAATCTTGGAGTACTTCTATCGATCATTTTTATAATAAATTAAATTTGTGTACTAGCTAATTAGAATTTTAATGTCAAGTTTGCAATTTAATTTATAAATATGTAGGTGATTATTAGTTCAAGTTTTTGCATAAAATAAATTACGATTCTTTTGGTTGTGTTGCAGGTGGGCCCGGGACAGGCACAGATAGCAAATATAGCGCAGGCGCCAGCTCAGCCTGTCTCCCAACCTCCACCTCAGGTCGTAACAGTCGCAACTCCTGTCCGACCACAACAGCAGGTATATTTAAATGTTACTTATGAACCCATTTATATTAACATATAAAAAGTACAGATGTTTAGTTAGAACTATAAATTATTTAATTAGAAACATGGGTATTTCCTCTTGTTCGGGCGCCACTGATAAGATTGCTTAACATTATATTCCGACGCTAGTGCCTATGTTTTGACATAAGAAAGTATATCTTGAAGATACAACATACATTTATATTTGTATATATTATTATTATTATTAGCGTTAGGACCCTGTAAGATCACGCATAGCAAACTTGACTTCATTTTCTGATGTTTCTTCTATTTTCCCATGCTTTCCTCATTTTTTCACCGTGGATCCTCCTCCTTAAACTCTAGACCCTTAGCTCCTCAAGGATCTGATCCCATTAGTTTTGATTATTTGACACCAGGTCATTTTTTGATTGGGAGGCCACTCATCGCTATCCCAGAGGAACAACTCCCGGGCAAGGAAGGCACCTTGCAACGTTGGAAGCTCATCCAGCAAAAGGCTCAGTACTTTTGGACAAGATGGTGGATGGAATACCTCAATCTATTGCAGCAAAATAAATGGAAGAAGGATCGTCCAAATCTCAAAATCAGAGATCTGGTCATCTTCAAGGAGCCAGGCTCGTGGCCATTAGCTCGAGTGGCTGAAACTCACCGTGGAAAGGATGGAATTGTTCGAGTAGCCACTATTCGCACGCACCTCCACAGGTCTCTACATAAGGCCAGTAATCAAACTCGTCGCACTAATTCCCATCAACAACACAGATTCAGATAAAATTTAACTAAATTTTGGTGAGCGGGATGTTGAGGCCAAGCTTAAATGCTACTATTAATTTTAATTTGTATCTAAACTAGCTATTAAGAAAGTGCAGTAGGTTTGTTTATGTACGAGTTAACTATTCAATAGGGAAACGAATTACATATATAAAACAGCAACACACCCTGTCTGACGAGATTATTGCCAGTGCAGAGTCCTCAGCCTACAGTTTCAGTTCGTAGTGTGCACACACTGACCCAATATCAGGACCGTGCCCTCGTGTCATCACAACAGGAAGCATCTCTCTGCGTTGGAACAGTCGATGTGATTCCTTTTGTTTCTTGACTCATAATAGTGATAAGTTTTTGGTTTTTTCTTAATTATAATTATTTACTTCAAATTAAAACTTATTTTGCTTAGTATTTGTGTATTTGCACTATCCAGCCATCACATATTTTGCATTGGACAAAAGTAAAGGCTTGTTTGAGCCCCTAAACCATGCTGCACTTTCAAACATGAAAAGGTTACAAGATTGCTATACCCTCTCTTCTTATCAGTGGTGGTGCCCATATAAGAGGAAAGCAATGAAACATGTATTGTATATAATATGAGTATAATTTTGTTGTTTACTTTTAGGTACAACGCACACATCAGCAATACACACCAGCGCAGGTTCGCTATTTACTTGCTGCTTACAGAGTCGGAATGTTGGCCATGGAAACTATAGCACGTAGAGTACATGATGATAGGCCCAATGCCAAGTACGCCAGGCATCCTCCTTACGGTGATGATGTTAAATGGCTTCTACGCATTGCAGAGAAATTAGGTAATGTGTCATATCAATAAATTCTTTATCAAGCAAACTTAATTAATAAATGACTGCTCTTCAAACCTTTTTTTTTTTTTTTGTTTCATTGGTATTAGTTTTGTTAATGCTATAGTATAGAGAAAATGTCAAAATATGAAGTGCATTTTCAGCATATTTTCCATTTTTATTTAAAAAAAGACAAGCGGGTTTTGGAGGCCCACTGAAAAATATGTAAGGTTTACGGAGATAATGCTTTATCAAAACTTACTGCTAAAAAATGAACGTCTGAGATATGAGTCAAGAGAGGCACCCCACAGCGGGCAAAGCTCTAATCAGACAAGGTCGGGTTGCTAGGTACAGTAATAGGTAAGGAATTTTAAACAGCTTGGCTGTGACACATCTTGATGTTTGGGTGCCATGCAAACTAACTGAAGCAAACTCAAGAAGGCTGCTCTGCAACTAAAAAAGATTATGCTCTCCATATGGTATATTTATCGTTGTGTACTGTGTTAAGAGTTGCTTCGACAAGGAAAAACGATTTATTGAAAGATCTACTGCATGCTAACGAAATCAGACCAAGCATTATGACAAAAATGCTCAGAAATAGTCAATCACAAAGGTGTTGTATTCCACCTTGATTATACCTTACAAAGCTCCGCAATAAGCAAACAGCAAAAGTTAGTGCTACTTTTTAGTGCACTCATTATATTCTCCACATCTTGTGCAACATCCAACTGAAATGTGTTCCCGATCCCTCCAAAACTCAATGGGAAATTGTTCTCTGATTACAGAGATGTGAAAATGTATTGATCAGTTTTTGCTTCCAAGCCCCAGATGTTCTATGAGAGTGGAATAGTATAAATGTTATCATTACAATGTAGTCTAATATTAGACATATTCTAATTTTTTTTTTTTTTTCAGGAACTCAATACCTTCAACAGTTCTGTGTCTGTGCAGTTAACAGCATCGTTTCTCCATTTATATTGCACGATGTTGCGATTGAAGCCGCCCATTATTTAGCTAGAAATAATCCCACCCTAGTGATGCAGCATCTTAGGAGTTCTTTAACACCTTTAGTTCAAAAATGTCAACAAATGTAAGTTTTTAGCTTAATTATTTAATTTTTTTTTAAATATTTTATTTGAATAAATGGCTGTGTGTATACATAATTAATTATTTATGTATAAAGCATAAGCTTAAGCATAATACATTTATTTCAGGTATATACAGTGTTTACACCAAAAGCTGTATCATCTTTCAAGTGCTGAGTATGATGAATTTCTAAATCTCGTTATCTCGGCCAGGGCTGCCTTCCAAATCACTCCTGAAGGAAGCCAGCAATTTAAAGAATGGCTACAGTCTATTAGAAGGTATTTTTATTTTAGTGAAATTACGACTTTACCCTTGCAGCTCAACTATTCATTTTTTTATTTATTTATTTTTTTTTCCAGATCGAAATCCTGTAAAAAGGAGCTCTGGGCCCAAATTAGCGTTCTATTACAACCTTCAACAGGGAAGTGACAGAGACTGGAAGAGGCGACATGCCTCTAGGATTCTCTGTAAATTCTCTGAACTAAACGTTCAACTCTTATATACTTTCACTATCAATCATCATCGTTAGAACGAACATACTTTACAATGAAGAATATTATTAGCACTCTAAAAATAATTATTTGATTTTGATTTTATTCAGTGTGCTACTTACGATTTATATTTCCTCTAATTTTAGCTATTTTGTTTCGGCACTAATTTTGTTATTTCATCTAAGGAAAAAAAAATTCTTTTGCATAGTTGACGATTTGTTTATTGTGTGTTTATAATGAAGTTAGGCGAGCAATTTTGATTTAATTTACTTCCTTCACCTTTCATTGACTATCTGTAAAATTTTCTACTTTTTAAATGTTCATTTATAATTATACCCTGTTTCCTTAATCCCCCTTAAAAATAAAACAATTTCATAATGTATTTTCTTTCATTCTTATTAAACAATTTATTACAAAATATATATATATCTTTGATTAATTTTATTTTATACTCAGGTTCGTTTGTGTTTTTTATTAACTTAGTTTCGAGCATTTACTTGCATGTTTGACGAATTCAGCAGTCGTGTTGTTCTATATGTCTAAGGAGACCGATCCTCTTGCTCAAACCTATATATTTTGATTCATTGCTCAAGTTCTAGAGAAAAATAAATTGGTCCACGGTGGATCTGGTATAATATGTCTATTCCAATTTTTTGATAATTTGCTGTTTTTATATACATTCTATAAGTGTTAAAGCTATTAATATTTGATGCTCTTGAAAAATGCTCTTCACTTCTATCTTTAAACATATAAATATATATATATATATATATATATATATATATATATTTTTTTTTTTTTTTTTTTTAACTTTTATTATAGTGCTTAATTATCAGCACGGCTACCCTTCATGAATTTTTCTTCTTAATTTAACATAATTTCGATTAGAAAAATTGTCGCTTTTATTGTTTTGTTTTTTTTTAATCATAAAAAGTATTTACAGTTATTTATTTATATTTATCCTTTCTGTTATTAAAAGCTATTATTTTTAATTATTCATATTATTTACTTTTTTCATTTAGTTAATTGAGAGGTAAAAGATCTGATGTAAATATCTCTAATATTTTAGTAATTATAAATTAGGTTATGTTCGGTTAGTTAGCTTGGTAGGCAAATCACGAACTTATTTAAAACAATATGAACATTGACATAAGATATTTTTTATTAATTTAATTACATCAATGTGTCACATTTTGATATGAGTTGACATTTAGATAAATTATTAATAATGTATTCGATAACAATTTTCATCACAAGCACAATTTGTGTATATCTAATTTAATTTTTATTTTAACTTAGGTTCAAAGAAGGAATAATTAATCGACGATATATGAATGATAAGACTTTTGTTAGGTAATAGCTTATGATTGTATTTAAATTATACATTGATTTAATACTTATTTATTGTTTTATATGGAACTTTTTAAAGTGTTATATTTATATTAATTTATTTACTGTCATTTAATAATACTGTAAAACAATTAAATTTCTAATAATAATTTTGAATTGTTAACTTATGTTTTTAGTTTATATTTACGACTATAATGTGGGCATCTATGCACTCCTCTTTAATTTCTCTTTTTAATTTATGCAAAATAAATCTGTTGATTTAGTTCATAAACTAAGAGGTTCATTACTAAGAATTTGAATTATATAATTTGTATATATATAAACGTAGTATGTAGAATTAATGTGTTCTACTATAAGCCGCAATTATAGTGAATATGAAAATCTTTTCAAATACTTGAAAAGTAAATGAAGTTCATTCGATTTCGTAAATAGGTATAAATATGGAAAATAGATTAGAATGCTCGTTAGATAAATGCGGCAGTTAGATATATATCTCAAATGTTATTATGTTAGCTTGTAAATGTTAAATTTAATTTTATTATGATTTTTGTTTAGAATTCTAGAGTTTTTGGAATAACAAGCTAATTTAATATCAATCAGAGATATATATAGCAATTTTAGTAACATATTTATTTTAATACCTTACGATTAGTCCTATGAATAGATGATATATTTGACATTATATTTATAAATCTAAAAAAAATATATATGAAAATCCCAAAAAAAAATTTATTGAAAATATTCGATAGGTTTATAGTTTAATGTTCTTTATTTAATTTTTTTAAAGTATTTTTTATGTATTTAAAAAAAAATAAAAGGTAACAAAATAGAACTGTCATCTTTCATGCTTATCAGATTTAGGGGGTAGATTATGGGTGTTTTTGGAAAGTTAGAATTTTATTTGGAGATTATACAGTTTCAAAATGTATTAGGCATCATTAAAAAAATTGGATTCTTTTTTATTTATTAATTTTTTTAATCTCAAATAAAATATTAACTTGCCAACATTTTCTAAAATTTTACTATTTTGAAACAGGTCCGTCAGTACAATCGATTATTATATTTTCAAATATTTATGAGAAAAAAATTTGTTTATTTTAGCTAAGCATATCTTTTGTACACATCTGTCATATATAGATTGTACATAACTACTCTTCCAGAGGTTATTTAAAAAAATAAAAAGAAAAAAAGATGTAAGTGCTCTTAATATAGTATTAAACTAAACTCCCCCCCCCAATCCCTATCTTAATTTAGTTAGTTCTGTGTGATGTTAATTTTGGTAGAAAACATTTTCTATACTTTTATAATCGAGTTTTCCCTACTTTATAATCTAACCTAAGTGCCCATCTTTCCACGACATTTTAGAGTTTAAAAAATTATCATAAAAAAAATAAATATTCAATGACAGTACAAGAGCTCTCTTATGTCTTTTATGAAATGGGAAAACTCAAAAAAAGACACTGTTAACGAATTTTCTTATTATGTATGATTTTTTAAATATAAGTGTTATTTATACAACATAAATTAATTAACGTATATATGTTGAGGACTGTACATGTTATCCCCTTTGTATTGCGATCTCTATGATGTTCGCTATGACTCCTTTTCCAGCCATTATTGTTTGATCTCTATCATTTTGTTATTCATGTAAATTCGTAGCTGTGTTGTTTCTCATTTTGGTTTTAACGTTGACTATTGATAATCATTAATAATTAAATAAATTTAAGTTTTTTTAACGATATTTAGAAAATAAGAGCTTGCGAGATTTTAGGACATTAATAAAAAATATAAAATAAAAAAAATTAAAAAAAAAGATTAATAAGAATTAAGAAAAACAACACAGTTACTAAAATAGGTGTTCAAAATGTCACAATTCATCTCTATGATGTACAATTGTTTAATGAAAAGCATGTCAGGTTGTCTTGTGAAGAGTTTCTTTATGAATGAAAGTTTAAATAATAAAATGAATCTTTTCATAAAATTTAACTGCAATTCATTCCCTAAAGTGATACTCTTTTTATTGCAGGTGAGTGTTGGTTAACCAAAAAAATCAGCTGTCCTATTTGATAATTGGTAATTTGATTATTTTGGTTAGTCAATGAACAACAATTATGAAAGATTTATGAGTTTTCTTTACATAAAAACTCATTGTTTATTGTTATGTTGTTACTTCTTTGTATGATTTGTATTATAGTGAACTATAATAAATTTTAACCTTTATCGGATAATAAGGTCGCTAGTTTCAGTAAATGGGTGAAAAACTTCCAGTATTATAAAATTTTTGAACAGGTTTTTACTTGGCTCCTCCCATCACAGTGACCAAGAACATTCCATGTGTGAGGTGATTTATGACCGATAAGGGTTAATAACATTTATAATAAAATATTATTAAAAACTAATTAAGTTTGGTATATAAGATTAAAAAAAATTTTTCGTTAAAATTGGTAAACCTTCAGGTACTTTACTTGAAGCTCTAAACGTATTTTTATTAAAAAATCTATGACTAATATGATTGGATTCTTTTTAAAACTTATATTAAGGGGAATTTTATATTGTGGCTACAAACTAAACCAAAATTAGTGCTTGATGTTAATTCATTATTTGAAATATTTAACAAATGTTGGTACATCAATATGATTAATTACACACAAATTTAGTATTTAACTGTTTTATATCAATGGGAATAACATTTTTAAATTTCAATGTTAGTTGATATAATGGAAAACGATAATTAACTTGAAATTGTAAACTGTATTTTCTTCAGTACTGTAATGAAATTAAAAGAACCATTAAAAAAATCACCTAGAATTTTTAATTAGTACACTGTATGTAGACACCCTCGTACACTACACAACAATAGCCCAAGTGAGGAAAAATTAAGGAAGTAAGTAGAAGTCTCTGGGTTTCAAATGGGAATAGGCGATAAAGTTAATTCGAACACTTTATGTTGAAGAAGGTATGAGGGAGATTTCAGAGATATGTTTTTTCCGGAAGAGGTTTTGGTAAAAAATGGTTCCCAGTTTTTTGACAGATGGATAGAATTATTATATAGAAAGAGGATTGGATGATGGGAATAGTTTTAAGGAAGTAGGTCGGCCCTATTACTACTGCATTGGTTTTCTCCACGTTTAATTGTGACTTCTATTTCCCACTGACTTATTTGATTCAAATCTTCTTGGAGTTTTTCCGTGGCTAGTAATTGGTAATAAGTGAATACTTATTTGTTGTTTTAATTGACTGCACCCCCAACTATCTCTATTCTTACAAAACTTTGGTTGTTGAATTGTTACTACAAAATGTTGGGCTGCAACATGAGTGTCAAAGTTCATTTCCTTCACTCACATCTGGACGACTTTCCAGAAAATCTTGGGTCTGTAAGTGAGTAATAAGGAGAACGTTTCCATGAAGATATAAAAGAAATGGAGCGCAGATATGAAGGTCGATGGACAAATCCAAAACTTTCCGTTTTTTGTACTTTTTTTCAAAAACTGCAACTTTATTTTGTAGGCAACTCTTACGTGATTGAAAAAACCAATGTAATTTTTAAAATCATCGCAAAAAACTACATAAAGATCAGTTAACTAAATCAAAACAATTTTTAGAAAAGTTTTTTTTTTGCAGACCTGTGTTATTTAGCTGCAGCCAGGTTTGAACTCGTACCCTAGTGATAAGTAAATCCATGAAAGAGTTACTAAGAAAATATTTCTGGATAAAAATTAACTTTCTCGAAAAAAAAAAAATATATATATATCTTGGGCTGAGGACAAGGTAAAGACAGTACAGTTGCTCAGATAACGATTTTGCCTAAATCATGACCTACCGTCTGGATGCGTCCAAATCATGGTACCTACTTTATTAAGCCAGCCGCTCTGCATATTGTTGAGCCACTGCTGTTAACAGAAAAGCTATAAATCTACCAATTTGAACTAGTAACTTCGAGGTTAATAACGCTGAAACTGAGTTCCTAAGAAAATGGTTTTAACAATGTAGATAAAACATTATATCCGTTATATAAAAAAGTTTAATTATAGCCCATGAACTGTTTTCTGTCAAATACAAGGTCAAGATAGTTTTAATAATCTATTTAAGATAAAGTGAATAGCACTTAAGGAGAAACTTTGTATTTACTTCAAAATAAGTTAGGTTTTTCATTGCTCTATGCAGTCTTATTCTGTGTTCCAGAGAATCTTGATAGAATTTTTGGCATTCATCCAAAGTGAATATGTTTAGATTACAGTGCCTCTTGTGTAGACCTGAGTCGATCGATCATTCGTGGTGATCGAATCGATCATGACCCATTCCTATTGGTGATTGAGTCAAAACGATTTGATCATTGGGGTCTCAGACTGAGACCCGCTGGGCTGACTGCTACTTTTCAGTAACAGCTCCAAACGTTACTGTGATTTTTCTACCTGTGATTTCTTAACTAACTGTGATTCGTGATTCTGTCGAAAGGCTACAAATTGAGTCGGAATACTTAATTCCACATCTTGAATATAACGATCACAGAATACGCATTTTAAGGATCCTTAAAAGATTAAAGAGATTGGAACATTAGAAGTTCCAGTCAAATAATTTCTTCTCTAACAAAGTTTTGTAGTTTGGGTCTTTTTCTTGCTTTTAGAAAGCCTGTAATTACAAGTTTAAATGAATTCCAGGCATTTTTTTCTTCCATTTTCATTTTAATGACAAAGTTTTCTGATGTCAGGCCCAACAAATACTCCCTCTTTCAGCTTAGCATCGGATATACCAGGAAACTGTTCACAAAGATACTTGAAACACTCTCCTTCTTTGGGTAATGCTTTCATAAACTGTTTCATTAGCCCCAATTTGATATGAAATGGTGGAAGTAAGATCTTTTTAGGATCCACTAAACGTTGTCTTTTAACTCTAGGAATAAGAGCCTATCTGATTGGCCACGTCCGCTTGATAGATTGTCGTTTCCTGTCACCTATCCCTGTCCCAGAGGAAAAATGGAAACTTTGTAACCACTTTGTTGACCTAATAACATGGAAATAACTTTCAAATAGTCCATTTATTGTCAAAGTAGCCGAGCTTATTAAGAACAAACTCAAGATTTTCGTATCATTCTTTCAAATGGACTGAGAATCCAACAGGCACAGAACCATTGTTCCATTGTGACCACTTGTGAGTCCATTGTTACCATTGTGAAGAAGTACAGCTTTCAAACTCTTTTTTGATGAATCAAATAAGAAATTTTCAGGGGAAATTTGTGACTTATCTAGGGGTATGGAATTTTTTCCGTAATCACCACAAAAATACCGTTAAACCCACTAATTAAATATAGCATCTTTTTTTTCATCGCAGACCTTTGTTATCCATTACTAGCTATACTTCTTATCATTCTTAAATAAAGCATCATTTTTTTTTATTGAGGTATCCTAGCCAATTTTATATATTAGAAAACGAATAAGACCTTGGCGTAGAAATGACGTAACGTTGGGTCACGTGGTGTAACTACAAATACCACCAAGCTGGCAACCTGCAGAACAAGCACCTACATCAGTATACTTCCGTTAATATTCAAGGTAATGGAATAGCTGTCTTCTGGATGGTAAAATTGATTTTGCCTTCTAATAGGAAAATTCTGCCTACATGCAACATTCAAGGAGTGAGATTAAATATTTTGTTCTATCTATCTTTTTACGAAAGCTTAAAATCCAAAGTACTTGTTTTACCATTGCTTTAAAAGAATGGTAAAATGTGTATAAGGCCGAATAGAGAGAGATACGCCATGTTATTCACTGTAAAAGAAAAATAGAACCTTATTCTTATTTTCGATTACATATTTGTCTCCTAGGATCAATCGATTGCGTTTACATTTTCAAGTATTTAAGTATTAAAAAATTAATAAAAAAATTTCATGTATCATAATAGCTATTTTTTTTTTATAAACATTAAAAAACTATCATGTTGGTTAACTAGATAACCCTTAGTCTTATGTTTTCAAATTCCTTTTAAACTTTCTGTTAAAGCTTTTGTTCGAACGTTCGCTCATGAACGACTATTTTAACGTTTTCCGCCTGGGAAAAGCAGGATTTTTAGGATTCGATGAATTGGTACTTGAAATGAAATACTAATATGTTAAACTTATATTTGCGATTTTTGAATTGTTAAAACTTCGAGAAACATTAAAAAAATAGTACCATAAGGATTGGAATGCAAGTATCTATTATATTCATAGTTTTCCATTTAGGTAAGAAAAAAATCTTTTCCATTGGAATAAAAATTCTAATTTAGACTTGAATTATTACATACTGGTTAATGTCTTAGTTAATAATGCATATTAAGAGAGGTTATCAAGCCTAAATTATATATTTTAGATATTTTTGGTGTATTTTGATTATTTCTTAACTTTAAACAACTCTTACAGTCACTATTATTGACCAATATGAATATCCCTAATTGTGTTGTTAATCTATGGTGTATATTATACTTGGTACTCTTAGTATCATGATGTATGTTATATAAGTAGTAGTTGTCGCTCCGAGCTGATTTACAAGTCCTAACTGTTTATTCATTTAATTTTTAATATTTAAAAAAATACAAGTTATCGTAAGCTTTAGTAAGAAAAGAGAATGTAATTATTGGTAATGAGTAGATTTTGTTGATCATTTCATCAAGAAATAAAAGATTTAACTAACATTTTGAATTATAGATGATATATGTTTGTTGAAACGTTCATTTCTAGATGTAATGATTATCGAAGTATGTACATTTCCCACAATCATATTCTCTTTTCATATTAAAGCTCACGATAACTCCTATTTTTGGAAAATATTAAAAGGGAAACGAATTCAAAGTTAAAACTTGTGACTTAACTCGAAGTGACAACCTGCGGAATAATTACCATATGAAATATTTTGTTTAGTATATTTTTTCTTTTGTTCGCCATCACATTTAATTTATCATCCGAAGAATGTATTAATATATATCATTATATTATTATCATTTTATCATTTTATTGGATTTAACATTTTATTTTTCATTTTTAAATCCACTCTCTTTATTTACTAGAATGTTGTTTAAAGCAGATTTAAATAATGCAGTTATCCTAATATTGGACATATGGATATCCTAATATTGGATTTCGAGCAAAAAATCAAAAGAAAAAGAAAGAAAGAGAAAGAGCATTTTGTTTATTTTTGGATTTTAGAGGGAAATATAATATTTCGAAGTACCAGAAGCAAAATTATGGCAATAATAAAGTTAAAGCTTGTCGCTTTGAGTTGACAAGCTTTAACTTTTCATTTGTTTCCCTTTTAACATTTTCCAAAAATATAAATAATAGTGAGCTAGCTTCAGTAAGGAAAAAATAATGGAATTATGGGTAATGTGCATACTTTAGTAATCATTTCCTCTAAAAATGAGTGCTTCAACAAACATATCTATACTCCAGAATATTAGTTGAAACTTTTATTTCTTGATGGAATGATTACCGAAATATACTCCTTACCCATAATTACTCTCTCTTCTTGATACTGAAGCTAATAATCTTGTATTTTTGGAAATTGAAACAAGTAAACAGTTAAAACTTGTTGTAACTCAATTCGAAGTGACAACCTGCGGAACAGTTACCAAATTGAGCATACTGAATGATGCTTCAACACACAAACATGAGGGATACTTTTTTCACATTAAAGAATATACTTGAAAATATCATGCTTTATTACCTCAGTTACTGTCTGTTAAAACAAATTAATTAAATTATATATAGTGTTTTTAAATATACAACAATAAAATACCGAATAACAGTAAAATTGTTATAACTAACAATATTTATTGCTTAGCATACAACTGATAATGGAAAAAAAAATATTGATTATAGTATGCTTTATAAAATTTCTGTAACATATCACATAAAGTTATTAGTCATTGATGACACCAAGACACTCAATAATATAACAATTTATAACAACAATTTTATTTTGCAAGTATTTATTTATATTACATTTATAAAATTTAACTCTTTTTGTTTAACATTATCTATAATGTATTATGCCTATATTTCAAACTAAATTTTAAAGGCTATAGATACACTCATTTATTTATAACAGATTACAAGAACTAAGACTATTGTAACTATAATACGTAGTACTTTTATAAAAACTAAAAACCAACAAATATGCGAACTTTGAAATGTAACTTTTATTTTTTTTTCAATGAAGGTAATAGCTGACATTAACAGCTTTCTTTATGTTCAATTTAATTTTCATAAAATGTCTTTAGATATAATCCATCCATCTTTATTCCTCTATTTCTAGTTATTTTTTTAAATAATAAATATTTGATATGATATTGGTTGTTTTCATAGAAGAAACAGAATATTCTACGAGGAATAAGTATTTAGTAAATAAAAGATTTATGAATAAACTATTGGTCCCATCCCATCATTAACCTGATTCGTAATTTTTGTTTATACAAGGTGGAAATTTAATAAATAATTAGAAGTATTCAATTCTGCATCATTCGTACTATTTGGTCTTTTTTGACTTAAAAAGGCCTATTTTACTCCTCTTTATATTTTCTTATTATTTATATGAATTTATTTACGAAATTGAAATGTTTTATATATAACAAAAGAGGTTTGGTTTGTTTCTTTTATTTTAAAAGTAATTATTGAATAAAAGTTCATATGCAAACTTAACTATATAGACGCGAGGTGAGTAAGCATTCAAAAAGTTTATTAGAAAAAAATTCCATTTTTTTCCTTTCCATATAACAAAGAACTGCACAAAGTTACGCAGTATTGATTAAATAAAAATTTTTTGCTTGCATAAATATATAATCTATTTATCATACCAGTATATTGTATGTTATTCATTTTATTGTTAAATCGTAAACAAAATGGGAAATTGTGGTATAGGGTATAAAAATCCAAAAATCCAGTTTGAATTATTGACATTTCAAGGATAAACTAAATTTTAATGTATTAATTTTTTCAAATAAAATTTAATTATATTTTTTTTAATCTTTTACAGAAAACAAATAACTTATATGGTTGTGCAGAAGAACATTTATGAAGGGAGACATTTTATTTATAAATGTTAATACATGAAGCAAAGAGTATGTTTATTTATATAATCATTTTAAAATTTTATTTAGTCTTTTCTTATAAAATAAATGATATAATGTAATGATAATTGTTTAAATAATTATTATATTTTTTTTATTAATTAAAGATGAGCTATAAACTTGAAAGGTTAAAGATTTTAAGTAAAGAAAATAGAGCTCATTAATTAAAAATAGGTTTTTGGTTGCCTAGAACAAATTCTATCATATTATAAAGATTTCATTAATTTTTAATGTTCAATATTTATCCATTTATAATATAACAATAAGGCTTAGCGATCCCGAAGACTTGAGGCCGATACCACCAATCTTTGTTTACAAAGTGTTATCCATAGACCACTACCCAAACCTAAATATGCCAGATCATTCTTAATGCCATCCTCCCACTTACACCTTGGTATACCCATCTGACGGTTCCCACTCGGTATAGGGCTTATTAACTTTTTAGGAATTTTTGATCGTAACTAAGCCCAGCAACTTTGCATGGCCGTCTTAATCTTGGTGATGCTATTACATGAACAATATTAAATGGTTGCATGCTTAGTTATTCCACGTTTTGTTATCTCCTACAGTCTCCAATGGTTTCATACTTTTTTGTTTACCGAATGTTCAACACATCACCTTATTTTAGAATACCTTAAGATGTTGTTCATCCTTCAGCGTAAGCAACAACATTTTACATCCATAAAAAAAGAGTTGGAAAGATGATGGTTTTTTAAATTCTTATTTTTAGATTTCGGGACAAATTACACGAGCTGAGTAATACAAAGTTGGCTTTTTGCCAAGATCGAATAATGATAAGCATTTCCTGCATTTAATCATGGAAATTCTTGATATTATTAGGTCTCGACATTATCAATTTATTCCCTTGATAAAAAGAGGAGTAAAATTTAGTCTTTGCCAACTTTACCATGTTAATGACCATTCATTAGAATAAAGATGTTTGAAGTCTTCTACAGACAGGATTTGCTTAAAACATTTTATGAAATTTAAAAAAAAATTATACAAAATAAATTATTTATCTTAATTTTTTAAAAATTATAACTTTTGAAAGCAAAAAAGTATTGTGTAGTTAGGAATAAGGTGACAAATCAGCTTCATCTAATATAGTTTTTATAAAAAAGATAGGACAAAAATGAAATTCAATAAACATAAAAATTGTTTATATTTCATTTGTATGAAACATTTTGACAATATTAAGAAGTGAGAAAGAAGTTAGACCTTCAAACTTTATTATTCTAAAGTTTGATACACGGCAGTTTTTTTTTTTCAGCACAATATTTACTGTTCGAATATAATATGCATACCATACCTTAAATAATTTAGGCCAACCATAGGGCAAAATCACCTGGCACTATTTTTTTTTTTTTTTTTCATCACCCTGCCAAATATATATTACACAATTTATAACACCATCTTGTAATATATATTTTTGAACATTTTATAACTGAAACTAAAGGGTAAAGAAAAGAGCATCTTGTTATTTGAATCCATACTTTTTTAGGAGAGCCAATAGGATGCTGATTTCTTTTATAATAGAAACAAAATGAAAAAAAAAACGTATTTACCCAAAATGTACTATTATTTATTGTAATATTTTTTACTGTACATCAATGCTATAATTTCAAAATTATGATTTATTTACACAATCACTTGGAAAGAACTTTAAAAAAAAAAAAAAAAATACGAAGGCTATTGAACTTAAAGCACTCATGTTTTATACATAAATATATAAACATAGCAGAAATATTTTAATGAAAAAATATTTTTTTATGAATTTTTTATTTACTAGTCAATTTAGTAAAACTTCTGAACTATTTATGATTTGAAATATGCGTATATTGCTCCTTCAAAAGAACATAACTCAAACTCAAATACAGTAAAAACTCTATTATCCATCACTCTATTTACCGTCACTCTCTGTTAACCGTCACCTCAGCTTGAGAAAAAAAAGAGGTATATATATTGTTTGGTTGCTAAAGTCATAGATGACGGCTTAGAATCAATCTTTGTGTCTTGACTCAAATCCTAGGTTTCCTCGCACACATTTCTCAGAAATTAATTATCTCCTCATCTCTACCTAATTTTGCTTCCACAGTTGAACTACCTTCAGTCTTCATTCTTGTCTTACTAGTACTTGTCGTTTTCTTAAAAGTACGTACAATAATGTCGGGAAAAAGACAAAGGAAGAGTTTAGATCTCGCTACTAAGTTTGAAATAGTAAAACGTTTACGAAAAGGTGAAAGTGCTTCAATCTTTGCAGAAATCTATGATATTCCTCGGATGACAGTTAATGATATAAAATGTGCGGGGGACCTCTAGAGTATGTCCCTTCTATATAATCATTTGATGTTTATTAAGAAGGGGCATACTATGCTTGTGCATGAGGAAAGCGCTAAACTCCACCTTTAAATTGATATTAATTTCTCAAGAGGGAAAAATTGGACATACAATGATAGTACTTTTAGCCATCGATGCACACAATTATTATTATTTACAAATATTTTTACTACATATGTATACCTTATTAGTATGTAAATAAGTTACGAGTACATATATAATGTCGAATGTTTGAAATATATATTGTTCTATTTATGTGTGTATATATATATATATATATATATATATATATATATATATATATATATATATACATATATCATATATACATATATATATATATATATATATATATATATATATATATATATATATATACATATATACATATCATATATATATATATATATATATATATATACTCCGTATATATACGTATATATACTCCGTATCCGTCTATTTCCCAAATCAATCACCATCTTGGTCCCATACCCTGATGGATAATCGAGGTTCTACTGTACCTAATTTGTCAATAGAGATATTTGAAAATTCCCTGTGAGTTAAATAAAAAAATAGGTATTGGTAAAGTAAAGCCTACAATTGTAGTGATGGTATTGAAATTCTTTTATTAACCATTAAAAATTTTTTAAAAGCTTGACAATTTTTTATTTTAACTTATGTCATTATTCTCAAAAAATTTCCAGTTCAAAAATGATACAGATCAAAATATGACTTTATTAAAAAAAAATGTTGGGAATGGAATATCTGAATGTTGTTCCTAAATTAAAAACCTTAAACCAATACAATTGCTTCTGAAAACGTAACTCAAAAATACCAAATTTTAAGTTATGCCATTATTCTTTTGAATGCATAATGTATATATGTGTATATAGATATACATACATATACATATACGTACTCCAATTATGCTGGCATTGTTTATGAAAATTCTATTAACAGCAAGTCTTTCAATTTAAAGTTGATTAAGAATTATTCATTTGTTTCCTTATCACCAAATCTTAAATTTTTATGTAATTTGTTGATAAATTGGTTTTTAATGTTGATGAATTAATTAATGTAAATGAGGATTAAAAGTTATCAATTATATGAATTAGACAACTCACTTTTTAGACCTATGAGATTTTTTGTATTTTTTTTTTTGTGTTCCTACGAATATCATCAGTGCTTAAATTGTTTTTATCCGAAAATATGAGCTAATAGAAAAGTTTTAATGAAAATAGAGAAACGTGACTCTATAATAGAACTTGAATAATACTGTAAACAATGTAATTGTTGATCTCTAATTGGAGTTCACTCCCATGTTGTGTATCATACTTTGAATTACGGGATATTTTATATTAACCTTACATAGTAAGAATCATTTTTCCATGGATTCAGATATCCTTTTTACTGATTGCAAATTAAAATTTATTTTTATTGAATGATAATGTTGACCTAGATATTATATGTGGATGAAAGTGGTCCGGGTAGAGGTCAATAAATTTCTCTTAGAGTTGGAGAAAAGTAGCCAACAATTCGACCTACTTCGTAGATCTTCTTCAGGGCTATATGCTAAATACAGACAATGGAGAATTAAAAAGTAGTACAAAATTAGTACAGGCAATTGAAAATAAATAATTGTAAAGCAAGGTAAATATAAAGGTTAAAATGTATGACGTATAGTATTAACAACACAGTGCCAGGAAGGTAGTAAAATATATAATAAAGAATAAAATAATAATAAAACAGAAAGTGTTGAAATATTTTTAAACACTTTCTGTTTTATTATTATTATTTTATTCTTTATTATGTATTTTACTACCTTCCTGGCACTTCGTTGTTAATACTAAAGAGTCATACTTTTCATTCACTATGCAGTCATAATTCATTGACCTCTACCCGGAGCACTTTCTTCCACATAAAGTTTATTTTGTTAGGCCTTACTACAATTAAAATATCTATAGGGATTCCAACTTTTAATAATGTTCAATGTTAGTTGAGAAAATTAATAAAATTCCAGTTTTGGTATTCAGTTTGTTTCGAAATTATTTAATGATCGATGTACAGAGAGATAGAGAGAAATAAATCTGGATATGTATTCACGTTATAACATCAAACAATTTTAACATATTTTTTATCTTTTTAAATATTGTTTATAGTTCAGTAAATTTATTAATTAAAAGTTTCGCCTCCTGATTTAGTGGTCTTTAAGCTCAGTGGATGCAAACTAAATTTATCATTTTAAATGAAACAACTATTGATTTTGATATGTATTAAAAAAAATCACAAAACAATTAATTTCATTAAAAAATTAATTGATAATATTATTTACTTATATTGCAACATTTATAATTATAGTCTGAAGAGTGTTTACTATTTTTTTACAAATTCTTAAACATCATATACTCAGACTTAATTCAGTATTACTATATTACTATAGTAGTTAGGAGATCATGCAAAAAATCACGTACCTACTAACAATTCAATTTTTCTTCTATATTACAGAGTGGTATCATTGCAATGATACATTATCCTCTTCTTCCCATAGTCATTTCGTCAGCTGCCGATAATATATTATTTACAATAATTGTTATATCTAGTAAGACAATTAAAAAAAACAATAAAACGAAACCAGTAATTTTTGGCAGTAATTAACATAAGATTGAAGCTTTATAATCAGTTGCAATGTATATCTAAAAAATAACTTTTTAAAACATAATAACACTGATATTTACAAAATAATATCAAATACAATCTTAGTGGAAATATTATTGTTATAATTAACAAAACTATCAACGGATTGAGATATCTATTGTTTATTACATATTTACATCATTGGTATGAAGATCCTGTAAAAGTTTATTGACGAACTACAGGAAGAAGAGCTGGTCCTGTTATGTATAAGTCTCTTGGTATGGTTGTTCTGGCAGTTCAATCGAATGTTCCTGCGGCCAATAGAGTTTGGCTGCGGGCTCGACCCCCGTGTGGGAGGAGCCCGATAGTGGTCACTAGGTGTCCCCTTCGTAGCTTAATGAGGACTTTTTCATTTCGATCATAGGAAGAATGCTAGTCTCCTAAAAATAATAAAATAAAATATTGAGTCATTACTTAGAATCAGTGATACATTTGCGTTGTAACAGCTAAGCTATCTATTTCACAAATAACTTTTTATCGACTTTGATGCAATATGAAGAACACCATTACAAAATCCTATTTCAATCAAGAAATAAATGCCATCAATAAAAAGTTTTTATGTAAGAGAGGAATCGTGGAAGTGAATTGTGGGCCCTAAAACAATGGGATCGCAGTAAAAGAAAAAGACCCAGGGGAAGGCCGCGAGTGACCTGGAAGAATAACCTCCAAAATATCCTTAAAGAAAAAGGCATTGGATGGGCAGAAGCCAAAAGAGCAGCCCTTGACAGAAATAGATGGCAGTCTTTGTGCAAGAATCTTTACTCTGCAAGGTAGAAGTGATTATAGAATAACAATAAGATGAAGATATTTGAATAAACAGTATGGATGATGAAATTGAAGTTTGGATGATAGAAATTATAGCAATGATAGTAATAACTATCTTTTCTGCGAAAAAACGATTGAGAACGGCAAGGAAAGAACCTTTGAAAAAGGAAACCTGACGTTTCTTCAGTATTTTTAGTCCATTGATGGCTGTATCAAACAATAATAAACAAATAAATTAAACTTAATTAGGATAATCCATATACTTTTTATTTATGTTTCTAACATTTCACTGTCAATATTATGATAGTAATACTCACCCCATTGATGTGTTGTATCTCAAGTGATGAAGGTACATACGTAGTACCTGGCGAACACCTGGTACAGCTCCTTTTAAGTGCAGGCCTTTGCCTCGAACCATGGCATCTGATTGCAAACCTCAATTCCTCTGCCATCTCGGAGCAAAGTGATTGCTGAAATGTGAACAATTACTATTATTATGGTAGTTCTCAAACTTAATTATGTGAGATGTGATTGTTCAAGTTAGAAAAAAAAGTTTATGAGATTTACATCTTATTTCGATTAAGTTTCTATACAGAGGAAACCCTTCCATAGCGGGAGGCGTTTAAATGCAGTGAATTACCTTATCCATGGAAAGCTTATGGATATTTTTTCATTTTTTTATTTTTTATTTTTTATTTTTTTTATTTTTATTATGGCATTGGATTCTTTCATTCATCCATACAGCCAGCTATGTATATTTTTCCATTTGCTAAATTTATGAAAACTATGATATGCCAAATTCCACTATATATATAATCTAAGGGCTTAATTAGGCTTGAAGTTGAGTTATTTTCTCTAATATATTATTCTCATATTTAATATATTTTTAACAAGTATTAAAAAATTGTTTATTTTATTACAATTATTGTAAACATACCCTGTCTGTTTGAGCATTTTTCTTTGAATTCCAACAGAATTCCAAAATTGCCACAAGAATAGCCAAGGCCAAACCACAAAGTAAAACAACAAATACACCCCCTGAAAATAAAACAAATATGTGTTTATCTTTTTTTTTTTTACCACATTAAATCATGCAAGTTTTGTTGCAGCTATTTATTTTTATAAATACCTATGTTTTCAACTCCTAATGCGTTGGCTTTGGATTCTTTATTTTTATCCTCCCTGTTACAAACATCACCAGTATTCTTCCACCATTTGTCGTAGAGGATTTGTATGTTACCCTTTTCTTGAAGTTCTAAAATAGCTAAAGAGATCTTGTCTCTCCAAGGTGAGCCTGCATAAAATAAATATTACAACTTTTTTTTTAATAATAAACAAAGTGAAAGAAAAAGAACCAATTAAAAGAAAACTAAGCAATAATTTGAAAAGATAATGTAATGTTCACTGTACTCATTTGATAATTTAATATTTGATCATCATGATCTTAATATCCCATATGTTACTGATTTGGCCCAAACTAGATACCTAACCTTCCATGACAAGCTCCATACACACTTGAATCCGCTAGTCTTTCAACTTGCTTCCCATACTATTCCTGATAACCCTCCGAGGCGTCTCAAAAGAAGATGGCCTCGAGACCATCTACTATAGAACTTTATTGGAGTGCTACCGATGGGTAGTTTCTCCACCCATGTCATATTGTACATATTAGCAGATTTACTTATTGTAATATTATTATAGTTGTAAATATCAATAAATTAAATTAAAAAAAAAAATTTGATAACTTGAAGTTCCATGGTAGAGCACTCAGTTTTTATACTCAGGATCCCGGGTTCGAATCTGGCTGTGACAGATAAATGTTTTAATGACAGATAAATCTGTTAACTGCCATATATGTAGCCTGTGGAATTTTCAGACCTTCTGAAGTTCACCCAGCCTCTATAAATTGGGTACCCTTAACTCTGGGAAACAAATTTTTTTAGTCAATTATAGGTAGCACTTTGTAGAGACTGGGTGAGCGCCAGAAGGGCCCCCAGTTACCTCAGTGTCAATTCACGGCTCTTAACAGAACATTCATCTTTCCAACACTTCTTAGGGGGCCATATCCCTTTTTCTTGGAAGAATGATTTCGCTTTGATATCTCTTTTTAGATGATCACACATTAGTTCATATTTTATAAATTTATATAATGATAATTGTTGAAATTATTTCGATGAAATAATAAATATCCTTTTTGTTAAACTTTTAGTTTTATTTATACCGAACACATTTATTGTTACAACCCAAAATCAGAAACTGCCATTGATATTTTTTCAACACTTCAACAGGTGGCGCTATATGTATCATTTACATATTTATTTATAAGATTTACCTAATTACAACAATAATTAGAAAATATGGCAAACAGAAAACATACACTAACAGTAACAAACCGCTATATCATCTCCTCCTTATCAGTGATGACGCCCATATAAGAGGAATGTGCCCACTTAAGCATTGAGGAGGATCCTCAAGACTTACAATAGACAAAAACTTAGTTGAACCCCGGGTACTTTATTTTAGGGTTTACTTCACCGGGACTTACCTTTGGGCGTAGCTATCCCGTATCCCTTGGAATCCAAGAGACCGCCAATCTGGGTGAGGTTACAGTCCCTTTGGACCGCGTAGTCGAGCATGGTCGATTCCATGAGGAAGGCGTAGTTACCATCGAGGACCCTCTTGATCCCTTCTTCGTAAGAAGGCACGAACACTGAGGGTTTCTTACTCTCCATGTACCTCCACATCTTCTGGTAGATTCCAATCTTCGAGTCCTAAACAGAGACAATTAAAAAAAAAAAAATTTAATAATCAATTTTAAAGAGATTTTAATAATATTTTATAATTATCACTATGGTTCTTTTGGTTGAAGATGAGGGAACTATAAAACCAAATACATTAAGGCGGATGTATTTACATTAACACGATTGTGCAGGTAAGGAAATATGGATGGAAGTAAATTCGGATAACACTAGGTATATGGTTTGTAGCAGAAAAGTTTGTAGGAGGAATAAGTTTGAACATGCCTAGAAGTTTAAGTACTAAGGTTCTATGATAATGCAATTGGGAAAAAACACAATGTAAAGCCTTATGTTTCAAAAATACACCCACTTACCAGTCGACGTTTCGCCTATTCAGGCATTATCAAGACACCAAAAACAAAAAGGGGGTTATGTGAATCACATCTCGAAGAAAAAGGTGCAATACATCCCAACGATCAACAGCCCAAACAGGCTCCAAACATGAGACAGCACCCTACCACCAAGACGTTCAACATACAACTAATGTTCTATGGTAAATTAAAAAAAAAAGAAATTCAAGAGGAAATATAGGCGCAATTAAAGGCAGAAACTGCTTGTTATTATTCGGTCTCTACATTACTAAGCCCATGTCTTTTGTCCAAAAATCTAAAAATAAGAATTTAGAAACTAACAATATAAAACCTACTTCCAACTCTTCTTTACGCATGTGAAACGTGGACGCAATATGGTGTTGCATAGGACCATAAGGATGAGACCACTGGAGAACTCAGGCGATTACACGATGGGGATTGTGGAGTACGCACTCTGTTCATTTAATTTAAGCCATTGAGTTAAGAGAGTGATCTAACATATGTTTGTCCACTTAGAAATTTAGGAAACTGCACAAAGCGGAATTGCAGAGTTCCTGGTTAATATAATTGGGGTTATAGCGTCTCAAAGGTTGAGATGGGCTTGTAAAATTATTGAGCTTAGTTCTGAAGGAATTCTTAAAATGTTTAAAAGCGCAGTGATGACTTACGTCCGAGTAGTAACTGCGGCGTATGTGGATTGCGTTAAGCACGGCGTTTCTAATTTTTAAAACACTTGGGTTTGGGTGGTGGTAAGTGGAGGGAATTTTGTAAGCAGAGATTGGTAGTATCGGCATCGAGCTTTCGGGTTTGCTAAGCCTTTTTATTATTATTATAATTATTATTAGTAAAGTATAAATATTAAGTTTGCTATTTTCACTTTTTTTCTCACTCTCACAGTACTTATTATTATTAGTGGTAAAACTCCCAAATTGGAAGACACTAAGTAAAGATGGTTCACGTTTGGGACTTTTTGTTCTTCTTGTTTGCCCACCAGATATTCATTCTTTGCGAGAATTCAGCTTTTCTTTCTTCGCTCCGTTTTGTTTCAGTTCTCAGCGTTTTTGTCTCTCATTTTCCTCATTAAGCTTTTTTTTTTTTAATTTATTTATTGATATTTACAACTGTATTACAATAATTCAACAAGTAAATAGGATACTTGATACATAATGACATGAGAATGACAAGTAGAGAAACTACCCACTGGTAGTGCTGAAATCAAAGTTCAACTAAGAAGGTCACGTGGCCATCTTCTTTTCAGACGCCTTGGAGGATTATCGGGAATTGAAGAGGAAGCTAGGTTTGAAACTAGAGGGTTTGAGTGGGAATGAAGTTTGTTATGAAAGGATAGATACGGGGTTCGGGCCAAATCAGCAACAAAAGGGACATTAAGGTCGTTATGGATGATTTTATTCTTAACAAAATAAGGAGCTTTGAGGATTTTATGAAGGATTTTGGATTGTAAGGATTGTATACGAGGGGAATTCGATGGCTTAGTGGAGCCCCAAAGCTCTACTCCGTAAGCCCAAATAGGTCGTATGATGGTCATGTAGATGAGTCTTTTGTAGTTAATTGGGAGCTTAGAGCGTTTGTCTAGTAAGTGTTGAAGTAGCCTGAAATGTCGAGCGGTTTCTTGTCCTCATTAAGCTTAAAACTGTTTCTTGTTTTCATATCTTCATCAGCAATTTTGGCTAGTTCCAAGTCTCTCTTAATATTTCATCCATTCCCCGCTATTAACAAGGGGAGCTATGTATTTTGCTATTCTCTTTGTAAGTCTGTGATCGGGAAGCCTCATTATTTGGCCATTGAATTTAAGACGTCTTTTATTCATATCTATCTTTATGTTTGAATATTCTTCAATTTTAGATATTTTCTGTAATCTATACTCTTCCTCGGTCCATCTTGGTCGCGTAATTTTCCTAATTATTTTCATTTCCTCTTCCTTTACATTTTCCCTATCTGTTTTTCTGTCAAGTGCCAAGGTTTTTCTGGCATATAACACTGTTGGTTTAATTACCGTGTTATAAAGTTTAATTTTTGTATTTAGAGATAAGTACTTCTTATTGTAAACGTTGTACTTATTATGGTAATTCTTTTCCGTAACGATTCCGAAATAGGCCGCAAAGGATGACAAGAATGAGACATTAAGTGGGTAAGTATAAATGTTAAGCGGTTGGGACAGATAAAGGACTCTCAAGTCCCACTCAAGCCTCATTAAAAACTTTGTTACGTAAATCAAGTCGAGGCTCTAACTACAGCTATGACGTCCTCAACTCAGGACTTAGCCTCTGTTCTCTCTTCCTCTGTACCAGTGCAAATTACCCAATTGAATTATATTAATCTTAAATAAGCGAGGTTTATTTCAATTTGAGAATTCATAAAAAAAGATAATAATGAAGTACGTTGCTTAATTACTCGAATACTTACGAAATGAATATGAATGCCTCGGTTTCTAATAAATTATGCAGAAGGTTTTAATTAATTTCCCTGGGGCTTTGAAGCTGTTAAGTGCACCGTTATTAACGAAACTTTCTTTAGAACCTCATAGGAGTAAAAAAAAACTTTAAATATTTATTTATAGCATATTAATTAATAGAATTTATTTTTGGAGTTTACTCCTTAAGAAACAATTTTCATATTTACCCCGCGGTATGAACATTTTAAGAGTAGTAAAATCGAATTTAGCTAAAAGTGGTGCGTTACGTTCCTTTCTCGATAATATTGTATTATTTGTTTTACATAATAGATAAAAATTAAAAGTTTAATTTTGTTGTTTGTTCATTTAACGTCACTTTATGCTGCTATGGCTAATCGGACGATGCTGCAGTGGGAGATATAAATTTATCCTGCACAAGCCGAGAAAAAAAATAGGCTTTAAATTGTTTATCTTGGTAATGAATTAACTCCTAAAAAGTTAATGAGCGCTCAGCATAGAATAGTTAATAGAAGCATAGACCGAGGCGTAGATTGTGTTTTGTTTACCACTTCTGGATTTGAACTCGGGACCTTCCGCTCAACAACTGATCGATCTATAAACTGAATTACTAATGATTAAATCGACTTAAAGTATAAATATTGTATTTTAGGAGATTGCTTAGCGTGAAATTGCAAAACATATACTCGGTTAATACATAGCTAGCGCCGTGATGAGATGGGTCTGAAAGGATATTGGCATTAGTAACAAACGAATTCCTAAAAATTAGTAAGTGTTGAGGAAATTGTTAAACATCCGAGGAGGGAGGATTACGTTAAGAGTGATGTAATTAATTGGGGATTGGATGGTGGTTCGTGAACTCAAGAGATTTTATTAGAAGAGATTGGTAGTATCGGAATCCAGCCTTAGGGTTTATCAATCTTATTTTTATAGATAAAATTAACTTAAAATCTGCAAGACCACCTTTAAAACAATCCTCCCACCTACGCCTCGGTCTATGTTCTCTTTCCTTCGGCTCAGGGCTTATTAACTTCGTAGGAGTTAATTCCTTACTAAGCCCAACAACTTTGCTAGCTCATCTGAACCTTCGCGATGTCAACCAAAGCACTTAGATTGTATCAATAGGATGCCTACTCTGTACATTAGGATGCGTTTCACGTTGTATGACCTCCAGAATCATCCAATGGACCGATAATTTTTATTTGGACTGATTATTTCAAGTAATGTATTATTTTCGAAAACCTAAAGTCCAAATCCCCTTTAATTCCATTAAAGGGAGTGGAACAATTAATTCCATACGAAGCGGAGTGGGTCAGTGGTAGAGCACTGAGTTGCCATGCCGAAAATCCTGGTTCAAATCTCGCTACTGGCAAGATTTTTTTTTAGTCTGTTAGTAGCAGGAGATGGATCATATGGGGTCTAGGACCCTTCTTTGGCTGACCCAGCCTCTATAAAGTGGGAAAAATCTATCAAAACAAAGACGACAAATCTGGTGGTTGAGCGTGATCTAGGACAAATTACCTCCCTGCTCAACCGTTGCCCATGAAACAGTACCGTCTCCACTTGGTACTATATTCAGTACCGTTTACGGGATGTAGTGGTACAGTTTTTTTTTAAGTACAAAAGTTAATATTTAATATACTGTTAAAGTAAAAAAAAAATGAGAATTTTTTTATATACTGGAATTTACAAATTTTTAAATTTAATCTTCCTAAATTTTCCTTTTCTGGTTCTATGAAATCAAACCTGCGAGCTCTCTAGGCTAGTTTTCCTTATTCCATTTTCTACAACAAACCGTGGTAATGTAGGTCTCAGCTAATCTTTTCTTTCCATCATAGAAGTCTTTTGGCGTAATTCTCTACCTCTTGGAAAGCTCTCCTAAAAAGTCAAACCCTCGTTGAAAATAATGTGAACGCAAAAAAGGAAAACGCGCCATTAAACCGAACTAACGACCCATTAATTTTAAAAAAAAACAATTTGTTAATGTTTATTGTATTTTTATAACTTTATTCGTAACTTTTAGGAGAATAACGATAATAAAATATGATGTAAAATAATAATAATGATATTTTAGGTTACGAAAAAGCTAGTATCCTGCTGATTTCACAACGTCGATTTATCTGCCACAGCCTGGCTCAAATTCAGTAATCCAGCACACTACGTTAATACTGTCCCCTGACTGTATTAACAATTTGTAGTATATCTGTTTAAATTTTTAACATTTAATTTAATTGAATAAAGCTTAACTTGAGCCAAGAACTTAAGGTGTTCTTTCTTAGCTCAAACTATTTAATTATTTCAGACTTTTACTAACAAAAGTTAAGGATAAACCTCCTCAGTTACTAAAGGTATAAGGAAAGGTGATGCCGTGCACTTTTATTTATAAAACTAGAACGTTTTACAAATAATAATCATTATTATGGTAATAATAAATTAAAAATGAATTAGTCTGGGGTAGGGATGAGTAGATACTGGATTTTCCTGTATCAGATACAAGTGATATTGATACTTTTCTGTATCTGATACTTTTACTTGATACCTTTGTATCAATTGATACTTTTACTAGTCATGGGTAGATACTGGATCTTCCTGTATCTGAATACAAGTGATACTGATACTTTTACTTGGTACTTTTGTAGTTGAATACAGATATCCCGACTCTTACTCTTCTAATACGCTACAGAGAAAAGGAAAAAGACTTATTCGCCGAAGTAAAACTTATTTATTACTCGTGTCGACGGTTCGGCATACGTTGCAGGCCATCTTCAGAGCTAATAAAGAAAAACAAAAATACTCGTAACTATAAGAAAACATTGCAGTACCAAGAACTTTACTTTTCTATAACTATATATGTTGTTATTATATTCGTTCTTGTTACTGCAATGTTTTTTTTATAGTTATTTTTGTTTTTGTTTCTTAGCCCTGAAGATGGACTGCAAGGTAGGCCGAAACGTCGGCACTAGTAATAAATAAGTTTTGCTTATTTGGTGTTATTATTGACTCCACCCTCAGAGTAATTGTATCCTTCATTAAAAAAGTAACGGGTAACATATCTGTGGCACCTGTGCATAGTGGGCTTAGTCAAATTTTGTGAATGTCAAGCTATCTACTTAGAATCATAATTTTTTTCTCTTTCCTTGTGTCTAACACGCTAAGTCCGTCCATTGCAATGAAGGATATTCCTTTGTGAATCGTGGGCTGATACTCCAATCTTGAACTTAAAATAAGTTCAGAAAAATTACGATTCTAATTAGATAGCTGGAAATTCACAAACTTCGACTTAGCCCACTATGCACAGGTGTCACAGATATGTCCCTTTAGTTAAACCCAAAAAATTAAAATAAACATGTACGCTTAATTGGCCTCCTGATTTTTACTGTCTTTCTTCATTAAAACTATTTTCCGCGCTTTTATTTGCTTCACACGTTTGTAATGGAATCTTGAACTCGATTTTCGGCCTTTTAAAACATCGAGTTGAATTGAAACTTGAATGCACACTTTTTAAGGGCCTATAACATTACAATGATTTTATAAGTTTGTCTTCAGTATCAGCGATTTTTTATATGCGAGAATATCACGTCCCAAGTACTAAGGCATGTAATGAAGCATATATGGCTTAATATTTGAGACAAGCGTATGACAAGTACTACTACTGGCATAATGAACTGGGGGGTTTCGTATATTTTGTTAAAAAATAATTTAGAGTTTGCGGTTTTGTAGCGAGCCGACCTTAAAAGTAGAAAATTAAAAAAAAACCTCTACCACTACAAGCCTTGAGCGGGTCTGGGGCTCAGTACATGGTAAAGATTGTACTGTTTCATGGACAACGGTTCTGTAGAGAGGTGATTTGTCCAAGATCACGCTCAACCGCCAGATTCTCCCCCCCCCCTTATTTTGGGTACTCTATTTTTATAATATTTTATAGAGGCTGGATAAGCCCCAGGAGGGTCCTAGATCCTATATGATCCATCTCCCGCCGCAAATAGACTAAATAAAAGTCTTGCCTGCAGCGGGATTTGAACCAGGATTTCCGGCATGGCAACTCAGTGCTCTACCACTGAGCCACTCCGCGCCGTATGGAATTGATTATTCCACTCACTTTAATGGAATTAAATGGGAATTGGACTTTAGGTTTTCGAAAATAATGCATTACTTGAAATAATCAGTCCAAATAAAATTTATCAGTCCATTGGATAATTCTGGAGGTCATACAACGTAAAACGCATCCTACTGTACAGAATACGCATCCTATTGATATAATCGAAATACTTTGGTTGACATGGCGAAGGTTCAGATGGGCTAGCAAAGTTCTTCCTTAGGCTTAGTAAGGAATTAACTCCTACGAATTTAATAAGCCCTGAGCCGAAGGAAAGGGAACATTGACCGAGGCGTAGGTGGGAGGATTGTTTTAAAGGTGGTCTTGCAGATTTTTTTTTAAATTTAATTTATTGATATTTACAACTGTAATAATATTACAATAAGTAAATCTGCTATATGTACAATACGACTTGAAAAGCACTTGTGGAGAAACTACCCATCGGTAGCACTCCAAAAAGTTCTATAGTAGATGGTCTCGAGGCCATCTTCTTTTCAGACGCCTCGGGGGGTTATCAGGAATAGTATGGGAAGCAAGTTGAGAGACTAGCGGATTCAAGTGTGTATGGAGCTTGTCATGGAAGGATAGGTGTCTAGTTTGGACCAAATCAGTAACATATGGGATATTAAGATCATGATGGATGAGTTTGTTTGTGACATAATAAGGAGCATTGAGGATTTTACGAAGAATTTTGGATTGCAAGGATTGGATACGAGATGAATTGGATGGTTTAGTAGAGCCCCAAAGCTCAACTCCGTATGTCCAAATAGGCCTGATAACTGTCATGTAAATGAGTCTTTTGTAATTTATTGGGAGCTTAGAGCGTTTGTCCAGTAAATGTTGAAGTAGGCGAAAACGACGAGCGATTTCTTGTCTTTTCAGTCTTGTATGAGGATTCCAAGTGAGACGTTTGTCCAGATGGAGTCCTAGGTAACGTACCTGTTCGACAGAGTTCAGAGGAATATTATTAAAGGATACAGTAGGGCAGGAATTTGTAGGTTTACGACGAAGGGTGAAGGTAATTTGATGGGATTTGTTAGGATTAATTTTAATTCTCCAATTTTGACACCATTCTTGAAGGTTTGAGATATGGGATTGAAGAGTTTGGGATGCAACAAATGGATCATTATTTACTGATAACACACATGTGTCATCAGCGTACGTAGTGAGGACAGTGCTTGGATGGGTTGGGATGTCAGCTGTATATATCGTGTATAGGATGGGACCCATGATACTACCTTGAGGAACTCCGGCAGACTGGGTAAAGAGGGAAGAGTAGGTAAAATTATGGTTTACTTTAAAGGCTCTATTACTGAGGTAGGAACTGATAATAAGGAAGTAAGTAGAAGGTAAGAATTTACGGAGTTTGTACAACAGTCCCGGATGCCAGACTCGATCAAAAGCCTGCTCTACATCGAGAAAAGCTCCCGCGCAGTACATTCCGCGCTCTAATGCGGATGAGACAACGTCCACCACACGATGGCATTGCTGGATAGTGGAGTGTGATGTTCGGAAACCAAATTGGTGATCTGGGATTATTTGATTGGATTTTATGATAGGATGAAGACCTTGAAGATTTTAAGTTATTTTTACCTATAAAAATAAGATTTTCTTCCACTGAGAAAATGAATATTCGCTTAAAAACGCGACATCAGAACACGCGTTTTGCCCACCCGAAATAAGAACAGAGTGATGAAGACAATATATATAATTCATTTTATCTTAAAAAAGCTTTGGGTGGTTTATGTTAATTTTGGTAAATGTTTAATTAAATGATTTCGGTAAAAGTAGAGTTATTAAGAAAATATCTTAAAAAGCACCCCACGACTTTCTTTCTTTTTTTTTTACAATAAATTAAATTATTTTGTTTATCAGTTTTAAAATTTAAAATAAGTATAGAGTTATTTCAAATTTATTGAAAATTATTTTCTCCTTTTTAAACTATAATTTATTTTCAATTTTTTAGTTCGGTTTGCTGCAAAATATAGTTTTTTAAAACTATTATTCTTTTGTAGCCAAATATGCACAAATTCCCAGTCGATCCTGTCAATAGTCATATGCTTGCTCAAAGATTAAGCCATCTATGCATTAATTTATACATGCATGTGTTTTACCCACCTTAGAACTTAGCACACGACAGTAGCTTGTCTTCGGATATTAAAATTGCTGATTCTAAAGATCCTGTTCAGAATAATGAGACAAACCTATTAAATTCTAGTATTGTCACGTGTCCTTGAGAAGTGTGCCAAGTGGCTTTTCTGGGAACATTAGTTTTAAAAAATGGTCGTTTAAGTAAAGCAACTTATTTATTAAATCGGTTTTATTTTCTAAATAGATTAATATGAATGTATTTTCTTAATTTAATTGATTGATTCTTAAGCTATTATATATCTTTTAGTTATTTCCTATTAAAGCATGTTTTTTTTTTAAATTTTTTAAACTATTGTTTATTTTTTAATCATGAATTAATAGATTTGATTAAACATTAATATATATTTTTACTCACATATATAAATATATATATATATATATATATATATATATATATATATATATATATATATATATTATTTATTACAAAAATAAAGTTATATTATATATTCATTGTTCATCTCACTGAAAGAGAAAAGAAGGGTTGGATAAAGGTGAGAATGTGAGGTCAACGTAGTGTCACTTTTGTCCCCTTTTACGACATGCAGTAAATACTACGCCTTCTCTACCCTCTAACCTCCTCTGGAAAAAAAATTTCTACATAAAATATAAAAACAAAAATGAAAAAATATATAATTTACATGTTTTTCTTGTTTTTTCTCTCTCGTAGGATGAAACCAATCTATTTTCTATAGGAGCGTCAACCTATCCTTCATTAAACGAGACTAAATTCCGTACATTTTATCGCTATAAAAAATTTAAATCCTAGGCATTCAATATTAGTTTACTTATTGTAAAGTATTTTATATATTTTAGCTTTTCCCGTTTTAGAGCTTGTTTTTTTTTTTTATTAAATATTTTGTATTAATTATAATATTTAAATTTAAATTTTAAATATCTAATATTTTAAGTATAATTATAATTTTTGTATCAATGTATGTTTTACATATATGTGTAAATATATAGAGGACTAAATAAAATGGGAACCTCAATGTGTTTTTGGAGAAGCTGAAAAAATATATGGGGAGCGGAATGGCTCAGTGGTAGAGCGCTGTGTTGCCGTACCGAAGGTCACGGTGGCAGATATTACTTAATCTGTTAACAGCCGGGAATGGAACCTTTGGACCTGTGACCCTCCTGGGGCTCTTCCAGCCTTCATAAAGTGGGTAATAGGGGAGGAATCTGGTGGTTGAGCATGATCTAGAAAAAAATTACCGTCCTGACAACCGTTGTCCTAGATACAATGCAGTCTCTATCACGTACTGAATCCAAAACTATTCTTTTGCTACCTCTACAGAACTGCAGTGGTACAAGTAAGGATTATGGATTTCGAGTTTGTTGCTCAAATGAAAAAATTAAAATCCGGATGGATAAAAAACTTTAAAAAATTGGAACGTCGAAATACATATTCGAAATATATAGAAATATATTTTTATTGGGAAATTTCGAGGTACGATGTATAAATGTCCAATCCTCTAACTAAAATTATAAAAAGCATTTTTCATTTTAATTTTTATTCAATATACTGGACTGTAATCTTCTCTGTAATTTCTGTCATTTGAAACAAAACCAGCTTTTTAATTTGCATATAAAAGGAGCAGACAATAAAGAGTTCATCATTATCAAAATTACAGTTAATTTGTGCAATATAAAAAATTAATGTAGGAGTTCATTTCAAATTAAAATATAAAAATAAAACAATTTTTTATTTTATACTTTCAGAAATAATTCGAGATTTAAAAATTGAAATTTTTAATAAGCACTAATAAGAAAATATTCAGAGCTTTCCAAAACATTCCTTTTTAATATATATTATTGTAGTGAGGAACTATCCATAGTTGGTGTTTTTTATTGTTTTTATTGATGTGAGATGTACTACATTATTATTATCTTATTTTTCCCGTTCCTGAATTCCTGCGGATTCTTCCTTTTATATATTAATAATAAAATAAATCCGAAGTTATATCTTTTTTAAAGTATCTATACATATTGTAAAACAAAGTCCTCGGCCACGCTCGTTCGCGGTAAACTCAAGAACTATTACACGGATTTTCAGGCAGTTTTCGCCAATAGACAGATTGATCCACAATGAAGGTTTAGGAATATATTTGTCAAGGTTTCGTGTAATTTTTTTGGAAAATACAGATAATCGTTGTACGTTTTAGAAAAAGTATAGCCACTAGGGAGGTTTCATCAGAGACGCTCCCTAATCCCTTCTATTTATCCAAACATATTATAATACAAAGTCCCCTCTTCGTAAATACTTCAGTTACACCTTAAGCTTTTCAGGCACACTATTAGAATATTTTGTTCCATGTATTTTAAATGAGTATCTTAGGGGCTATGGAAAAAAATGAACGCGAGTGAATATAATTCGTACATGAAGAAATATTTTATTTTGTTTTAATGTTTGTAATTCCTACAAAATAAAATACATTAAAATACTTCATGTAGTATAGACATGATGTTAACTTTAAATCTAATCCACATATTTGACGCAACAAATTGATAATATTCCCTACTACTCGGAGCGGGTCACTAGTTGATACATATGATAAAATTGGAAAGAAGAAAGGAACTTGAAGTTATGACATGTTGTGTAGATATACGGTTGTGTGAATAGGTGGTATTCCAAGGATTTCTCACAGAATAATGTCGTTATGTGAAGGATGTATAAAATCTTGCGACTTTATTGAACTATTATTTATTTATTATTATTAAAGTATTTATTATATATTTAACAATATAATATATTTGCTGAAATATTGTATATCTTAATTTGATTAATTTGATTATATTTATGTTTGATGATAATTGTTTCTAAAAACAGTTTTAGCGTTTTTGCAGTACATATAGTTTCCCTTCTAGTGGGATCATTAATTAAAAAAAAATATATGGACTCGAAAAATTAATAAAAATAAAATATAAAGGAGAATAAAAAATGAGAAAAAAATATATAAGAAAAAAAGAGATATTTGATATATTTTTCCCTCTTTTACTCAGAACTGTTAATAACTCTTGGGTGTATTTCTACTTCATTTAATCTTTTTACATGTAAAAAACAAAACCTTTACAGTATTTTTAATCTATCTGTACATTTTTAAACCTTGGTTTTTTTTTCTTAAGTTGTTAGGCTATAATAGTTAAATCTTGCAAATACGATACCCATGGCTTGGTCCAGGCTTATTTAATTTTTTTTGTATCCCTTATTTTTATATTAATATCGGTCCGATTTATTGAAATTGTAATGAATACATATTTATTTTCTGTTGACGCTGAAGAGAAGTGGATTTTTTAATCAATAAAATATTAAATTTAAATAATATTAAACAATAAGAATAAGGCTTAGCAAACCTGAATGTTCGATCCTGATACCACCAATCTCTGCTTACACAGTTAGGATCACATCACATCACATCTTAGGAAGTCCTTCGATACTCAGCCCAACAATTGTACAGGCCCACTTGGATCTTCGTGACGCTATGTCTTGAATAATATTTACCGGGTGCTTGCTTCGCAATTCCGCGTTATGTAATCTCCTAAATTCTCCAGTGGTCACATCCTTTTTCGGACCGAATATTCTATGCAACACCTCAATTTCGAATACATTAACACGCTATACATCCTTCAGAGTTAGCGGCCACGTTTCACATCCGAGAGAAGAGTTGGAAGTATGGGTGATTTTATAAATTCTGATTTTTAAATTTCGGTACAAAAGACGCGAGCTTAGTAATGTCTTATCCGAATTTACTTCCAGCCCTATTTCCTTACATGCATTGATCTAAGTTTCTGTATTAAGTTTTATAGTTCCGTGTCTTCATCCAACTGTACAAAATTGTTCGCAAACCCAAGCACGGTTATATTACTATTCATATTTAAAAAATATATTAATTTGGTTAAAAATAACTATTACAGTTCTTATTGTTCATGATCTTTTGTTTTTTAATTTACTCACAAACGAATTCAATCTCTTTCAATCGTTCCACTTGTTTATACTTTGTTTGATAATAACTATTGATTTATGTATTTTTTTCTATCTATGGATTTGGCCATCTGTGGACCGCAGATAACTCAGGACTAATGGTGTCTCTTTTTCTTCATCTCTCCCCAGTACTTCTTCATTTTCTCTCCAACTGCTCGTCTCTGATAATCTGTCCACACTCTCTTCGGTCGAGGCTTGACTTCTTCATAGGTTGCGTTTTCTATCAGTAGCCTGAAGCGGTTCTTGTCACATATAATTTGTTATGTAACACCTATGTATTTTGCTAGTATCTTCCTTCACTGCTTCTATCCGTCTTACTGTTTCCTTCAGTTTGTCAATGTTATTAAAAATCTTCTTTGCAATCCGTGTTTCTTCCATTCTTTTTAAATGTCCATACAGTTTTAGCCTTCTGTTCCTCATTGTATCTGTGATTTTTTTTATGTTTTTATACAAATCTTAATTTTTCCTTGTAATCCACATATTTTCATTGTTTTTCTGAGGCCCTAGAATTTTTCTTAATATTTTCTCTCTCTTAGTTCGCGTTTCTTCTTCAGTGCTAAGTACTCTGATCCATAAATAAATATATATATTTGAAATTATGTAAAAAAATAATTAATATGATTTCCGTCCTAGTTCTGTGATAGAGGAAAGGTATTGCAGGACATTGCTTGGCCTTTTTATCTTCATTGATATTTCTCTTCCCAAGGCTAGCACCGTTTTTACATTTCCTCCAAATGAATTATTTTTACCCTTTTTCTTCGTTATCAAAGTCGTATATTAAAGTGAGATAAAGTTCCTCTCCCTCCAACAAAATATTATATATTTTAATAAAGTTACCCATAATTCTTCTGCTTTAAAGGAACTAAAATAGGAAAAATTATTCTTCCCCCACACAGTTTATGCATGTATATATTTCATATAGATATCCTAATATTATTTTTACTTTTTAAAATATATAGTAAGAGACTATCCCTAAAAATTGCTAGTCGAAAATTCTTTTGACAAAACATCCAGAAAGATCTAAAACTTAATGAACAGGGACGTGGAAAAAACAGGAAAGTTCACCTGTTTGCTAAAAACTGTGGATCCGAGCTTCAGATCAAAACTACACATTTAAAAATGGATTCTTAGACGTTTAAAATACTTCATTACTTTCTCGTGGACCTATGTACGTAACAGCTACAAACGATTATTTAAAAAATACAAAAAAAAAAACTGGCATAAACCTGAAAATAAGTAAAAACTTTTAACGAATTATTGAAGTTATCTAATGTATATTATTCATTTAATTTCACTGAAGAGTGGGGTAGCAAAGTCTAACTAGTCTCTACAATGTACTGAACCCAGCAAGTAACCTTCATGGTTTGTGATGGTACAGGTTTTCATTTCAGGAATATGAACTTTTAATAGCATAAATTATAAATACACACACAAATATATATATTATTTATTTATTACGCATTTCTTTAATTGGAATTGACCCAGATGGATCTCGGAATGCTCTCTAACGTCGTTTTTTTTCCAATCGTCCTTCATCTTTTCTCCGCTCATTCTTTTTCTCTCGTCCGTCCATTTCGTTCCTGGTCTCTTGTTCCTTCCCTGATATTCACTATCTACTTATCTACCTTATCTCCAAATATTTTTTTTAAGGAACATCACTTTGTCCTATTTTCACTTTTTCTAAATCTGTTTTTACATGGCTGACACA
This sequence comes from Arma custos, assembly GCA_037127475.1. Classification (NCBI taxonomy): domain Eukaryota; kingdom Metazoa; phylum Arthropoda; class Insecta; order Hemiptera; family Pentatomidae; genus Arma; species Arma custos. Next base: position 49,054,359 of record CM073765.1, read on the forward strand.
TGGAGTAAATCTTGTTTGGGGAAGTCTATTGATATGTCTATAAAATTTTAATGGTTGTTTTATTATGCCTGCTGCCAGGTTTGAGATATTCGGTAATCTTCTTCTGTTGATTTTGGACTTATATATTTCTTATACCTGGCAGCAGGCATCAGAAAATGACAAAATTGTATAGATTATTAACCTTTTTTTTTTTTTTTGAAGAGATAAGATTATTTCTTGGCTGGGATTCGAACCCGGGTCGCCCGCGATCTAGCGTGGTGCTCTAACCACTGAGCTACTAAGGCTCGCATCCAAGCCAGACAAATCCCTTCTCTTCACTGATCGTATATCCCAGTGTTTTTTTTTTTTTTTTTTTTTTGCAATTTTTGCGAGGCATACGCGGGGAAGAATGTTCATTGGACATTACATTAGAGCACCGCGCTAGAGACGCGGGCAAACCGGGTTTGTATCTCGGCCAAGACATGAACTTTCTCTTAAAAAAACAACAAAAAAATATATGTATTTAAAAATATTTAAATAATCAAAAAAGAACCATAAATAAAAAGTAAATTATAAATATAAAATTGACGAAAGTCAACGAGATCCCGATTAAAGTAATGTCCAATAAACATTCTTCCCCGTGTATATCTGGCAAAAATTGCGAGAACACTGGGATATAGGATCACTGAAGAGAATGGATTTGTCAGACTGGAATGTGTGCCTTGGTAGCTCAGTGGTTAGAGCACCGCGCTAGAGACGTGGGTGACCCGGGTTCGAATCCCGGCCAAGACGTAATCTTTTCTCTTAATATATATATATATATATATATATATATATATATATATATATATATATATATATATATATATATATAAATATTTAAATAATCAAAAAAAAGAACCATAAATAAAAAAAATATATATATAAGGTTAATTTATATATTTCTATAATAGGGAAATGTATTATTTTCTACAATTGGAAGATGCTGATACTTTACAAGATGATGTGTATGACGCGCAAAATGATGAAAACATGAACCTGCGTGATTCGTCAGGCAACTGTACGGTTCATCTTCTCGTAGTCACTTCTCACCACACTGATCTCACCACTCAATATTGTGGGTAAAGGGCGAATTTTATTTTATTTTTTAAATTTAATAATGATTCTGTAAATTTCTATGTATGTGTATGTAGAAATTGTTTGTGGTGGGAATTAAGTTCAACATATTAATAAGTATAATTTAATATACATTGTGTAATGATATTTCGGCATTACACAGATACTTATCATAAAAAATTTAATAATGAAAACAATAAAATAACTATTTGATACTGCGCTGTTATTATTTGGTTTTAGTCCTAATGATGGCCTAAACATTAGTCCGAAACGTAACATAATCAGTTAACGATTCGCCATTTCAGAGGCCACGAAGACTGAAATATAGAAAATCTACTTCAAGAGTAGATGGTGTAGTACGAACTTGGAATAATAATCATAATAATAATTTATTTATGTTTTCTGGTGCCATAATATTTTGTGGGAACAATTCTATAAGGACAGATTATCGCATAATCCAAACACATTCTATAATTTATTTCCCTAAAAAATTAATTATTTTATAAGTTTGTATTTTAATTTAATGGCAAATAACAAAAAAAAATTTGATGGAAAAGTCATGTCAATATTAGTTTCTTAACTCGAGATAGAAAATAAACTAATTTAATTGCTTTTTTTTTTTTTTGCTACCACGACCCCCCCCATTTGGAAGATGAATGTATACATGTTTAATATTTTTCGAAGTAGAATCACGATGAAAAAAAAATGTCGAAGTTCAGTAACCCTTTGACTGCCCCAATTTTTCCAAATGATTTTATCTTTATTTTCTTTTTCTGTTGATGACTTAATTTGACACAGGCTGATCAATTAATTCCTGATATTTGATCCCGGAGTGTCCTTAATTCAAATCCAAAGAACCAAGGAATTTTACTCCCATTGAAAAACTTAAGTACAACAGATGCTTTTATTGTAACTTACCCTGAAGAAAGTCATGGTTGAACCTCCGTCCAGGGTTCCGTAGGCGATGTCCGTTTGCTCGGACAGATCTGCCGCGCTCTCGATGGGCGTGATCATCCTCTCCACCGTGAGGAAGGCTGCCAGGTTGGCCGTGTAAGAGGATATGATGATGAGGGTGAAGAACCACCAGATTCCACCCACGATTCTGGTGGAGGTAGCCTTAATGCAAAAACTGATATTAGCTACAATCGATGGCAACAGAAGAAAATGTAACATCGTAACAAACTTAATCCTCAGGAAACTAATAGAAACTGAGTAATAAAAAACATTATATTTATTACGTACTATTGGAACAAGGGGCGATTTTTTCCCAGACGCCCCTAAAACTAAGCATCTAACCTACTACTAACTATAATTATAATCAGATCTCCAGTGAGATAATTTAATAGATTGTAAGTAAACCTGTGTACCAAAATGAATAAAAAAAAAATTGTTCGTCTTAAAAAAATAAGTAGTTTCTGAAAAGTAGCCAAAAAAAAATTGTCTAGATAAAGCAGTACATGTGCTATTGTAGTTTTAAATACTTATTTCTTACTTAAACGGCAATAAGCTGCTCGCTGTTTAAGTCTACTTCAAGACATACTGGACAAACGCTCTAAGCTTCATATGAATTACAAACGACACATATACTATAATAAGGACTATTACAAGGCCCATTTTGACTTACAGAGTGTTTTGGGGCTCCACTAAGCCGTCGAATTCTTTCTTTTTCAATCCTTACAATCCTACTAATATTATAAATGCGAAAGTTTGTATGTATGTTTATTACTCTTTCACGAAAAAATTTCTGAACGGATTTGGATGAAAGTTTACAGTAATATAGGTAATACATCAGAATAACACACAGGCTCTAATTTATAATGATTTTGTGTAATTTGGTCATAATCTAACGATAAATATCATTAAAGAGTACTTGGATATAACCCATTACCAATATTACCTCCAACATATGGTCAGTAAGTAATCGCGGTTATTTTAATTTAATTGTTAGCATCGAAACAAATCAAGTAAAATATATTTTACAGGAATACATTGCAGTAGGGTTAGGACCGCTAAAACTAAAAACATATCGATAAATTACATACATATGTACATTATTCTAAACCCTTTAGTTTTAAATTCTCGCTGCTGCCTACGACAAGTGTAACCGTTATACTAAGTAATCCTTTTCTATAACATTACATGATAATCCTTTACTGACACGAACAACTGTAAACTTCTGTCCGTCCAGTTTGTTAATCATTGTCAATGTAGGTTTCTCGGCTGTGCTAATCCGTTTGTGATGAAATTTGATATAGATAAACTAAAGCCTGGGGAACAATATAGGCTACTTTTCATGAACACACCACACAGGCGAAGTTTATATGAAACTGTAACCTGATTGACTAACACACCCAGCGGTCAACGCGCAGCAGAAACCTCTGAACTTAGCATCTTGAAATTCGCAGATTGGTTCTTTGTATAGCTTAAATGAGCACTAAGAAAGGAATTTTGTTAATTCCACTCCCAAGGGTTTCCCCCTTAATAAGTTAGACATCTGTAGACGAGGTAGACGAGTAACTTATAGTTTAAAAAAAATTAAATTATTTATTTAAAATGATCTTTCACGAAACTTTATGAGGCAGACCAAATTCCACGTGAGCGAAGCCAAGGGCAAAAGTTCGTACAAAATAAGGTAAAGTTGCTTCGTAAAATCTTCAATTCTTTGTTTTACCAAGTCGTCCTTAATCTCACATTTGTTGTTCATTTAGACCGAATCCGACATCAATCATTTCATGAAAAACTTTATTCCCGCTCAAACTCTCTAGTTTAAAACCATGCAACCTCTTCAATTCGTGATAATTTTCCGAGGTGTCTGAATAGAAGATGGCCTCGTAACCTTCTAAGTTGAATTTGTTATTTGAGTACAACCAATGGGTAGTTTCTCTACTTGTCTTTTTCGACGCCATTATGAATCATTCCTGCCATTTACTTGTTGTATTGTTATAATATAGTTGTGAATTTCAATGAATAAATTATTATTATTATTTAATTTGCATTTGCACCTGCGCAATTGCGCATCCAGCAAATTTGATTGAAGTATCTTTCTCTTCGCTCTCTACCTGATCATCCAGTTATATTGGAAAAAAAATATACAATTGTTGAGTAGGTCTGGCCAATGTCTTTTTAACCTTTTTTTATCAAGTCCAAGTAACAGAGAGTAGGAAAACGGAAGAACGAGAGGGTTTGGGTGATATTGTGTCGATGTTATGTATTTGTTATGAATATATGATTTTATAGTGGGAATGTTCATGTCGTTGTGTATAGTGTGATTCGAAACATACCATGGTGCGTTAATAATTTTTCTTAGAATTTTGGACTGTGTGGTTTGTATCTTGTGTATGTGAACTTTTTTTGCTGAACCCCAAAGTTCTGCTCCGTATGTCCAAACAGGTTTTAGTATACTATTATAGATAAGTCGTTTGTTCCTCAAGTCAAGTGACGATCTGTAGTCCAGAAGATGTGATAGTCGTTTGTACCGTCTAGTCAGTTCTTGTCTTTTTAATTTTGTATGTACGTTCCATGTAAGTCTTTTGTCAATGAATGAATAAACTAAAATAAATAAATTAATTTTAAAAAAATGATTCTTTTTTCTTACTAGACTGAAAAAAGGCAAGAAACTGCTCCCCGCAAGAAAAGGCTACTTAAACACTTACTAGACAATGCTCTAAGCTCCCAATTTATTACAAAGACTCATATAAATGGCTATTATAAGATCTATTTGGAATTACTGTGATATCCAATACTTACAATCCAAAATCCTTCGTAAAATCCTCAATACCATAATGACCTCACATTTCTTGCTGATTTAGCCCGAACCCAATATCAATCCTTTCATGACGAACTTTATTCCCACTCAAAGCCATTAGTTGCAAACATAAGCTACCTTGTCTATTCCACATACTCCTGTCGTCTGAAAAGAAGATGGTCTTGTGACTTTTTATCAAGTATTTATATTAAGTATTTTTTTTCAATGTCGTTTAGTACGAAGTCAATACTTTCAGACTCGGTAGAAACGTAGAGCAGAGGCAGAGAAAAAAAATTAAAAAAAAAAAAAGGAGATAGGATGGGAAATGAGAAAAGTGAGTGAGAAAGAAATGGGACATATTGAAGGAAACTCGCTCGGATAACAAGCGTTATTACTCGGCCTCTTCTGAAGGTGAGAAATATAATTCTCACCGAAACCTTTCATCACGAATGACTTTATTTACACCAAAAGTCTGATTATATTCCAGTCAGTAGAACAAATATTTTGAAAAACTTAGGCAAGTTTATTTTACGCTCGAAGGGAAGAGGTTTTACTGATTTAAAATTTCTTTATTGAAATTTACAACTATATTATAGCAATATATAGTAAATGTAATGGTACATAACGGTATGGATACAGGCAAGTACAGAAACTACCTAATGGTAGTACTCAAATACCAAGTTCAACTTAGAAGGTCACGAGGCCATCTTCTTTTCATACACCTCGGAGTATTATCGGGAATTGAAGAAGCAGCTGAAACTAGTGGGTTTGAGTGGGAATGCTGTTTGTCATGAAAGGATTGATATCGGATTCGGGATAAATCAGCAACAAATGGGACATTGAGGTCATTATGGAGGACTTTTTTCGAAACAAAGTAAGGAGCATTGAGGATCTTATGGAGGATTTTATATTGTAAGGATTGGATACGAGAGGAAATCGATGGCTTAATGAAGCTCCAAAGCTCTACAGCGTAAGTTCAAATAGCAGTAATTGATGAAATTAAAATAATAAGTTTTTTATTTTATTTTCATAAGTGTTACCCTCATATTTTATTTTAATCCAGTCTTAATAATATTAGGCTTAGAAAGTGAACAATCTCTACCACGTACTGAGCCACCATGTACTACCATGCGAGTTTTAGCAATAAAGGATTTACAACTCTAATACAGTTTCTGTCACGCTTTTTAAAGTAGCACCTATATTGAAAATGCCCATTTAATTATGCTTAACATTTCTAAATGAGTAAGTATTTAAATTGAAGTAAAAACCCAATTTATATCTGCCCCGTCAGTAAAACCAATATTTGCCCATCAGTATAAATCGTGTTCCTAAATCAGGCTTTGATCCTAATCGTAATTGACATCAGAGAAATTCGCAATCCCAATCTCAATAAAATTTATTGACAATATTTCTGCCTGAGTTGAGAGAAAATTAATTTGGAAATGCGATAAGTTTAATTGAAAACCGGTGAAGTTGTAATTTCTATTTCATTCCGCAGGAAGAAAATGATATAGCGCACTTTATTGACATCAGTTACAATGAAAAATTATTTTTCAGGCATCGAAAGAAAAGAACAAACTGAAATTGAAGAATAAATAATAATTGAGAAGGTTCAAAGCAAGTCTTTTTAATTTCGTTTCGGGTGGAAATCTCTCCCTGTTATTTCAACTTCAAATGCTTTTTCTTCAAATGGTTCTTCCTCGACACTAGCAATGCTATAAGAGAAAGTCAAAGAAGAAGAAGAAGATTTTTGTGTTTTTTTCCGGCAAAAATTTTCCTTGTTTAATCAAAGCGATATTGAAAACATAAGTAGCATTGTTATTCTCACGGATTTAATTAAATTGTATGCTTAAGAAAAGAGAATATTATTCTGAATTAGTATCATTTTGAAGTTATTGGTATGCTTATTTTACGTCAAAAATAACCATGATTTGATTGAAGCAAATTTGCAAAAATAATTAAATCCTTAAAAAAAACCTGTACCAGTACAGCGCGTCAACGGGTCTGGGGTTCAGTACATGGTAGCGACTGTACTGTTTCGTGGGCAATGGATTTAGTTCTAGATCACGCTCAACCGTGGGATTTTGGATACGCTATTTTTATAATTTTCGTAGAGGCTGAGTGAGCCCCAGGAGGGTCGTATATCCCATATGATCCATCTCCGGCTCCATACACACTAAGTAAAAGCCTGCAGTGGGATTTGATCCATTTCCGGCATGGCAACTCAGTACCTGAGCCACTCTGCTCTCTCATTAATATATCCGCCATATTTATATTCAAATCTCGTTAAATTCCTTCCTTTCTGAATTCTTGGCGTTCCAACATCATTAAATTATATATACTGTACTAAAATAAAATAACATTTTTTAAAATCATGTTAACATCTTTTTTATAAATATATTGTTTATTTTTTTATTTTAGATGACTACTTGTTTTGTGTTTTTCGTTTCATTTAACATTATTTTAATCACTGTAATTGATTTCTACTATAATTATTATATGATGCAGCCATCCATAGACTACAAACACTCATCAACCGTTCAGGTATTCTTCCTCGAAGTGTTCCTTCCTTAACGGTTTTAATAAATTTTTTATTGCATTGTGAATATTTCAGTAAGGAGTATTGTGTCATATTAAAAAGGTTGGTGATATTAACTCGTTTGTATATTATGGATACAACATACAATATTCATTATTATTTTAATTTCAATTTTAGGTATGTGAGAATATCCATTAGTTAGTATTAGTGATCTAGGCGTTCCAACATGGGTGTCCTCAAATAGTCAGAGCAGAGCCCTAAGCCTCCCGATCCATCAAATCCTCTTCCTGGAGACCTCGACTAGCCATCTCCTCCAGGACTCGCTCCATCCACCGCGTCCTCTCCTCCTTGGAACCTCCTTGGAACCTCTCGGTCCCCATTCAATTAATAAGCCTAAGTATTTTCTTAATTTCTTTAAGATTTTTCATTATTTTTCTCAATTTTAACAGCTTTCTTAGTTCCTTGATTCAAGCAACACTCTTAACTATTATGCAATAATGCCTGTTCATGGCCTCATATGTGAATCATTCGAACTTGTATAAGTCAATACAAATCTTGAATGCCATATACATTTTCCTATTTTCCTGTGGATTTATATTTATATTTCTTTATTTTTGTTTTGCTTAATCACCAATTATATTCAGGCGAGAACCGCATTATGCTTTTTAATTATTGTAATGAAATAATAATTGCGCAGCTTATTTTTATTTATTTAATCTTTTGCCTAGATATGTTATTCTGAAGGGAACTTTGAATAAAATTCTTTTCCTATCAATCTACCTATATTATGTCACACTCAGGGCTTGAAATTAAAAAAAAAAAAGTTTCGACATGACTGGATTTTTTAAAATTCTTTTGGAACTAGACTTTTTTATTAATCATTTGTATAGAAATTTTATTTTAAATATTTTTTAAAAATATTATTGAAATTTATATCTATATTATAATAATACAACAAGTAAATAGAATTAACGATACGTAAATAGCATGAGATAAGGGCAAGTAGAGAAACTACCGACATATAGTACTCAAATGACAAAATCAACATAGAAGGTCACGAGGTCATCTTCTTTTCAGACGTCTCGGAGGATTATCAGGAATTGAAGAGGTTGATAGGTTTGAAACTAGTGGGTTTGAGTGAGAATAATATTAGACATTAAAAGATTGTTATCGGGTTCGGGGAAAATCAGCTACAAATGGGGCATTGAGGTCATTATGGATGATTTTATTCGTAAAAAAGTAAGGAGCATTGAGGATTTTACGAAGGATTGGATACGAGAGAATATCGACAGCTTAGTGGAGCCACAAAGCTCTACTCCGAAAGTCCAAATAGAAGTAATTCATGAAATTCAAATTCAATTCACAGAAGAGTAAATTTATAAAATGGCAATTTTACTGGACACTCATACCAAATAAATTTGACTTTCAATTACTTTAAAACAACTCTCATTTTGTTTCATGGTAGCTCATATCTTATGACCTTTATATCCGTTCCCACGGATCCAATACATTTGAGCGCTCCTTTCTCGCCCGTTTCACCTCTCTTTGGAACTTACTCCCACCTGATATCCGTCATGCATCTTCTTTATCCACATTTAAATCCAAACTATTCCTACATCTCCTTAAACTCCCAAACAGATGCTCTCTAATCAATGAAATAAATAAGCTATATTCAACACAATAGATTGAGTAAACACTATAAATATTCCACACTCATTATGATACTGTTAGATGTTCTTATTTACTTTTTTATTTTTCCATTAGCCAATCTCTGTTTCTTATGAATTTGTATTTTTTATTAATTTTCGTACAAGTTTGCTATTCTTAAGGGACCTGATCCCAGAATACAATTATTTTTCTATTCTATTCTATTCCATTAAAAAAAAAATTTTTTTGGTCTAAGCAAAAATACCTATTTTGATTTAAAAATAAAGGTAGTGCCATCATATTTCTTACACAAAAATGGAGTAGTAATAATAATAATAGCTGCAAGATTCTTAATATTTACATCTATTGATACTTATAATAAATCATAAATTTATGACACCATTATAATAAATATATATGTATTATTATAATTTCATCAAGGAAAATTAAGAACCATTTAGTTTCTTGCTTTCCCAATCCATCCAAAATCATTATCTTATATACAATAGTAAAATATAAAATATTGTTTATATTATGAAATATATTGTAATAGTATATTAGTATAAGCTTATTTCTTAAATAATTTGCTACGATTCACAAAAATTACATGCTGTACCAAATAGACTAAATATTAGAATATATTAATAAATAATATTTTAAATATATTAATGTAATAATAAATGGACCAAATATTATTATGAAATATAAGTGTATCTATCAATACCAAAATATTATCATCATATATTAAAAATATTATCATGCTTCGGAAAAAAATGCATAAAACAATACTACTCAAACAAATCTAGTCTACAAAAAAAAAACAGTAGAACTGTACATTGAAATAAGTCAGGAACTACATTAAGCAGTTAAGAAAAAACTAGTGACATGCCTAAAATTAAACTAAAATAATTAATTGCAGCTGTTTCACAAAGTTGTCTACTATTTAATGTAAATGTTAAGCATTGTATGTGATTGAGTTTATTTACTGAAATGGAACATTTTATTTTAACAGGTTACCTGTTATAAAAATTTTCCTTTTTAAACTTTTTTATCCAAATGCTTCTTGCCACCAGGTCAACTGAATATAAGACATTACACTTAGTGTTAGAACGTATTCTGAACCTTAAAAGTCACAATAGTTTTCACCGTATGATGCATTAACGTGTTGTGGTTTCAGAAACGTTTTTTCTCTACTAATAATAATTTTAAAAAACACACTATTGAAGTGAAAAAATGTAGTTTGTAATTTTAATTCATCTCTCAGTATTTTATAATTTGCTTGCTTGCAGTATTTATCTGGTTATATATCAAGTTTCTCTTTTATTCATTCTATTTAAAAATAAAAATAAATGTATTGTCCTTTATTATTTCTTATTTACAGATCGGCATTGTTAATAAACACATTTTTAAGATCAATAATATTTTGAAGTGTAATTATAAACACAAGAGGCGTCTGTGTTGATTATGTTTGTACTATTGTATATAAATGAGGTATAGATTGTTTATTTATATTATAAACAAAACAACGTAATGGCTTCACTTTGTTCTATTATTTTCTTTATCAATGAACAATAATTGTTTTTCATTTCATCATTTATCAAGGATCAAATTCATCATACATTTTGAAACATTTTATTGCTAAGAATACTATAATTTAACTAAATATGCTGTATAATGGTTAAACTTTATTGTATAACAAAACTTCTAAAGTCCTAAATTTTTCCTATCCAGCAATTATATAATTAGGATAAAATTAAAAGTATTATTAGCATAGGCACCTTTAACAAATTCCTTCACGTCACTTTAGAAGAACGCCACAATAAAGGATTTTTACTTCCTTTAAAAAATCCTAATTCATAGGACTATTCCTGTTACTCCAATACTCCACCATAATAGTGGATCTAATACTTTTGTGAATATTTAAATATAATTTAAATGGAATATCTGTTTTTTATTAGTTTTATGAAGCTAAACATTTATTACTGAATTTATGTTTTATCAATACATTCTTTACACTATCTTTTAAAAACCACTTCAGAGTTCTCAAGTTAAAAATAACTTCTGACCAACGTAACAAAATTATTGAGATTTGTACACTTATTTTGTAAAACATACTTAACATTTATCAAATAGAATGATAATTAATTTATTTATTTGTATGTTATTTATAATTATTTTTTAAAATAATAATAACTTTAATTAGCCATGGTTGCATATATTGTTTGTTTGTTTGTTCATTTAACTTCACTTTATGCTGCTATGGCTAATCGGAAGATGCTACAGTGGGAGCTCTAAATTTTGCCTATCCAGGTTTAATTAGGATAGGGATTTTTAACGAGTACCTGACATCGTACAGGCTCGGGACCCCCGTTTAACGTCCCTTCCGAAGGACGGCGTAATTAAGGATTTTTTACTCCCTTAAAAAAATTTGCATATATTGAATAAGGAGTACATCGGCCATCTTCTCTTTATGTTTTCTTTATATTATGTTCATTAATTATTTATTTATTTTATTTACAAAAAAAAGAATGTTTTTTTTCTCTTATCGTTATTAGTATTATAATTCCCCGAGGAGGTCATGTGCCCCACCATTGTGATGAGACAAAGTGGCTCTTCCCTTCCTTCGTAGACTCTATTTCCTTGGTTCTTTCTTATACCAAACCATCAACTCACAACATCCCTATTACATCTATGGTCTCCAACCATTTAAATCCTCTGTCCGATCCCAGAGCACATGATCTCGCCTTTCCGACCTTTTTACCCGTTCCCACCCGAACCAAGACATTCGAGCGTTTTTTTCTCGCCCGTTCCACCACCCTTTGGAACTCGCTCCCACCCGATATCCGGCATGCTGCTTGTTTGTTTGCTATGGCTAATCGGACGATGCTACAGTGTTAGTTCTAATTTTTGGCTATCCATGTTTAATTGGGATAGGGATTTTTAACGAGTACCTGAAATCATACAGACTCGGGGCCACTATTTAACGTCTCTTCCAAAGGACGGCATAACTAAGGATTGTTTACTCCCTTTAAAAAATCCTAGGCCCCCCTGCCGGGCTACGAACCCGATCTTGGGCTTAGTAGGTAGAATTAAATTGTTTTTCTATTCTATTATCATATTACCTTGATCGATATACGATCTTTTAATCTATTCATCCTTAAACTGAGTGAACATTGCAAACAGGACATAAATCCGGTGGTTAGAGCGCACTACAGATCAAATCGTCTCCCGGTAATTCCCTAAACCGGTGCCTCGTTAATCAGGCACCGCTACCGGTACCTGCACTCCAAGGCAGAACCTTCACCTTCAGTTGCGGAAATGATTTATTATTACTATTTATTTGTATATATGTGTTTTTTTTAAACATTTTTATTAACATTTTTTAAAATGAAAATTAAATTTCTTTAATTAGTATTTTTTTTGTTATGAATATTTTTTACCGAATAAACAATAATGCATTCGAAAATATGTTTCGTATTAATTTATTAATTTTAAAATCATTTCATATGAGTTGTATTATTTTTGTCACAAAACCACACCATTAAAAAAATAGTGTCTCATTTGAATCCGGGTTATAGTCGAAATAAAAATAAAATTATTAAAAATATATAATTGTGTGGAATAGGATATTTTAAGAAAATAATTTATTTTGTTTTCAGTGTTATGCAAATCAAGAGATCACAAAAAAAAACAACGAAAATAATTTTTTTTAATCAGCTGCTTTATATTTTTTAAATGGCAACTCATACCAATTTTAGGTTATCATAAAATAAATATTTGCTGATTTTAGAATATCATTAATGTTGAATCACTTTTAACGATATATTGTATTCTTAAAAGGACAATTCTTATTGTACAGTAAGGTATGATAATTTATCCCTTATGATATCGTCCCTGCCATCACAAAGTATCGAATGTGAAAAAGCACAGTTTTCGTTTTCGACTTATAGCAGTTGCTTTAGGATTGATAATTGATATAAAATTCATATAGAGGCATCTATCAGCCACAAAAGCAATGTAAAACAAATGTCATTGGTTTGACTATAGGCACTAATTTTTATTGAACCTTGAAACTGATTTTTTTTTTGTTCTCAAAACATTTTTTAATTCTAGCTATCAATTATCAAACTTCTTCATCGCCTGGAAGCTAAATTTTTGACTGAAAATACTTTTCTCACACGTATAAAAAAGTAATTAATTAAAAATATAAAGTTTAACATAAGTTAAAAGTTTAAGAAGTTTTACAAGAAATTTCAATCAACACAAAATTTATATAAGGACAGAAGAAAAAGGCTTTAAATTGTAAAAAACATGAAAGCAAATGTAATGTGGGAATATCTGTATATTTTACTTTATTTGTTTTTCAGTTTATTAATTTTTTAAATTCTATCTTTTTAAATGAAAATACTACCCTAACATATATAAACAATCAAAGAAATTGATTAAAAATATATCATTTGACATAGCATCAAAGTTTGAATCTATGTAAGTTTCTTCATATCGACATCTAGCCATTTTCCCTTGAGAAAAAAATCATCAAAATTAGAAAATCTTTGAAATTTCTTTATATTATATCGAATTTCAATCAGCACAAAATTGATTTTACAAAACTTCATTATAATAATAGAAGAAAAAATATCAAAATAAATTTGAAGGCGTAATACTTTATTTGGAAACATCTGGAACTTTTTTGGTTCGGTATATTGATTTTTTTTTTATTTTAGCTATCAACTAACGAATATGTAGAGCATCGCTCGTTTCTCAATCGCTGATTTGTTTTTCACACTCGATACTTTGCGATGGCAGGGGCGATATCATGAAAATAGAGCAATAAGTTAATTCCAAATATAATTCAGGAAAATATAAACTTTTAAAATACTAAATAAACAAGCGGTGTTTACGATTTTCTCGATTCGATGGGCGACTAAATAAGGACTAATATAAACGTTTTTATGATAATTTACTCTGTTTTATAAAGATGCACTTTAGAAATGTGTCATTACTTTGATTAAATTTATTAATTGCAAATAACCTTACTCGATGAAATTAATCTTAAAAACTAGACTAAATTCATTTTGAGGAGAAACGATTTGTGTAAGCCGGGATTCGAACCCGAGTCACCCAATATCTTGGTGCTCTAACCAACTGAGCTAACCTGGCTCGTAACACGGCCTGACAAATCAATTCTCTTCACGTTACGAGTCAGGTTAGCTCAGTTGGTTAGAGCACCACGCTAGAGACTGGGTGGCCCGGGTTCGAATCCCGACTTACACAAATCTTTTCTCTTCAAAATAAAAATATTTGAAAATGATAATAATTAATAAAAAAATGAAATAAATTCAGTTCGAATTTGTAGTTATTATTAAACAAAATAATATTATTTATCGAATATTTAAATTATTTTCAGCTGTAGACTGTGACGTCACAATACGAATTAAACATGTTATTATTAGCTTATTACACTTTACATTAAAAAAAATGCTTTTTAAAAAATTAAAACATTTTAACCTTTTTGAAATGATGAAGCCTTTAGCAGTATATATAATATATATAAAACGGTTTCATCCTAAAAACAAATCTCGAAAGCTTTTAGTATTATATACAACTTTTTCATTCTAAAAATAAATCTATATATTAAAAAAAATGTCTAAATCTGGAAGGAAAACACTTTACCCATATTGTTATGGATGGTCTTACATATTTTTTGTATGGTCTTGTGGTGTTGTTAAAAAAATTCAGCCTTTGATGTATTTCGAGCTCTTGTAAATAAATATTTTCAGGATCGGCTGAGGATGAATGAATTTTTGAGTAAAAATAACTTCTTAATTTATTCTGCGGCGACTTGGCATTTTTGAATAATTCATGATGCACCGGTTAAGGCTCTAAGCCTCAGAGTTACTAAATAAATTAATTTTTAAAATTATACAAAAAAAAAATCTTCCACCAAATTAGAAAGATAAAATAAAGAAATGTATATTTCTTTTTAGGAATATTGGAAAAAAAATCCCCTTCTTTAAAATGTTTGTAATGGTGTTTCTTTTGTCTTTGATCTCTACGTTTCTTTCTTTTTCTATCGTTTATATTTTTACATGATTATTTAACAGGATACCATTATTTGAATATATATATATATATATATATATATATATATATATATAAAATATATGTAAAATATATATTATATTACTTATTAGTTAGTGTTACTTCTTTTATTGGCTTCTGTCTGTTTTTTTTTCTACTAAATAATGGTTAGACTTTTTGTTCCCAAGTAAATAATATTTATATCTCGGTATGTTAGTATTATAATTTTTAAGTTACGTTGTCGGTATATTCTTTATCGATTGTTTTGTTTGTTTAAATGTGTTAGGACGGGATTTTCACTAAAAAATTTAACTACCGAGCGATGCTCTACATATTCGTTAGTTGATAGCTAAAATAAAAAAAAAATCAATATACCGAACCAAAAAAGTTCCAGATGTTTCCAAATAAAGTATTACGCCTTCAAATTTATTTTGATATTTTTTCTTCTATTATTATAATGAAGTTTTGTAAAATCAATTTTTTGCTGATTGAAATTCGATATAATATAAAGAAATTTCAAAGATTTTCTAATTTTGATGATTTTTTTCTCAAGGGAAAATGGCTAGATGTCGGTATGAAGAAACCTATTTAGATTCAAACTTTGATGCTATGTCAAATGATATATTTTTAATCAATTTCTTTGATTGTTTATATATGTTAGGGTAGTATTTTCATTTAAAAAGATAGAATTTAAAAAATTAATAAACTGAAAAACAAAAAAGTAAAAAAAATACAGATATTCCCACATTACATTTGCTTTCATGATTTTTACAATTTAAAGCCTTTTTCTTCTGTCATTATATAAATTTTGTGTTGATTGAAATTTCTTGTAAAACTTCTTAAACTTTTAACTTATATTAAACTTTATATTTTTAATTAATTACTTTTTTATACGTGTGAGAAAAGAATTTTCAGTCAAAAATTTAGCTTCCAGGCGATGAAGAAGTTTGATAATTGATAGCTACAATTAAAAAATAAAAAAGTCATTTAAATAAGTGTTAATATAATATTTATTTGTATATTTTATTAGTTTGAAATATTTATTAAAATCGTGAAGCAATATACAATAGGTATTTTGTGTTGCTTTTGCTGGAAACTTAAATAACGTGAAACTACACGGGGCAGGTTTTACAGTACCGCCAAGACCTGAAGGTCGTGAATGTTTAGTGGGTCAATCTTATTGAAGGGGCACCCGAGCTTAAGGTTTTTTTTTTACGAATTTTCTACTTAGTTCATGCCCAGATACTACATATAGATACTGCAGGATTACATACACACAAACACACACACACATATATATATATATATATATATATATATATATATATATATTTCATATATTTATATACATATATTTCATTATTTCTGAAATAGAATTGGTATTATTAGAATTGAATATCGGTTATATTATAATATCATTTATGTTATTTATAAAATATAATAGTGGTATTTATATAATTTAAATGTATTACCAGGAAGCTGTTCCGCTGTCATATTTAGGCGCGTATTCCCAATACGTTACATTTATTCTATACTGTTTACTTAATTTAGATTCAAGATTTAAGTATGATCTGTAATATCTTTCAAGTGTTCTTGAATATTAGGTGTGAACAAAGAAAATTTCTTTTGAAGAAAAATTAATATAAACATAGCTCTTAAACACCGTACTATCTGGGAATTTCTATTATATTTTGAATTTTAATATTGGTATATTTTAAGCTGTATTTATTAATTGGAATTATTAACAAATTCAAAGTTTTCATTTGTTAATAGCATTTATATAACATAGGTTGCAAATGAAAATAAATGAGCTTGGTTGGATTGGATTGGATTGGTTGGATGCCAGATTTGATTGTGTATGCCATTACGTATGCCAGGTTATCTATTCTAAACGTTTTATTTTTTAATGATACAATAATATTAATGTTTTTATTTCAAATCAAAACAATTGACAATAAATTATAAAAAATTAATAATATTAATGATTGCATGAATGAGCCAAATCATACCAAATTTTTTTTTCTGTAATATCAATTGGGAATCGACTATATTTAATTAAGTAACTAAATTAGCGTAAGTAAATAAACATTTCTTTAGAAAATTAGTTTACTTTATATATATACGGGGGAAAATGGAAGAAAATAAGTGGATAACCACTTGGCACCTCATTATAAGCCCTGAAGAAAACCTGCAATATGGGTCGAAACCTTCGGTTTCTATTAAATAGTTCATCTCCATTTACGAAATTATTCCGAAATAATTCCGAAAATAAATAAATAGATTTTCAGTCGTAAATTGAGTGTATATAAGTATTGAGTATTGCTATAAATTTGAAGAATGGTGTTTAGTGTATGAAAATGTCTAAATCAACTAATATAAACAATTATTGTCTTAAATACATGGTAGATAAGAATACGGCAGCATAAGCGGATAGGTCCGTGCTCCGAAGAACTTGAAGAATGTTTACCTTTGGATTGAGATCGGATCCTTGCTGCATGAGAGACCCGAGGGTGAACCAGAAGGCATTGCCGAGGGTGAAGTCGTTGTGGAGCTGGAGATCGTAGGCCACCAGGAGGCCGTCCTCTTCCTCTTCCTCGCCCGGGGTACAAGGGCAGGACACTGGGAGGGTCCACTCCCGGGGCGAGAATCGAGCCACCACCCAGATGGTCAGGGATACGAACACGTAAGCGACGAGCATCCACAACCAGATCTCTGCAGCCAACGGGTTCAAGAAGGAGAACATCCTGTTCGGCATCCTTTCCGACGTCTTGGAAACCCATGTTCAATTTTAATAAAGCTCAATAAATGTATTATTTTTTTTATTAACTTAAATATATAATATTATATTCTGAAAAGATTGTTCCGGCTTATCAAGAGCATATATTATAGATAAAGCTATCTGGACTATATTTATTATCCGTAGATCTGGTGGTAATGTCCTTACATAGGCTTAATATTGAATGGCCAAAAGAATGAGAATTATAACAACATAACTCTGTTTTCACGATTTAAACTAATGGTGCATAGGCATCAAAAAGAAAAGAAGGTCTTTAACAAAAAAAAAGAAAAAATAGAGTGAGAGAAATAATTACTCTCTTTAAGTGCCAAAGCCAATATTTTTAATATCATCCATTTATAGATTTTAATACCATTCATCGCGAGCCGTCAAGTTCTTTGCTATTGAGTTTAACTACTATAGAGTGTTTAAAAGCCTGCCGATGATTGGAGCTAGCCAGAGACCCCTTCTCTGGTAAGTAGTGAAATCCCCCAATGATGGCCAGCACCGTTGGGAGAGGAAACGAAGGCGACAATAAGGGTTGTTCAGTCGGCTTGGGACTGATGAGGTAGATAACCCGCCCATGAGCCCGTCAGGAGGCTCTAAGGAGGCAGCCCCTCCACCTGACTAGGCCCCCTCTGAAACCTCTTCATCCCGAGACCTCAAAGAGGAGACTAGGACCCATCCAGGGTTGTAGCGCTACGTAGATAGATAGATAGATAGAGTGTTTAACCAGTGTTATAACACGACAGGATGAAAGATACTACAAGCATTCGAAAAGGCGAAGACACCGAATATTCAACATAGAAGATAGATATAAATGAAACAAATTATAGCTTCCAAAAATACCTGAGGCCAAGAAGAAACCAAACAGAAAGAAAAGACAAACCATTCAGAAGCCAGCCAGTCGAGGGCCACCCAATCAGAGACCGCCCGGTTGGAGCCCAGCAAATCAGATCAGTGGAGAAATAGTCTCCGCCCCCGAGTCCGAAAAGTATAAATACCGAAGTTTAGAAGAACATTTTCAGTCTCAGATTAAGCCCTGCAGAAGCTAGCAGTATGGCCAGCGAAACGTCGGTGAAAGAACTTGAAGACATACTCGAAACTAGAAATTATCAATGGATTTAAGAGAAATTACTTTACTCTCTGCTTTCTAAATCTTTGAAATTGGGCCTTTTGAATGTTTGGAATCCCAATAAATACATTTTTTTTTTTACATTTCGTAATATATTCAATACTATTTGGCTACTAAATAATAGATTTTTGTCTGACATTAGAAATTAAACAATGAATTAATAAATAAAGTACGATAATACGACCATTTTCAAACATTGTAGATCATTAAAATGGGTGAAACCTTTGGTCATCAAGCTTATGGTTTGGGGTATACATTTTAATATAAAATAGGGTTTTATTCTCTAGGTTTTTCTAAAAAAATACTTTTTTTTTCTAATAAATGGCTTTTGAAATAAGTAAGTCCCACGGATGGAGTTACTTTGGAGGAGGTTAATCACATTTAGTATAGAGAGAAATACTTTATTAGCCTATTACAACTGACCAAATAATATATTTTTTAGCTTCTTAACTATTTGTCAATCATCAGTTGATATAAAAATATAAATATATTTTATTATATTTTCTTTTTTTTTTATTAACGACTTATAAGATTCAATAAATCATATTTTTAATTACCGATTATTATTTTAACTTAGGGTATGAAACACTTAGGAAAGAGTGTTTGGGCTCACTGAATTACGGATTCAAATCATCTTTCAATAATTTATATCTGCTTGTATGAAATAAACAAATACCAACCTCATAAGGGAAAAACAACATCTTTAACGTAAAAAAAGAACTGGTTTTCCTCTAGATAATTAAAATATTAACATATTAAAGTATAATATATATATATATATATTCTTTAATTTTAATTAAATTAAAATTATTTGTTCACAAAGGAATCATAAGAATGACTAGGCAAACCTTTGTAATACAGTTCCAAGGATAGTGATTGTTAATCAAAAAAACAAAGACAACACTTTATGAGAGAGTTGTCATTGTAGCGAGACTTGGAACAATAACGAAATAACAACGCTAAGGCTTCTGCGTGGAATTCTAACTTTGATAATGGAAGGAAATAGAATTAAAGGGCTGAAATAAAATTATTCGTGGGTAACAATAAAAATATACAAGAGCAGTTTCGTTTACTTAGTTTAATAGATTTGAAATCTGTTACAAATATAATATATTGCATATACTAGGGCTCTGGGTTTTGTTATTAGTTACGATAGGTCTAAGGTCCTTACACAGATTAAAAACAATATAAAAACTCAATCTCGTACTAGTCATAAGAATGATAATTGAGTAAACTATGTACAAATGAAATAATCCTATTTTCAGAATTTAAAATCTAGATAGTAGCCTTGATATCTAATTAATAAGAATGCCTTCCAAAAAACCAAGAAGTTGCTTTATTCTCTGTTTTATAGATCTTTAAATTTTAAAATGAACGGTACTAATTATGTTTACTTAAACCCATATTCATATGTTGTTTGTTCATACAACGTCACTTTATGCCTGCTACGGCTGATTGGACGATGCAACAGTAGGAGCTCTAAATTTTTCCTATTAGAAAAGGGATTTTTAACAAGTAACTGAGATCTTACAGGCGCGGGACCCCCGTTTAACTTCCCTTCCGAAGGACGGTATAACCAAGGATTTTTTACTCCCAATTAACAATCCCAGGGCGACCTGCCGGGCTACGAACCTGCGATCTTGGGTTTAGAAGTCTGTTACGTTAACCACTAGGACACAGGTTGCCTCTAACCCATATTCGTACATCACACGGAACTGCGGTTCTACAAATATATACATACGTCAATCTTCTATAGTTGACGTTACATAGTTTTCTTTATTTCCAGTATCATAATTAACACAATAAACTTATAATCGATACGTTTATGACTTACAAGACAATTAAAAGAAGAAGAGAAAAAACTAGATGAGAGATCTGAATTAAAAAAAAACAACATAAAAAAACGAAAGAGAAACTGCAAGGTGAGGATATATTTTATTATTGCCATTTTTCTGACAGGTGCGAATACAGAGTTTGTATGAGGCCGAGATCTTTAAGGTTTCTACTAGGCAACTACTGTATTACTGACTTGGGAGACTTATCTCAACCTACTAAAAGTAGATGATAATAATAATAATAAAAATATTTATTTGAGAAATCATATAAATAATAGGTATTTTTGAAAACCTCCCCAAAGGGGTTCTCGTGCAAGCGTGTGGGAGAAACATCTCCTAGCGTGGTTCATCTCACTGTAGCAGATCCCTGCTCCAGAGACGTTTCAGTCTCCTTGTCGGATGTGTCTGTCAGTAATCATTGTACTAGTAAGTTTGGGTGTCCAGCAAGTTAGTCATGATATTTTTTCTTGATTGTGTCAGTCACGAGTGTGTACGTTGAGATTTTTGTGTAATGATTTATTAGTAATGTAAAAGGGACAATGAAAGATCAATGGAATTATGATTGAAAGATTTGAATGGTCTATAAGTGGGATTTTTTGCATGAGCACCTCACTTGCGATATTGGTTTAAGAAGCATGTTGTATATTGTAATTTTGTTAATTAGTGATAGTCTATTTTTGGGGTAAAGTATTCAACTTAGGAGTGATTGTCGGTGATTCTACCTTTTCTTTAAATTAGTCAAGTGAAATTTCCAAGTCAGTCTTCTGTCCATTGTAAGGCCAAAGTATTTTGTCTGTGTTGTGTGCCTGGGCAATGGGCAATGGTGTGAAGTGTTAGAGTGGGGAAGTCTGATTGTCTAAGTGTAAATGTTACTTGGTTAGTTAAAAGTAGATAATATATTATTATATATATATATATATATATATATATATATATATATATATATATAAATAAAAAACTGGCACTACTAGAATCTATTAAGATTCCTGGGTTCAGTACTTGGTCGAAACTGTACTGTTTCGAAGCCAACGATCGTGCACGGAGATTATTTGGCCAAAATCTGGCTGAGCTCTAAAAATTTCTTTAGATCCATTGATGTTGCGAACCCGCGATGTTGAAAATAGGTTTATGCTAACCACTAGACCACTGGTTACACCAGTATTTTAGTTTGATGGTTTTTTTATTTCTAATTGAATATATTTACCAATAATTCTTTGCATATTACGTTTTATTTCAAAAGAAAATCGAAACACAGTATGGTCGTTACTTGTTATTAACGTTCATATTACGATTGATAAACTAATAATTGGAACAAGGGGAGGAAAAGCTCCAAAAGCTGGTCATTAATGCTGAAGCCAGTTAGGGAGAAGTTTATGAAGTTGAACCGCAATTACGAGGACAGCGGGACGGGGCAGAGGAACACAGACGGAAAGGAGATAAAGGAATATTATAATGAATGGCGGCTGGAGGAAGAGAGAGCGAGAGAGAGCGCGGATGTATAAAGTTGGAGGAGGAAGAGCCCGGATATAATGAGTCGTTACAATTAGAGATCGTTAAGGCCGTGGCAGGGGGGGAGGGGGAGGGGGTCGTTAGGAAGTGGACAGCGGCATCTGTCGGCAGGTAGGGCTACCACTTCTACTTCCAAGATACCTAGCACTGATGTCTTAGCTGGTATCCGTCGCTGTCAGATTACGTAGTATAAGATTTGTCTTCAACAATAGCTAATAGTCTAGGCAACGAATAATTCTTGAGGGAAAGTTAAAAAGCGGAAAGACCAACTGTGGTACGTTGTTGTAGATAATAGGGTAAGATAGTAAAATTTCTTGACCCTGGGGGCGGTGGGAGAGGAAGGGAGGGGGGGAGGGGGTCAAAGTTGAATGTATACCGAAGACATTTTTTACTTAGCGCTGGTTCATAGTGGAATCGCTCATTTCTGTAAAGAAATCTGAGATTCTATTAAATTCATAAAAAATTATGAACCAAAAACCCATTGTGAAGAAATTTAATTGTCAACAACTTCCTGTGATGAAGTTTCTGATAATGAAGCCGTTGGAGATAGAAGTTGGCGAAAAATATGTTGCAAAGAATATTTATTTTATTTTTAGAAAATTACAGATTTTCTATAGCGTATATAAGTGATTCTTTTCTAACTGTTATTTATTTTATTACAAACTTTTTAATTCTCTATTTTTTTAACTTACATTATTAATCTATTTTATGGTAAAAACGAAAGTCCGATGGGATTTTGCTACAATTTCAAAATATCGAGAATGATAATCAAAACTAATCGGAGCCTCGGCAATGACTCATTCATCCATGATAATGGCATAAAATAAATTTAAAGATTAAATGTCTCTCTATCTTAGTACAGGTTGGACCTGGAAAAAAAAGTATATACAATATTAGAATTATCTACATTTTTTATTCTTATGGTATTGTTGTTTGCTTGTTTGTAACTGAATGATGTTTAATGAGAAGGTTACACTTGATCCTATGAAGGAACCCTTGTATTTACCGTACTGTTTCTTGGACAACGATTGTGCAGGGATATGATTTGTCCTTGATCCCGCTCAACCGCCAGATTTCCCCCCTATTTTGGGTGCCCTCCACTTTATAGAGCATGAGTGAGCCCCGATAGGGTATCTAGACGCCAATGGGTTCATCCGTGGCTCTTAACATATTAAATATATTATCTAACAAACAACTAAAAACTGAGCTACTTCGTTTCCTCTTGTACAATAAAAACAATATTTATTTAAAACGAATTATTAATTTGTATTTTAATAATTATGAATTTTTAATCATTTAAAGTACAAACAAAACTTCAGTATTAACTTTATTCTTGCATTTTAATAATTAGAATATTCTCAGTATCAACATTCGCTTCTTAGAAACGATGCCGATGAACTCTCCACCCATCTTGTGTTACCTCTGATACACCTCAAGTAGTATCCGTATATGTGCACGTGTTCGTCTAATTATCGAACATGGTAAGGGGAGGGGGGGAGAGACGACCTGTAACCTAATACCTGTAAATGTAAACCTCCGGCGATGATGATGATGGTCATTATCACTGAGATATCCAATCCTGATTTGAAGATCCGTTCTCGTCCAATATTCCTGGCTATCATATCGTCAAATATCTTCAACTTATGTCGATTATTCTTCACTGATTCTTAATGTTATATTTTTGGAGACTGTTAATGGGGGGGGGGAGGCTGTTTTCTTCATCATCACGAGGTCTAGATCAGACCATACAATAAGAATTGGTAATCAATTATTTATATATTGGATGTTTTTAGCGAATAAGGTGTTTCGTAGAATAGTTCGTCAGAAAAATGAGTCCAGTGAAGAATTAAAGAGATTACACACAGAGGAATTGCATGGCTTGCATGCATCCGGTTAATACAATTAATAAAAGTTATAACATCGAGAAAGTTGAGATAACTTAGTTTTTTAGTGCTCAATCTTTTAAATTTTAAATGGAAAATTGCGAAACCACTGTATTTGCATGAGCTCGATAGATATATTTTGATTTTAAGATTGTTATGATATGCAGTGAAATAAAAGGTATTTGGATATTTTTTTAAAGTTTCTATATTTTTTTAAATCTAAAAATCAAACTAAAATAAAAAAATAACATTAATTTTTTTTTATTTAATACAAAATGCTCAATATCTCAAAACAATACCAAGTGGGTTCTCATACTTAAGTAGGCTCTTTAGGGGAATACAAAATAATTATTAATCTGAACTTTAATTTCTAGAATATATAAAACAAATTGTACCACTGGAACGCATGAACGGGTCTGGGGTTCAGTACATGGTACAGACTGTAATGTTTCATATGCAACGGTTCTGAAAGGAGGTGGCTTCGTTCAATGTTCAACCGCCAGATTTTCCCCCTTATTTGGGTAATCAATCTATTTTTATAACAGTCTGGGTGAGCAGCCTCAGAATGGTCCTAGATCCCATATGATCCATCTCCGTCCGCAAACAAAAGTAAACAGAATAAATAAAAGTCTTCTCTTCTGCGGGATTTGAACCAGGATTTCCGGTATGGCAACTCAGTGCTCTACCACTCTGCTCCTCTAGAATATATACTATAGTAAATGATCAATTTTATAATTTTTATAATGGAGGTTGGTTCGCGGTTAGGATGACAGAGATCATACCTATCCTATCATCATCATCATCATCACACGACGCTATGGCCTCCTCGACAATTCTACTCCACTTCGAACGATCTTCCGGTCTCTTCTCCATTTTCTCACCCCGAAGAGCCTAAGGTCTGCTTCCTTATCTTCCAGACATCACATTCTAATTTCGTCTCTTTCTCTTTCTCCATCTGGACTTACCTTCATTATCAGCTTTTGGATTTTTTTTTTATTCATTCTGTGTACGGGCAATGCACATAACCCTTCGATTAACGGTATTAATCTTGCTGTTTTGATGCAAGAAACTATATCATGTTTTATAATTCCATATAGGTCCTTAAGCTCTTGTTTCTTTTTGCTGCGGGAACGATTTCCTTCCTTGGTTGGGCCATATACTCTTCCAAGGATCTATCTCTCCCAAGTATTCAATTATTTATCTTGCTTAAAAATTAGGAGAATAAAAAAATTTTAATTTATCATTACGTCCTCTCTGTTATGTATACATATATGTAACTTTTGAAATATTATTGTTTTTTAAATCAGTATTAAAAACAAAAATTATTTTTCTACCTATATGTTAATGTATTTTCAGTCACTTATTTACAAAAAAATCCAATCAGGGCCTAAAATAAGGAATGATTTGAGTACATTTATTAAACATACTATTCTTGCAAACTCAAATTTTTACAGTGAAAGTGGAAGATAAAAATTGATAAACGACTACAAGAATTAATTGAGACTATTTGATAAGAATAAATCGATAGCATTTACATTTCGGTCGATTCATACGGTCCTCGATTTAGCTGAATATTCATACGTGGCGATTCCAGCCCTCACTTACTTCCGGGTGTAAAACTCTCTCATTTCACCATCCCACTTTTTTTTTTTATAAATTTTTTCTTGTTTTTTTTTTTTATGTTTTAATTGACCAGGAAATATACAAGTTCGCTCAGTAGTGCTCGCTCGTGTGAGACCTTAAATGGTTTTCAACTGTTTTTTATACAAATGAACGATTTCTTTTTTACTTTAAAATTGAGTGCTCTAAAAAATGAACAGTAAAATATGGATTTCTGATGTAACTGAAATACTTGGTTGCTGAGGTTTTTAAAAAGTAGTATACATTAAACGGAACCAATATAACGAAATATTTTCAAATGTTATTAAATTAATTATTCGGTGGAGACAGCATTTTCTTCCTAATGTATCTACATTTAAAGTATTGAATAAGTGTTTAAGTAAATTTTACCAAGAGTGAGTTAGTTCTATTGAAGGAAGCTGAGTCTTATTATATTGAGTATTATCTTATAATACTCGAAAATAACTCAAAATATCATTAGACTTAACTACTTATTAACCGGGGCTGTAGATATATGTCTTTTGTTTATTATTACTTAATATTTTTCTCTGATGGTATTTTTATGTATTTTCCAATTGAATATTGCGTCTTTTCCTCAGTTCATATCACATCTTCTCATGTTCCGCCTCTACGACGAAGTTGCTCTTCCCTTCCGTTCGTAGACAATATTTCTACGGTTCATTCTTATAGCAGTCCATCAACTCTCAAACACCTTCATATATCTAAATCCTACTCCATTTCAAATCCTCAGTTCAACTCTATAAAACAAGATCTCGCCTTTCCGGTCTCTATACTCGTTTCCATAGAACCAAAACGTTCTCTAGCGTTCAGAACCATAACATTCTAGCCCGTTCCATCTGGAACTCAATTCCTCCTACTATCCGGCATGCTTCCTCCTTATCTTCATTTAAATCCTTGCTTTTCCAACATCTGTTCACTTCCCAGTCTTCAGTCTTCTATAAGCAGGTTAGTCATTTGCTTAAATTAAAGTATGGCTTTTAGTTGTCATAACTTCTTTACTTGATGTAATTACATCAAGAAGTTATTAAATCATACTTGATGTTTTTATTCGCTCTTATTTATTTGTTAATTACTCTCTTTAGTATTTTGCGTAAAAATTCGAATTTTATTATTTTATTTATTTTTTACTTTTTTGGCACTTTTGTAAATCCTGATTTTCAGTATGGAGCCTTGTTTTTATTTTTCTGTTCATGTTTGTTATTTTAAAGAAACTTGGTTCCAGAATAAAAGTA
This sequence comes from Arma custos, assembly GCA_037127475.1. Taxonomy (NCBI): domain Eukaryota; kingdom Metazoa; phylum Arthropoda; class Insecta; order Hemiptera; family Pentatomidae; genus Arma; species Arma custos. Next base: position 49,081,477 of record CM073765.1, read on the forward strand.
CTTTTCTATTCCATTTCCATTCCATCTTCATTTCAATTTAGATAGTTTCGACCATCATCAATGATTATTGTCTTTTGCGGAAATTACTCACTTACACCGAATCTATTAAACTTTTCTCCTTCTTCTAGCTTTCCTATCTTTTTTCATCCTTCCTTGTAGGAATATTATTTCATAGTTACAAAGCTTTCAACAAGATGGTTCATTAGTTAGAACTAACTCGTTGTGAGTGGTAAGTGTTATTAGACTTTTCTCAAATTTATTCAATTTTAGTTTCCTCTTTTTTTTTTAATCATTATTTTTTTATTGGATAAATGCAACACTCAAAAGTTTTATTTTTGTTAAAGGTCATTTTTATTGTAAACATCCTAATAGTTATCTAATTAAAAATGTTTTGGAACGTCTTAAGCTATCGTTTTGTGTAAATATAAAAATATCAAAGTGATTTTAGTAAACTGTAATTTATTTCTTCTTCTTGCATGACTCTACGGCCCATCAATGAGCCTTGGTCTCCTCAATACGTTTCCTCCAGTGCAGCGGCCTTCCGGTTCCTAACATTTAATAGGCTCCTGAATCCTAACTGACTCCAACCAGCTGTCAGCTAGCTCCATTACCGATGATTATTATTCAAATTTCGGATTTATTCCGAACCCGATATCAATCATTTCACGACAAACTTTATTCCCACTCAAATCCACTAGTATCAAATCTAGCTCTTCTTCAATTCCTGATGATCCTCCGAGGCCTCTGAAAAGAAGATGGCCCCATGACCTTTTAAGTTGAATTTGTTATTTGAGTACTACCGCTGGTTTTCCAACAACAAAAGTACCGGTTGTTGGTTGTTTCTCTACTTGCCTTTATCCATACCATTATATTTACTTTTTGTATTATTATTAATACAGTTCTAAATTTCAATACTTTTTCAATAGAGGCTCTCTTTCTGATTTTCAATCCCAATTTTATGGTTAGTCGAATAAGAGGTACTTCGCATTCTTCTTCAGTTAGTTATTTCTTCTTCTAAAGTTTTTAAGAAAAGAAGTGGGTCTCATCGCCTTGCTGGAGATAAACTAACTATAAATCGCCTGGAGTGACAATATTTAAAAACTTTCGAGGAGATTATTACGAAAATGATGAGTTTCGCGCGAGCCCTCGCTGATAAATTAAATGACCTGTAATTCAAAAAAGTTTTAATTAACATTCTTAAATAAATCAGCCTTAAGGAGTGCAAAAAGGGAGGGGTAAAAATATGAAACTTTTCTAATATCCATGGCAAAACTGCGTTAGCTTATATCTTGTTATCCATTGCGACGAGTTATATTAACTTCTTCTTCCCTTTCAAAGGACGAATAATCTTTTTGATTCGCTAGAGATTAAACATTAAGAGCAATTTGTAGAAAAATAAACGAGGAATTCATCCTTGAATTACAGAAATAAAAAACCGCAAGCTTTCAGTTTGAGAAAAAGATCCACTTATCTTGTACTGTGCTATATCCTATTGTTACTTTAGTCTTTTATCTCTTTGTTAAAAAAAATTTTCCGACATTTAATAAATTTATAGAAGTAGTGAAGGTTGGTTGGAACACAGCTCAGTGAAGGCTTTGATATAGAATAACATGGAAAAGCTACTTAGGCAATTACGCTCCCCCCCAACTCTTGAGTCCTTTATTTTGTTATTCTTTTCTGTGAGTAACAAGTTCTTGTCATTTTTGAACATTTATTTCATTTTCGTCTCGGTATTTTAATGAAATAGATGTTAAGTATAAGTTAGATATTTCTCTCCAATAATTATTATCTGGCCGTATAAATATACAGAATACATTTTAATAATATTTAATTAGTTAACGGCGTTTCGAACCAAGTTCAGGTCTTCTTCGAGGATTTTGACGTAGTTCACGATTATGGGGTGAACATAAGTAATAAATCATAATCAATATCAAGTAATGAATCGTTTATTTTTACACCCACACAATAAGTTGAAAATACTTGATTCTAAATATATGTACTTTATTTTCATTCTATTTATTCAAGTATATTGATTGTAATGATGGATAGAATTGGTCAGGGGGTGCAGTCAATGATAACACAAAAATAAGAATAACTTATTTTTTAGTAGTGCCAACGTTTCGGCCTATGGTGTAGGCCATCTTCAGGGCTAAGAAAGAAAACAGAATAACTATATAAACCTTTGCAGTACAAAGTTTGAATTACAGAATATATATATATATATATATATATATATATATATATTTTTATTTATGGTTCTTTTTAATTATTTAAATATTTTTTTAATAAGTTTTGAAGAGAAAAGATTACGTCTTGGCCGGGATTCGAACCCGGGTCGCCCGCGTCTCTAGCGCGGTGCTCTAACCATTGAGCTACCAAGGCACGCATTCCAGTCAGACAAATACATTCTCTTCACTGATCCTATATCCCTGTGTTCTCGCAATTTTTCGAGGTATACACGAGGTAGAATGCTTTAATATATATATATATATATATATATATATATATATATATATATATATATATATATATATATATATATATATATATATATATAGTTGCCATATAATTAGTAAAGTAAAAAAATAAAGAGCGTCGGATAGAAATTATAATGGGATTATGTATGAATAACAGAATATAGAATATGTGTTCATAAAGGTGATAGTGTAAAGTATACAAAGAGTAAGTTTGTAATAATAATAGGCCCTGAAGATGGCCTACACCCTAGGCCGAAACGTTGGCAATATTAAAAATAAGTTATGCTTATGTTTGTGTTACCATTGACTGCACCCCCTGGACAATCCTATCCATCATTAGATTCATCCAGTCAACTATTTTCCTCTCACAATTATATTGATTGTACTTCGGGTTTTTTTTTCATTTCTGAATTTTATTTTATTTATTTGTATATGCATAAATTGATATGGATGTGGAAAGTTTCTGGTACTTTTATTTCCGCCAAGTGTTTTGAGAAAGAAAGAGAGGAGCAATGAAGTTTGGTCCGCCGCTACACGGTCAGGGGGCGCCCCTAGCTATAATAATTTATTTTTATTATGTTATTACTGTTATTTGTATTGTTTAATTTACTTAATGTTGAATAGACGCGATGTTGAGGCAGATAAATTTAGATTCCATAGACTGTCTTCAGATAAAACAATATACTAAAGCGTGTATTTCAGAAATTATGTTTGCATGAGTAAAAGTGTTTGTCAAGGCGCTAAGTAAATTTTGTTTTGTCGAGCTCCTATAGCTAAATTAGAGTAAATATCAATATTATGTAATCTAATTAATTTAATAATATTAATCTAATTTAATAATATTAAAAATTAATTACTTGTAATTATGACGTTAATCTTACTGGCCTTACTTTATTTATATTAATATTATATGATTTTGTGATAGAAATGTTCACCTACATTAAAAAAAAATCTGCTATGTATAAAGGGTGTTTCAGGGTTAAGTAGCCAAATTAAAAATTTGAATTAGGGACCTCAAAACAAGAAATAAAGTTTAGAAAATATTCACATCTAAAGATTTATATTGTTATGAATTATTTAGGCATAGTAAATAAATAAAGCTTATTTTATTTGTTCCAAATACTTTATTTATTTAATGTCAACATTAACAGTCATAATAAATGTTGTTCAATATGATTTCCTTGACCATTTCGAATTTCTCATTAATGATTACTGTGTTTGACAGTTTTTAGTTTGTTTGTTCATTTAACTTCACTTTATGCTGCTATGGCTAATCGGACGATGCTACAGTGGGAGCTCTAAATTTTTCCTATCCAGGTTTAATTAGTACAGGGATTTTTAACGAGTACCAGACATCGTACAGGCTCGGGACCCCGGTTTAACGTCCCTTCCGAAGGACGGCGTAACTAGGGATTTTTTACTCCCTTAAAAAAATCCTAGGGCCACCTGCCGGGCTACGAACCCGCGATCTTGGGCTTAGTAGTTTGTTACGCTAACCACTAGACCACAGGTGACCTTTAATTGTTAGTACAATTGAGTTGACAGTTGTTAGTTTTACCAGTCACCGTATACCACGTACCCACAGACCAGGAATATTCGCCCTGAAGATGACCTACATCGTAGGCCGAAACTACGAACCTATAAGTTTCACTTATTTTGTGTTATCTCTGACTGCACCTCCTGACCAATCTATTCAGTTGAGGGTATTCCACTTAAACTGAGAAGGAACGTGAGATTTCAATTAGGCAGTTGACATGGGCATTACGGAATAGGTCTACGGCAATGGCTAAATATTATCCCAATCAATGGATTGGCCGGGTAGGACCAGTGGCTTGGCCTGCTCGCGCTCTAGGCCTGACACCACTGGATTTTTTTGTTTGGGGTGATATTAAACAATAAGTCTATGCAAGGCCGGTCAATGACCTTAATTCTTTACGAAGAAGGATCATTGAATCTTTTGAAACAATAATAACAATTTCCACCGCCGTTCTGCCAATGCTGCTGTTGTCGAATAAAGATGCCGAGCCTGTCTTAATACTCAAGGAAATCACTTCGAATATTATTTATTAAGAATGCTAATGGCCACATTTAATGAATAAAGTATTTGGAACAAATAAAATAAGTTTTATTTATTTACTATGTCTAAATAATTAATAACCATGAAAATCTTTAAGCGTGAGTATCTCCTAAACATAGCGTTTGCGGACATACATCCATAGGATTTGTTTTGTTTTTTAGGTTCTTAGGTAGAATTTTCAATTTGTCTACTTAACCCTGAAAAAGTTTGTATAAGTAGTTAACAGAATTTTTAGAGCATCAATTTCGATTAATTAATTAATATAAAAAATATTAAAACTGGGTTAAAAATCACTTATTAAATCGTTAGGATGTTTTGTTGTGAAATTAAAAACAATAAAAAAAAATTAAAAAGTATTTAATTTTTCCAATTTTATTTTCGTAGAGATTCAATTTTAAATAACATTGAAGACTTTTTTGATGATTGTTCTTTGGTGTTTGAAATAAATATTAATTTAAATAAAAGATATAAATTTGAATATACTTCTCTTTTATTTTTCTCAAACAAAGTTTTAAATATCAAATTCCTAAGTTTCGCGATACTGCCTCTTCTTAAGTATTCCAATGATTAACCTTTAATGCTTGTATATATGAATTTCTAATATATTCTTAATCATATGTTTTTTAGTAATTTATGCAGTCATCCATTAATATAGTATGATATGTTAAAAATTTATTTAAATTAACAAAACGCTATGTCTAATGCAATGTTGTCTTAATTATGATAGCAAAGCGAAAGAAATTAAATTTAAAAACATTTAACTTATAATAATATATTGCAGCTACATTCTTATAATTTAAAAATATTACAAACATAGAAGAATATTAGAATATTGTTTATACAAGCATTAAAGGCTACGCCAAAAAGTGGATTTTTATATGTAAAAAAGATTGCCATAAACTTATTTTTATTTTAATCATTTAACGACGAGCCTTTAAATATTAGAGGAATTTATAAAATACAATTATTAAAAAAGTTTAATACTTTCAGATTATATAAATGTATCTTGAGATGTTTCTGAAACCACAACAAATCCTTTCGCAGTTTCTTGAGTCATATGTTTGTATTTCAGAAAAATTTGATTTACTATTCTGTCCCCTAAATGTGATTTAGGACTATAGAAAGAACACTTTGTTTTTATTGTCATTTTTTGCTATAACACAAACTATAGTGACTCCATTTTCCTGTTTTGTTTTCTAAGAGCTAACATTCAGACGTACTAAAATGCGTGTGAAGTGTGCATGCACATGCTTGGATAGTGAACAAACTAATTGAACAAGCAGAACAAACAGTGATCTGAACATAAGTGAACACTCATGCTGTCTCAAACCTTGGGATTGAGGCCAGATCCCTGCCTGAGGAAGGTACCAGTTATGAACCAGAAGCTGTTGGATATTGAGAACTGGTTCTCGATGACGTGCGCCTCCGGAGAGCAAGGGTGGGGGTTGTTCCATTCGTAGGGGGAGAACCTCGCCATGACAAACAGGGTGAAACTAACGAGGAGATAGGCGGCCAAAACGTAGAGCCAGATCTCCACCGCCAAAGGGTTCATGAAGGAGAAGAGTCGAGCTGGCTGCGAGCTGGGAACCTGGATCGCGAAGGCGGAGGAAGCACAAGTTAGGTTATTGTTCATCTTGTATTGTGTTACCTTAAAATAGGTTTAGGTATGTTGCGAAAAAATAAAAATACTCTGACATAATCATAAATATACAAATATTGTGGTCCGGATTTAAAGCTATATGAAGCAATTTAAAGAGCTAAATGAAGATTATAACATTTGGCATTCCTTGTGGGGATAAACACGCTAGGTTATTGTTCTACTTGCATTGTGAAAGCTTAAAATAGGTTTATATGCGAAACGAAAAAATAAATATGATCGTGGGAAATATTTATTTATATTTATATGAAGCTATTAAAAGAGGAAACAAGAATTCTAAAATTAGGCATCCCTTGTGGGGAGCGATACATCCTCAAGATTCTTGTACTAGGTAGACTTAACAATATGTTTTGATATAACGTAGAAAAATGTTTATTATTGGAATAATCACGAATACATGAACATTGTAGTTCGGCTTTATATCTCGATGAAGCCATTAAAACAGTTAAAGATTGGATTTTAGAGGAGAAAGCACAAGTTAAGTTATTGTTTATCTTGTATTGTGGAATATTAATAATTATTCAAATATTTTAGTCCGGCTTAGTATTTATATGATTCTATTAAAAGAGCAAAATACAATATCTAAAATTAGACATCCCTTGTGGGGAGAAATACAGCACAAGTTAAACTGTTGTTCATCTTGTATTGTGTATGATTAAAATAGATACAGATATGTAGTTAAAAAATTAAAAGACTGGCGTAATCATAAAAATAGAAATAGTAGCTTATGGCCGCGGCTTCGCTCGCGTGGAATATGGTCTGCCAAATAAAGTTTCGTGACAGATCATTTTAAATAAACAATTTAATTTTTTGTGACTATAAGATAGGTACCCGTACATCCGAAATTTCAGATGTCTAACTTCAAAACTGACGGATTCCATACAATCTTTAAACCCCTATTATATTAAGGGAGAAACTCTTGGGGATGGAATTGCTCAAATTCCTTTCATAGTGCTCATTTAAGCTATACAAAGAACCTATCTGAAAATTTCAAGATGCTAAGTTCAGTGGTTTCTGCTGTGAGTTGACCGTTGGGTGTTTTAGTTAATCAGGTTACAGTTTTAAATAAACTTCGCCTGTGTGGTGTGTATATAAAAAGTAGCCAATGTTCTTCTCCAGGCTAGAATAGAATCCTTTGTATCTATAGAAAGATTTCAAAAGTTTATTAAAATATCAAAACAATAGTTTTACTCATTTTCTGTAATTTTAACAACTACGCGCATGTGTTTTTATTTTGAAGAGAAATATTTAAAAATTAAAACAATTAACAAAAAATTATAAAACATTATGATAGTGTGATTTTCCTATAATTATGTACTGTAGTGGATTCCCCAAAGTACACAAAAAACTGTCTGGGGGACCCGTGCCCCCGTGACCCACTAAATCCGCCTTTGTAGCCTATATGTTATTCTGGTGTATAACCAGTATTAGTGTAAAATTTCATTTTAATCCGTTCAGTAGTTTTAGCGTGAAAGAAAGACAAACATACAAACTTTCGCATTTATAATATTAGTAGGATAAAGCTATCCAAAGAGGCAAACAAGGATTGTAAAATTAGGCATCCCATATGTTGGGCGATACGTCATCATAAACCCTACTTAGTTTTAATCATTTTGTACTATGTTACATAAAGGTATGTTCTAGCATAAATACTTTTATTATTATTATTATTATTATATCTATAAAAGCAATTGAATAAATTGAAATGAGGATTATGAAATTGGGATCCCTTGGGGGGAGTAACAAAGTGCAAGTTATATTATTACATACCTTGTATTTTACAAACAACAAAGGTTTTAACATGAATAGTTATATTATAACATGAGATAATTAGTTCGGTTAAACATCAGATTGAATCTATTGAAACAGACACATGTTAGGTTATTGTTCATCTTGTCTTTTGTAAGCTTATAATAAGTTTAGATTTAAAACGAAAATATAAAAAACTATGAATTAATCATAAGCACAAATATTTCGGCCGACTTCTCATTTATGTGAAGCTATTGAAAAAGCTAAATAATGATTTTAAAATTAGGCAGCAACACAGCCCAACTTCGTATTAAGCTAGTTGTATTACGTAGACTAAAAGATGCAACCCGAAAAAATAAATAAAATATTTATACCTATTCTATAATATATATTTTTTATTATTATATTTATAAAATTTATTGAAAGTGTTGAAATGAGGGATCTAAGATTAGGCATCCCTTGTGGGGAGTAACAAAGCACATGATAATTTCAGTCATGCTGTATTGTGTCGACTCAAAGATAGGTTTGGATATAAAAAAGAAGAATATAGCTAAATTATGGGGTAATCATAAATATATAAATCTTTTAGTTCGGTTTTATATTTTTATGAAACTATTGAAAGAAGTAAAATGAAAATTTTAAAATTAGCAATCTCTTGTAGGAAGTGACACATCACAAGTCAATTTCAAGTAAAGTGCATTGCGTAGACTTAAAGATATGTTTTGATATAACTCGAAAAAATATATTATCGTATAATCAAAAATATTTTATTTATTACAATATTTATAAAATCGATTAAAAGAGCTAAAATGAGGATTATGATATTAGGCATCCCTTGTGGGGATAACAAAGCAAAAGATAATTTCAGTCATATTGTATTGTGTCGACTCAAAGATAGGTTTTGATATAAAAAAGAAAATTATCTAAATTAAGGAGTAGTCATAAAGTAATTCATAAAATCTTTTAGTTCGGCTTTATATTTGCATGAAGCTACTGAAAGAGCTAAAATTAGGCATCCCTCGTGGGGAGCAACGCATCACAAGTTAATTTAAAGCATCATGCATTGTGTAGACTTAAGTTTCAAAACATCTTTTAAGATATGTTTTGATACAACACGAAAACATATATTATCGGATAATCGTATATGTAATATGTAAATATTTGTTATGTAATATGTAAAACGCAGAACAAGTTAGTTTATAGTACATCTTGGGTTATATAAACAAGAAAGGTTTTGATATTAACATTTGATATTATGAAGGGGTGTTATCAACATAAACATTTTAGTTCGGTTTATATTTGCATGAAACTATCGAAACATCCTGAATGAGGAATTTGATACTGGGTACTCAAACCGCTTAGTATGTAATTGGAAATAAATATGTTTGTTTATTGTATAGCTTAAAATGTCTAAGTTATGTTTGAGTCCGGGTTAATTAAAAAAAAACCAAGAGTTTTATAGTAAGAACACTACGAGAGATGTTTTATATTTGACTTTATTCAAAAAATAATCCCTCTTATATACTCTTAGGGAGTTGTTTATAAGCTGTTGTTTATGAGTAGGGTTAAGCTCTACCATTATCTGGGTCTTGCTCTTAACGTATAAACACAGTAAGTTTTGTATAAACACTTATTGTGTTTATACGTTATTTATATCTCTCTCTCTCTCTCCTCATAAACACTTATTGTGTTTATACGTTATTTATATCTCTCTCTCTCTCTCTCTCTCTATATATATATATATATATATATATATATATATATATATATATTCATAATTTAGCCCACCATTAAATTTATATTAAGCTAAATGAGGATTTGCCCAATATTGGGCATACAGAACAAGTTAATTTCAAACATCTTGCATTGTGAACCCTCAATGATAGGTTTTTGTAAAACGAAAAAAACAAAAACAAGATTGTACGATAATCGTAAAGACATAAATAAATTATGGCTTCATATTTTAACATTTTAGTTCGAATTTATATCTGTATGAATACATAAACAGTTTAGTTAGGCTTTATTCCCCTGTGAAGCTATTGAAACAGTTGATTAAGGATTTTAAGTTGAAGAAGGGTAACTGAAAATATACAATATACAAATATACATGTGTGATTATTCTGTATCTTATAATATACGAGTAGATAGTCGGAAGTTTTGATCTGATTCGAAAAACCAAATTCTCGAGTAGTAACAAATCTAGATGATCGGAGTGGCTCAGTGGTAGAGCTGTGTTACCATGTCGAAAGTCCTGAGTTAAAATCATGCTGCTGTCAAGATTTTTATTTAGGAGCCGGAGATGGGTCATACAAATGGGCTCACACTCCTGGGGCCCACCCAAGTCCTATAAAGTGGGTACCCAAAATATGGGGGGAATCTGGTGGTTGAGCGTGATATAGGACAAAAAACCTCCCTGCACAACTGTTGTTCATGAAACAGTACAGACTTTACCATGTACTGAACCACCAGACACGTTCACGGGTTGTTGAGGTACGTTTTTTTTTTAAATCAATTTATAATTAAATCAGCCTGGTTATATATTTATATGAAGCTAATGAAAGAGCTAAAATGAGTTATCTAAATTTAGGCATTCCGTGTGGGGAGTAACAAAGCCCAATTTAATTTAATTAGCCACATAGTATTGTATGGACTCAATGATAGGTTCCCACATCGCAGAACTAATTGCGTTCGTGAACTGCGTGGACGCATCAAAATTTCATGTATATTCATTGCATATATTCTTTGATATTATAAAGGCAGGATAGGTTTTGATATAAAACAGAAAAACAAGATTGTAGGATAATCCATAATGTTATATAAAGCTTGTAGGCATGATTGGCATCGTTCCAACTGAGATGAGCCTCCGATATCGAGTCCAATAAGTATCGATAGTCTGGAGATTGTTAGATTCTGTTTTATATCTTGCAAGAAGGTTGAGGATCTTTATTATTTATATAAAGGTTTGTATGCGGGAACGAACTAATCTCAGCCAATTTAAAATCAAATTGACAGTTTATTTGTATGTTAGTTAGAGCGTACCACGTGGATTTTTTTAGCTATATAACATAACGATACCAACCATACTTAAATGACAGTTAAAAATTAATTAATGGCTCGACAGGCGCCTGAAGCTGCCTTTGGTCCTCTCTACTGCCTTTTCCCAATCATTCCGGTCAGCGGCAAATCTGCTGGACACTCTAACCTTCCTCATGCGCTCAGATACCGCGTCCTTCCACCTTCCCTTCGGTCTTCCACGTGGTCTTACTCCGTCTGGAGTTCCGTAGTACAATTACTTGGCTGCTCTGCTATCATCTATCCTGAGCAAATGTTCATACCAATTCAAAGGTTGAATCCGCACCAAATGGGAAACTCGGGAACCGTCGTATAAGTCGTAGATCTCTTTGTTCTTTCTCAAGCGGTACGCACCATTTTCTCTGATTGGTCCTAGGATGCGTCTCAGCACCTTTCTTTCAAACCTGTCAATCTGTTCAGCCAGGCTTTTGCCTAGGGCCCAGGTTGCACAAGCATAGGTCAGCACAGTTCGAATGATGGTCTTGCACAGGATCATTTTGGTACCCCGACTTAACAATTTACTGCGGAGGTAATGTCTTTAAGATAAATATACCTTAATATCCCCTAATATACGGGTTTGAACTTTCTCCCCTTCGTCAGTTCGATCATTTATAATGGAGCCAAATAATTTAATGCTAGACACGCACTGGTACGCATACTTCCCAATTACATGAAGAACAGTAATCCTAAAAAAATCTATCAGAAAACGTTTAGAACTCGCGTTCGTATCTTTGTTATGACAGCTTCATCTATATCTATACTATTACATCTACAGCCTCGGCGAATAAGTGGTAAAGTCTATTTTTCTCCAAAATGAGTTTCTTGTGCATAAGTAAGCAGAATTGTGTTATTTTTGAATAACGGGCTATGTCAGGCATTGGCTAGAAAAGGAGTTAATGCTTATATTTCAACTCCATTTCAAGCCAAAAACTACGAGTACGAGTAGTTCTGGACAAAATTTGACTTATTCACCGGGTCTGTAGATATCGTCATCTTACTGATAATAACTTATTAATTTCCTATAAAAGTCTAGATATGTTTGCAAGTACTTCACACAGGTTTCTTCTTTATATCGAACCAGCCTTGACTTACATCAAATGGGGAAAATATACTTTAATTAATTGAATATCTCTTTGCTGGCCTTCACTCACACATTCGATTCGATATTTACACCTTCATTACTCAGTTCCGTGTACTTAATTAATAACATCGTTAATGTATTTAGGAGAAACTTAGTTAAGATTCTTGCTTTAAAAGATGGAATTCAGTTCCGTATCTCTAGTAATACAAAAATAATTGCTAGCACAATATCGAATTTTTAAAATGCATTTCTACTTCTTTCTTAGTAGAATAAAATGTATTGATAAATATTGTGGGAACTAAACCAAATTTTATATTTATTTAAAACATCTGATGTGGATACTATGCGGCTTCTTAGTAAGGCTCATTAAATATAATTTGGAGGCACAATAAGTTACCCTGATTTTTTATTGAATTAAGAAATACATGTTATTTATTATCGAACACAAAAAATATCAAATAAATAACAGATACAACTAATAAATAATAAATCTCAATAGGTGATTTTTGTAACGATTCCTAAACAACAACCATCGATAGTTAAAAAATAAACAAATTCGATTGATAAAACTGTTAAATATTTAATTATGAATCTATTATGAAGTATCATTAGCGGTAATTTTGCGAGCATTTGAATGTTGCAAAATCGTAGATACAAATTTTCTAGGATTGACGAACGAACGTACGTCATGAGGAATTTCCTCAAAATGGATTCAGAGTTACGTATATAATAAAGAATTCAGTTGAATAATATGAAAGCAGAAAATTTTCTCATTTATAATTCTTTCTTTACTGCGTACTAGGGAGTAAAAGTAACTTAGTATTCGTTACTTAATTTGAAATTATATTGTATTTGTTACTTTACGTGAAATGACTTAGCATTCGTTACATTACTTGAAATAATTTATTATTCGTTTCTGTATTTTAAATAACTTAGTATTCTTTACTTTATTTGAAATAACTAAATATTCGTTACTTTATTTGAAATCTCATTGTATTTGTTACTTTACTTGAAATGACTTAGTATTTGTTACTTTATTTGAAATAACTTAGTATTCTTTACTTTATTTGAAATAATTAAATATTCGTTACTTTATTTGAAATAACTTTGTGTTATTTATTTTATATTAAATAATATAAATGATTCTATTGCTTCTAAGTTAAGAACTAAGTATAATATAGCTAAGGCAAACGTGTAAGACAACGTTAATACTATGAAGTATTTAGTAGGTTTAGTGGGTTTAGTAGGTTAGCAAGCAATCAATTGGAATATGTGATCTAAAAGTGGGTGAAGGGATAAAGAGTGCATAAGGGAATGTGTTAAGTCATAATATTAGTTCATTAAGAACCATAAATATTAGTTAACAGGAGATCCTGCTATTCTAGAACTAATACATAACTTTTAATAATATTTTAGTTGTACCTACCTGTTTATGGTGAGACGTATCTATACATAAATGTATATAATTCAATAACCCCGCCTACATACAAGCCATTTTAATCAATTAGTTATTTATTTTTTAAAGTTTAGCGTGTTTTAATTTTATAATGAGATATGTTTTAAAAACATTTTTGTTTATTAGTTGTTTTTTTTATTGTTTTACTTTTTTGGGGAGAAGTGGGGGTAGATGAGTGAGTAGATTGTTGAGTTACTAT